>BROE01000015.1:203639-433804 GCA_036571765.1 Plecoglossus altivelis
CCGAGACACGTGGCCGGAGGTCAGAGGACACGACAACAAAGTCGATCATCGACCTTCGGCCTAGGGTGCCCTGGTGCCACGTGTTCTTATGGACGCCCTTGTGCTCGAACATGGTGTTCGTTATGGACAAACTGTAACTAGCACAGAAGTCCAACAACAGAACACCGCTCGGGTTCAGATCGGGGGGACCGTTCTTCCCAATCACACCTCTCCAGGTGTCACTGTTGTTACCCACATGGGCGTTGAAGTCCCCCAGCAGAACAATGGAGTCCCCGATCGGTGCACTATCCAGTACCCCTCCCAGAGACCCCAAGAAGGCCGGGTACTCTGCACTGCTGTTCGGCCCATAGGCCGATACAACAGTGAGAGCAACGCCAGAGAAATGTAGAGTCCAGCCTCTCTCGAGGATAATGGACCCAGAACCCAGGCTGTGCGTGGAGGTGAGGCCGACTATATCTAGCCGGTAATGCTCTACCTCCCACACAAGCTCAGGCTCCTTTCCTGCCAGCAAGGTGACATTCTATGTCCCCAGTGCTAGAGACCATGCGCATGGCCTCGGTCGTCCAGGCACCTGCCCCTGACCGCCGCCCAAAACACACTGCACCGGCCCCCTACGGTTCTTCCTGTGGGTGGTGGGCCTGCAGGAAGGTGATCCCACGTCGCCTTTTCGGGCTATACCCGGCCGGGTCCCATGGGCAAAGACCCGGCCACCAGGCGCTCGCCTGCGAGCACCCACCCCAGGCCTGGCTCCAGGGTGGGGCCCTGGTAACGCCACTCCGGGCGACGTAGGTATTCTCTTTTGTTTTGTTGTCATAGGGGTTTATAGTGAACCGCCCTTAGTCTGGCTAGTCACCTAGGACCAGTTTGCCATGGGAGACCCTAGCAGGGGCTTATTGCCCCCGACAACATAGCTCCTGGGATCATTCAAGCACTCAAACCCCTCCACCACGTTAAGGTGGCGGTTCAAGGAGGGGCATACCAAGTTTGGCATTGATATCTCAAAGATTAGCTGAGATGTGACTCAACTTCATTTTTGTTTGCTTTGCTGCTGATTTTGATTGGCTGTATCTTGGCTATTGTTAAAACATTAAAATCATTCGACTGAGGGTTGCTCTGTTGATGTGTGCCAAATTTGGGTAAAATTAGGAGCAGCAAAAACGTATATCCTGAAAGGATGGATTCACTGCAAAACCGACTTTACCTTGTGATAGTTGAATAACGGCTTTCCGTGGGGTAAAATGGAACCACAGTGAATCTCACAGTCCATTGACACCTCTGTGCAATGTAAATCTCATATATAGAAGCTCTTGCTGTAAAACGATTGGATTTAGAAGAGCAACATTTGTGATGTTACAAATGTAGCCCAACCTTTTTAGGCTCTGGTCTGTACCATTGCCACGACACACAATTTTAATTCAGATCAGTCCACGGTGTTCTGGCCCAGGAACATAAATGGAATCCATATAAATCTGAGATCCTGTTTACTTCCACAGGAATAACAAACAAGAACATTTTTAGCTTTTTCAAGAATATAGAAAAACAGACTCCTATCGTAGTTGCAGTGTTTCAGGCTGTACAGAGAATGCTCAAACTTTTCATAATCTTCCCAAGGTACAAAACGCACAACAGGCATGGCTGGTGTCTGTTAATGAGAAGATCCCTGTGAAGTCCGACATTAAATTATTAATTTGCTTGAAGCATTTCATCGCTTACAGTTTTCAAAAACCTGGGAAAATTTTAACAAGATTTGGTATAAAGCTGTTTCTGAAAAAGTTTGCACTGATCGACCTTGTGCTCATCTCAATCTTAAGGATTAAGTATGATTTTTGACGCTAACGTGTTTGGGTGACGTTGATCATTTATCTTGGTGAATTCTGCACCAAAAACGTTGATGGGGACTGCTTTGAAGAAAGTGATTCCCTATTGATCTGTTGCATCAGGATTTTGGTCATCAAAGTCTTGACATTTGAGTGAGTATGCATCACCCGCCAGACCCCATAGTTTTAGGCGGCAGCCATATCTTGTTACAAAGTTTATAGCAAATGTTGCCGTTATGTCAGTTAATTCTACACCAAAAAAAGCCAGATATGTCTGCTTTTTGTAGATACGAGCGTGTTGAAGAAGCCAGCTTCTCGGATTTCTTTAACCAAGCTTGTTTCATTCTCATTTGCCTGAGAAAGCGACCTATGTCATATAAATCTATAACTCACAAAGCTCTGCAGCTTTGCTCGTTGTACACCAACCAATCAGCACGCAGCTCTCTAAATACTAATGAACAAAAAGATATAAGACAGTGTTCATCCAAGGACCATTTTCCAAGGTTGCATTAAGGCACATCAAATAGCACCTGGAACATTTTCAGCCCAACTAATGTTACATACCTTATTTGGAGACTTTGAGGAACACTGAAATAGCTTAACAACCCATTGACTCACCCCTTTAAAGTACAGAATGGTGGAAAATATATGTAACCAGAATTTGATTCCATAGGGTGTGTTGAACTTGTCTTGATCTGAGAAATATAAGGGTACCTAATGTTTGAAAATGAGTGATATGGTTCAAAAGTTTCATGCATAAACACATTTTGATGGAATTTTGATGTCATATCTTTAAGATGCGTCTATGTTTTAGGCATTGTGGGTGGAGAATTGAAAGCTGCTGACAGAATTGTACATGCTTGCTTCTATTGTACCCTGCTGGATACGTCCAGTTACCAATTTAAATGTTCTTACGAAAAGTTAGTTCTGCCTTTCTGTTACCATTTTTAAAAGCCGGAAAACTCCTTGACTGACCAGTCCTTAAAGCAATAGGGAGAGGCTAGCAGTTAGCAAGCTATCTTTGAAAACTCTCCCTCTCTTCAGAGGTGTCTCCAAAGCCACACATCCTCTTTCACACATACATTAACATGTCCACAAACTGCATGAGCTAGACACTTCTTTACATTAACAAAATACATTAAAAACAAAACAAATCATGTAATTACCTATCCAAAAGAAAAAGGGCAATCATGGTGTATGTTGTCAGATCCTTCAATTCCTACATTTGATCCAACATGGAAAAGCAATGCCTATGCTAATGATGTTGATCAAGACATCTTTTATTTGTTGATGTTGATCTTGAAATGGTCTTTTAGTCTTTGCTCTAGCTTGTGGTTCAGGATGAACACATGGTTGCTGCAGTTCACTCTCCATCGTTCACTCTGCACAGCAACAAGAAGCCTGTGTAAATGGTGTGATTGTTCATTCAAGTTGCATTGCATAGTTTAGGTATCTATTCATCTGTTGACAGAACAGAAGGACATCCTATCATTACATTTAGCCCAAATACAATAATTGGTTGATACATTTTGTTCTGTCACTTCAACAGAATAGTAGTATGGCAGTTTCTCTTATTTCAAATTTATATCACTTAAATTGATTATCAGAATGTGAAAAGACATTCAACCAGTATAACAAACCGTTTCACATCTTATTTCTAACTAAGTCAGTTGCTTGTGCCTCTAATTTATAAGGGGTTCTTGAACACCAAGTCAACCACAATAAGTCCCTCTTGTGTTTATGCAAGTGTAAAACCTCCCTTCTCTTCTTTTGCTAGGTTCTACCAGTCTGTTTGGAAGCAGTGGGGCCAAGTCCTTTGGCTTCGGCCAGACCTCATCCTTCGGAGAACAGAAACCCAGCGGCACCTTTAGCACTGGTGGAGGGAGCGTGGCTGCCCAAGGGTTTGGATCCTTCTCCACCCCTGCAAAACCAGGTACAGCATAACCCCTCTAATCTTCAAAACATGTCACAGTAGTGGAAAGTTCTTCATGTCTATTGGTTCATTGTCAAATTAAGTTGCTCTTCTGGTAAACCCATGACATGCCTGTTCCCCTTGACACACTGGATCATCAGCTATCCAAATTAGGGGGACTGACATCAAACGTGTCAACTGTAGAATATCACACAATGAAACAATGCAAATTAACTGAATTACATCAATCAATCGTTTGTTTTGCTGTTGCGTATGTAAGATAGCATCCACCACAGCAATTATTCGGTAATCACACCACGCATTTTAGTTTGGGTGTTGCTTCTCCTCCTTGAATGCTGTGGTGAATTCTTTGCATTAACTGAATTAGAAAATAGTCCGTATCCAAATATGTATCGATATCAATTCAATTTACTTGTCTATCACAAAGCCTTCCCTAAGATCACCTAATAGTTTGGCTCCATCCTTACTTGACTGGATGAAGTCATCCCTATGGTCTCTAAGAATAAGCAGTCTCCATTGTTTCTCACTGATCACAACATTTCCCCTTAACAGCTAAATCCCCTTATTAACCCATTAATCTTACAAGTCTCATCCCATCTCAGCCTGAACGTAATTCATGCAGTCAGTCAGCTGTTCCACAAGCAACTGCTCAGTCTCTGTTAATCTGTCAGCTCATATAACCCTTGACTCAGCTATGTTATTCAAACCCTGACTACCTCCGACTGTTGGTCACAGGTTGTCTCTTATCAATAGATACATAAGCCTCAGTATAAAGCAGTATTTAACCAGATCAATGTTACATACAACTTACAATTCAATATAATTTCCAAACTTTTTATTTACCTTTTAACTATTTCTAATGATGTAGACCATTCTACAACCAATAATGTGTGAATATCAGACAAAATTATTCAATAATGATTTGAAAATGCATCTTCCTTTAGTATATTCATGTATGAAAGCAAGTGTAATCCTTCTAATCTAACTATACTAAGTAAAATATAACTTTAAACAACATCTTCGTCTGGAAATGGCGGTAGCCAATCCTTCTGAAACTAGGACTATATGCCAACTCTTATGACATTTTGCTCAGCTGTATTATTAAAACCCTGGCAACTGAAAAATTGCAGCTGTTGGTCACAGTTCAACTCTTATCAATAGACACAGAATACTCTCAGCATAAACTACTCTTAAACCACATACATTTGACATACAACATGGAATTTCAAATCAACGCATTAATTTTAGAAGTTTATGACTATAACAGACAGGATACCTTTGAATGCCTTGCTTTACCATAATTATATCAGACTTGGTTGATATACCGTTGTGACCAAACGTATTGTCAGTGACAAATTGTTTTGCAGAGTTTGCTGGTTCAGTATTTGTGAAAAAATGTTCCCCATATTTCTATGGAATACTGAAAAACAGTAATGCACATTTTGTAGGGTTCACAAGCTTTCATTGGTAAAACTTACTGAATATATGCAAACAGTGCCCTCTTATACAACCATCAGAATAATGTTCAGACTATCCCTTTGTGCTGATGTTATGACTTAGTAAAATTATGTTGGCAGTCATTTTATGCTAGGGCCCAAGAATTTTGAAATTCGTTTTTTTTTTGTGATTAATTTCACAACCTCATCAAAACTACTGAAGCAGAAAAGTTTACAAATACAGAATGTATGTCACTGCCTCTTTTCGCCACGACTGTTGGTTCTGAGACAGAGGCAGGTGGTTCTCTAACTCACACATCACTTCCTCCCCAGCCTCTTGGAGCCAAATATCTGCCTAACAGCTTGTCACCTTATCTCTCCAAAGCAGCTACGCAGAAATGCTACAGGCCTACCCTTGGTTGTAGCACAGTGTGGCCTCAAACCAGGGGGCAAGCAGTCACAACACTGCTACAGTGCCTTGCAAAAGTATCAACCCCCATTTGATTTAAACATGTGTACCACTTTGAAGATGCAAAATAGTTTTTTATTGTGAAACAACCAAGAAATAAGATAAATAACTGGAAAACATGAGCATACATCAACTATTCACTATTCCTCAAGTTGGATGGGCTCCGCTGGTGTACAGTAAGCTTTAAAGTCATTCCACATATTCTCAATTGTATTGAGGTCTGGGCTTTGACAAGGCCATTCCAAGACATTTAAATGTTTCCCCCTAAACCACTTGAGTGTTGTTTTAGCAGTATAATTAGGGTCATTGTTCTGCTGGAAGGTGAACCTCTGTCCCAGTCTCAAATCTCTGGAAGACTGAAACAGTTTCCCTAAAGAAATTCCATGTATTTAGTGCCATCCATCATTCCCTCAATTCTGACCAGTATCCCTGTCCCTGCTGATGAGAAAAACCCCCACAGCATAATGCTGCCACCATCATGCTTCACTGTGGGTATGGTTTTCTCGAGGTGATAAGTGTTGGGTTTGTGCCAGATATAGCATTTTCTTTGATGGCCAAAAAGCTCACTTTTAGTCTCATCTGAACAGAGTACTACCGTCCATATGTTTGGGGAGTCTCCCACATGCCTTTTGGCATGTTTTTTCCTTTAAGCAATGGTTTTTTTGTGGCCGCCCTTCCATAAAGCCCAGCTCTGTGGAGTGTACTGCTTAAAGTGGTCCTATGGACAGATACTCCAACCTCCGCAGTGGAGCATTGCAGCTCCTTCAGAGTTATCTTGATTGTTCCCTCTCTGATTAATGCCCTCCTTGCCTGGTCCGCAAGTTTTGGTGGGCAACGCTCTCCTGCAATGTTTGTTGGGGTACCATATTCTTTCTATTTTATTATTTATTTTAAAATGGCTTTAATGGTGCTCCGTGGGATGTTCAAAGTTTTGGATGCTATTTTCATGACCCAACCCTGATCTGTACTTCTCCACAATTTTGTTCCTGATCTGTGAGCTCAGGGGTCTTCATAGTACTCTTGCTTAGTGGTGTTGCAGACTCTGGTGTTGCAGGCCTTTCAGAACAGGTGTGTGTGTATGTATATGTTTATAAACAGTAAGATCATGTGACACTTAGATTGCACACAGGTGGACGTCATTTAATTAATTATGACTTCTGAAGGTAATTAAGTTGCACCTGATCTTATTTAGAGGCTTAATAGCAAAGGGGGTGAATACATATGCACAAATTAATTCCAGGCTGTAAGACAACAAAATATTGAGAAAGAAAAAAACGCCAAGGGTGGGGTCAATACTTTTGCAAGGCACTGTAATTTCCATCCCCTTTCAATGCCAATGTCCTACACTCAGCCAAGCCAAAACAAAGAAAAAAACATTATCAATATCCAGCCACATCATTCAACCATAGCAACACCAGCCATAGTGAAAAATATCAAAGTTGTATGGCTACTGTTATCCTTGTGCTATTCTGGTTCTGAAGATATCATCAGCTCCATGGTTTGTCTGTTAGAACAAATGAGAACAGGCAGGGGTTCCATCCAGTCTTTTGTTTGATCCTTTCAAATCCATTAAATGTGGTTTCTCTGATGACAGAAAACATAAACAAAAGGAGTAAACCAATCTTTCTCATCTTTACTTTAATCATCTTTACTTTATGATTCATTAACTACATTAACTAATAGGGACATACTGCTTATTTCATTGCAGTCAAATCAAAGGACACTTGCATGTCATAGACACAGATCAAAGAATTGGGGTAAGGCATGGCCAGTCATCTGCGAGCTACTTCAGGTCACATGGCTGCCTTTATTTACTAAGGCCCCGCCTACCAGACAGGGAGGTGGACAGTTCAGGTTAGTGTGGGATTTTCCATACTGTCATCAAATCCAAAAAATGTGTAAACTTATCTAAGATTTCTGATCAGCCTTTGTTGTAGCTGTATCAGTATACTTTAGGTAGCCTCTATCCCTGAACTCCCCTGACTTTTTGAAAGTTTTCCTCTTTCTATAATTGGCCCAGATCCAAGGAATGTAATCATATTACATTAGCTCAATCAATTATTCACTGTGGCATGCCGTTAGCTAGGCTGTAATTTCAGTACTCTCCTATCTTTAAACAGCTCTCCCCTTCAAAGCCCAGTATGTCTGGTTGACAATTGATTCCCATCAACATTGGTTCTGTGTGTGTAATATGTGAGTGCATGAGTTATTGTGTGTGTTCAGTTGACTAGATGTCCCTGATGTGATACCATTTTAATTAATCTCAAGGCCTATTGGCACCAAGGCTCTACGCCAAGGGATGCACACATGCTTAGAAAAATACTAGCAATTACTTTGCATTAACAGATTTAGCCATTTGGTAAACTGCCTGGTCACAATGGTATATCTTCCCTTTACACCTTTTATAATTGAGTTTTATTGTATTTTACCTTTACCAACTGACAGTTGCTAACTCCTACTTTATATACAGAAACTAGGGCTTTCCCCGACTAAGATTGTCTTTGGTCAACCAAGACACAAAAAAATCAATCTAAATTTGAAAGTTTTTTCTTACCTTCTATAAATATCAGCTTTTTAGTTTAGGCGCGGTTACAGCTCTTGCCTCCCAATGAGGACATCATAGGTTCAATTCTTGGGCCAAATCCCACATCACATGATCTCTCTGTGTCTAGTCTGAATGTCCTCCCTGTGTTACCGTGGATTCTCTTCGGGCACTCCGGCTTCCTTCCACCGTCCAAAGACATGCATGTGATAGGTTAATTTAAAATTCTAAATTGCCCCTAGTGAACGAATGAATGTGAGAATGTGAATGGTTGTCTGTGTCTCTTTGTTAGCCCTGCGACTTTTTGGCCCCATTCCAAGGTGTACCCTGTCTATGGCCCGAAGTTACCAGGATAGGCTCCAGTCACCCATGACCCTTAACGGGAACAAGCGGAACTGCAATCCCTACCAGGGATCAGCAGTAGAAATTTAATGAACATCAGTTTATCGTCAAACTATTTTGTGATGTTTTACCTCACTTTTTTTGAAATAGTATAAAAGAAATGCATACATAAGAAGGATGATTGACAACTAGACAAACATAAATGTACAGACATTTTCCCAATCTGACTCGATGCAGCTGCTGGACATTGTAGATTCATACGTTATAAAAGTATTATTAATTGGTTATTATAAAAATAATAATTATTAATAATAGTAATAATCTATTAATAACAATAACCTTCGTAATAAATAACAATTAATGATAATAATAATTATTATTATTATTGTTGTTAACAATAATAATTGGTACCACAGATACATATTTTTGTCTTGTCCTGAAAAGACAGTGTTTTGATTTGGATGCAATATTTTTAACTTAGATTATTAAAATTGAAAATTTCAATTTAGGGAATAAATCTTCAATCTTGCTTCATGTCTTTATCATGTCTTTATTATTATTATTATTATAGTGATAAAATAAAGGCTTTACATTTTTTTGATTATTAAAATTGAAATTTTCAATTTAGTGAATAAATCTTCAATCTTGCTTCATGTCTTTATCATGTCTTTATTATTATTATTATTATTATTATTATCATAGTGATAAAATAAAGGCTTTAAATTTTTTGATTATTCCAATTTAGCACAACTACAGCCGACATCATTGTTGATGTTCGGTCTGTCAGATTGCCATTTTGGGAAATCAAAAACTAGGCTGTTGTTCAAAATACAATGCAGGTGGCTAGACCTACAGTTGCACAGCATAAGTAGATACAGCCATGGGCTGTTCCTGAAATATTGTTAAACTAACAGCTATGTGCATATGTGCAACATTTTTTTTTGACAAAAAGCAGATAAACAAAAGGGAAAAACATAACACCTATTTGTATTTCATATTTTTGTTGCTGTATTGGTCTTAAATAATATAAATATATGAACAACAATTTTTGTACAACATTCATGAATTCAGCAATTAATTGTTTCCCACATATAAGAAAGCAATTTGTGGTGACAAGGGGTCGCCCCGTGTCTGACAGGTGAGTTATTCTATGCAAGACTGGGGTGGGGGATGGTTCAGAATATTTTTTATTTAATTCCTTAAACAGAACTTTATTTAATTAAATATGAATAAAGAATTATTCACACCTTCCCAAAAACCACACACCCAACCCAAAATCAACAAATGTATCACTTTATATAAAATGATTACCCTATACTGAATTTAGTTACAGCCTACTGGTACAATGTCTGCAACTTTTGTCAGAGCACTTGATTTTGCAAGGCTTGCCAAAAAATATTGCCAATGCCCCATCTTAAGGGAAGTCCTCTGGACATGGTCCATTGATGGAGATTCTCAGGTAGACTGCCAGGTGTTTTCCTTGAAGTTGGTTCCTGAGGTCTGTAAATATAAAGATAAACCCAAATACTCATATCAACACAAAATGATCATCATCCTCAGCACGTGCCCTTTCAAGTTGCAGAAAATATTTTTTAATACTCATCTGATTTGATACAGCTAACTATCAGTGTAATAGTTGATTCATAGCTGCTGCATATAGTGTTTTGACCTTGATAACGAAACTGCATTTTACTGTGAACTTGAGATTAGTTCACTTTCTAAAACTTGTAACTCTTGTTTGCTCATGAATGGATCGGGACACCAATGTTAATAGACAGACACCGTTGTATTCATTGTATATGTGTGTATATATGTGTGTGTATATATATATATATATATATATATATATATATATATACAGTGGTGGCCAAAATTATTACATCACCCTATGAATCTGAAGAGATTTTCATTTTTTTCGCCTCCAAAACATATTTTCAACTCATAATGTTCATGAAACATGCACATGGTTGCTCTGAGCACAAACAAATAACAAATTATATATATATACACATACATATCCTTTTTTTTCTTCTTTTTTGTGTACTTTTTAATGTGTGATTGTGTAACCTTTTGTGAACTTGTGTATTTCGCCAGCCATCTTCTACTTACCAAATTCATTTCAATTCAATTTATTTTTGTAACTCCCAAAATCACAAGAACAGTTGCCTCGAAGGGCGACAAAGATTCCATCATTGGTCAATAAACAGAAGAGCAAGTTAAACAATGTCCATATGAATTTTGCAAATGGACAACTGTCCGAGAACATCCCCTGTCCTTGGACCCTCCTTCTCGGCAAGGAAAAACTACAAAATCCCTGTGGGGAAAAAGTAGAAACCTTGGGGAGAACCACAGTGAAGGAGAGATCCTACTCCCACGGACGGACAGGCTGTAGATGGTCCAGGACTGGCGCGTATCCATCTGCAGATGGACTGTAGAGAAAGAACCACTCAGGAGGAAGGAGGGGCTCATCTGGATCACCTAGTGTGAGGAGAGTTCAGCTATTCAGAGAAGTGGATCTGAGGAGAGCAGCTCGTCTGTTGAAGGAAGCATACCTCCGACAGTTGAGGAGCACCTGGGTCCACAGATCAGGTCGCGGGGCGAGGCATCTGGGATGAAGTCATCGCCAGGGCAGCATCCAGGACAGAGCTCACCTCGGGGGGAGCGAAACTTGTGAATAGCGATGAACAGACTATAGTGAACTAAGATATTAACTAATGTTGAAGGTGAAAGAGGGAACAACCTTAGGATACCGCTCAAGCATACTTCCATACTTCCCCCAGCAGAGTTGCTCTTAGGGCAGTATGGCCGAATACTGTATATTTTTATGTCTGTTCCTAAACAGCCTGTCCATAAGCTATTTCGAAGAGAAATGTTTTAAGCCTGGTCTTAAATATAGAGACTGTGTCGGCCTTTTTAACATGAACAGGGAGCTGATTCCATAACACAGGAGCTTTGTAGCTAAACGCTCTACCTCCTACTGTGCTTTTAGAGACTCGAGGGACCACCAATAGTCCAGCGCTTTGAGGTAGTGTGGGGCCATGTCTTTTATGGATTTATATGTCAGGAGTAGGATTTTAAATTTGAATTTAAACTCAACAGGGAGCCAGTGAAGAGACTCTAACACGGGTGTGATGTGGTCTCTTCTTTTGGTTCCTGTTAGTAGTCTTGCTGCTGCGTTTTGACCCAACTGAAAGCTCTTTATTGAGCTTTTAGGACACACTGCGAGCAGGGCGTTACAGTACTCTAATCTAGATGTAACCAATGCATGGATGAGTTTTTCAGCATCACTTTTATATTACGCAGATGAAAATAGGCTGTTTTGCAGGCTTGGTTTATATGTGCTGTAAAGGATAGTTCTTGGTCCAATAAGACGCCGAGGTTTCTTACAGTAGAACTGGAGGCTACACTGTTCGTGTCCAGTGACACCATCTGGTTGGATAAAGAGTCTCGCAGATGTTTAGGGCCTAGTACAATGACCTCGGTTTCAGGGTTAAGAAGTAGATAGTTAAGTGATTTTCATATCCTTCACGCAGGCACTAAGCCTGTCTAACTGATCGGTCTGATCAGGTCTCATTGATAAATACAGCTGTGTGTCATCCGCATAGCGATGGAAGTTAATGCCATGCTTTCTGATAATGTTACCTAAAGGCAGCATATAGAGTGTAAACAGAATTGGACCAAGTACTGAACCTTGCGGGACACCGTAGATTACTTTAGAACAAGGGTAAGAGCTTTAGTTTACATTAACAAACTTGTACCTATCCGATAAATAGGATTTAAACCAGCTGAGGGAGGACTGTCCTTCTGACACCTACATCACATTCCAATCTCTGCAGTAAAATTCTGTGGTCGATGGTGTCAAACGCAGCACTGAGGTCCAACAGAACCAGGATAGAGACCATTCAATTTTCAGCAGCTAATAATAAGTCATTTGTGACTTTAACTAATGCAGTTTCCGTGCTGTGATAGGCTCTAAACTCAGTCTGAAAATTTTCAAATAAATGGTTGTCCTTAAGGTGGTGACAAAGCTGTTTATCTACAACTCTTTCAAGGATTTTGGAGACAAAAGGAAGTAAATAAGACAAGCTTCTTTGCTTTTGGAGATGATCTCGTTTTCATGGAGAATTAGATCTCTCACTGACATACGGTTGGTCGACAAAAAAAACAAACGCCTTAGTCGACCAAGGACATATAGACTAAACATACCGTCTAATTCACTGAGTGGAGACAGCCCTACAGCAAACATCACATTTTTTTCCCTCATTTTATTCTTATCCCCTGCTTCTCAACAACCCCAAATATGTTCCCACCCCATTTACTTTTCTAGGTGGTTTTGGCAGCGCCCCTGTGTTTGGTAGCCCCCCAGCTTTTGGGGGCTCTCCAGCTTTTGGGGGAGCGGCAGCCTTCAGTTCCACCCCATCCTTCAGTAGTCCTATGGGATCCACAGCCGGCAAAGTGTTTGGAGAGGGTACAGCAGCAGCCAACATGGGAGGATTTGGGTAAGAGCACTCTTCACTCCAGTTGTAAACTACATGATAAAGATGTAGAAATGCTTTGTAGTTGCAATTAATTAAATTGCAAGCTGTTCACAATAATCTTTGTAACACCAAAACCCCAGTCTGGCATACCAGGGAAGTCGTGGCCTGATGGTAAGGGAGTCGGGCTTGTAACCTGAAGGTTGTGGTTCGATTCTCGCACCGGCAGGAATTGAAGGTGGGGATTGTGAACAAACAGCACTCTCTCTGCCTTCAATGCCATGGCTGAGGTGCCCTTGAACAAGGCACCAAACTCCCAATTGCTCCCCGGGCGCTGTCCACTGCTCCGGGTGTATGTTCACTGTGTGTGCGTGCGGTTGTTCCCTGCTCACTGCTGTGTGCACTTGGATGGGTTAAATGCAGAGCACCAATTTCGAGTATGGGTCACCATACTTGACAATACATCACGACTTTCACTTTCAATTGAATTTTGGGGAGAAACTGGGATTAGTTTATCACTTTACCCTCACTGCCCATCAATGAGTATAAAAACCAACACGATGAATAATGCTGTGTGCCAAAAGGGTTTTTGCTGACCTCCGGTCTTTTCAACTTCTTACAAAAGTATTTGTGCAAGTGCAAATAACTGTAGTGGCATGACATGTTTTCACTTCTCTTTAAAATGCTCACACAGTAGTACTCACAGTAGTATGTGCCTGCTGTGAGCCCATACCGTGGCTGTTCCACAGTTCTATCAGGTATTACACAAATTTAATATTTAGATTCTTAACTTTAACTTAGATCTTAGATTGGTGAATATTAGCCATCAATCACTGCCTTTGTGAGACACGTGTTGAATATGTTACCTACGTATAGCAGGCAACGGGCCACAGAGAACCTGCCTAGGGAGACTGTTGTGATATCTACTTGTGTATTAGTACACCATCGCCATACTTTTAAGTACATTTATACAAAGAAAAAAATCTAATTAATAATTTTTTTGCTTTTTCATAGACCCAAGGCAAATTCACGAGATGACTTCTCAGGGTGTCATTCATTTCCATCTTAGTGTACAGTAGACTTCTATGGTTGTTAGTGATTCATTAGAACAATTGTTGTCCAGCCCATCAATCTTTCACAAAACGTAGGATAACTCATTTTCTAAAGTGTGTCTCACACGTGCCACACATTTTGCATTTTAGACATCTGATTTTCTATAAATGCGTAGCTCAACATTAAAAACATTTTGTGTCCCTGATTTTGCTGTTTTCTCCAGTCAAAGGAATAAACACATAGGAAGATCCTAAACATTCACTTGTCTAGATCCAGTTATTCTGAAAAAAACATGTGTCTTAATATTCTTTATTGTCAGGACACGGTCCAAATAGTCATGTACGGTTTTTGGCAGAGACCTGAATGAAACGGCCCCTTTGTCACTGATCTCTGGAACACTCGTCTGGGACAGTTGATGATGTGCACAAAGGGGACTGTAAAGTTAAAATGACCATCACTCTAATGACACACCTCTGCGGAAGTGGCCTAAGACTCTAAGAATTATAATTAAAAGTTGTGTTTGTGTAAATATAGTTCACAGTATAGTAAACAGCTTTTGTCGTGTTTGTTATCATTGTTTCCTATTTTATGTATTACACTATGGTAATATTGTTAATGTTGTAGTATGTATATTTACGGGGTTTACCAGGTTTGTGCATGCTGTATGCAAACATGGGTTTCCTTGTTTTGTAAAGGCATCACACTTGGCCTATTGCAGCCTTGTGTAATCGTGCTTGAAGGTCCAATTTAAATGAGTATGCTTTAGATAACCTTGTCTCTCATATGGTTGGTGTCCCTACTTCAGTATTCAAGTTTGGGTGTATGTAGAATATTTGCCAATCACTTTGAGTCTTGTTTACTTACACGAGCGCTGGTGCGTTTCAATGTGAATACCTTGTTAACAATTGCTCAATGTATGTTTATATTTGATCATGCTTCATTATTATTGTGTTGATAAAAGCTAGTTGAAACGGTTAATACAGACGTATCTATCACACTAAGGCAGTGAATACTTTGAGCTACTTAAGTTGATGCAGCTATTATACTGGATATAGACATACACGTTCAAAGTAGGTTTTTACCTAAGTGCTCCGTGTCACTGATAGTGGACTCTAGGGCTGCAACAACGAATCGATAAAATCGATAAAATTTGATTATTAAAAGAGTTGGCAACGAATTTCATTACCAATTCGTTGTGTCGCGCGATTATTACGCCTCACAATAAGACGTGGAGATGTTTGAGTGTAAAAAGCGCGGAGCGGAGGTAGAGGAAAGACCATCGGAGAGACCCGTAACATTGTTCTGAAACACATGGCGGAGGCAGAGAAATCAGTACGACCCAAGTCATCCAAGGTGTGGGAGCATTTCATACTAAATCATTCAAAAAAGTGTGTTAATTGCAAAATATGCAAAAGCGACATTTTTCACAAACGAAAAACAAGACAATAACTAAAAAAACAGCTTTGAATGACAAAAACCAAGACTCGGGGTTCTCAAGTTTTGAAGACAGACAAGAGTGACATCTCTAACCCCTTTCTTTTTTTTATTGGTTGTTGCGTTAAATAGTACACAGATACAATAGTGCTTTTTTCTGACTGGCTATTGTGTAGCCGCTTTCTTTTTTTTGATTGGCTGGTAAGTGGCAGACTTGACTCCAGGGGAAATGCACTAGCTTTGCATTGCAATGCAAAGTATCTGAACAAAGGGAGTGAGTGAGGTGAGTGAGTGAGTGTAGAGAAGAAATTCTACCGTTCAAACAAATCCTGTTAAGTTTTCTGATTTGTATTTTTTTTTTTATAAAAAAGAAAGAAAGATGTTTTGTCCTGACAGCTCAGGTCCCTTTAAACAAAAATGTACATCTTTTTGTGCACTTCATTAAAAAAACCTATATAATATTTTTTTTTATTTTTTATTTTTTATTACTTTAACAGCTCAGGGATGTTGAAAGAGCAACATGTTTTTGCACGTTCTGAGGATTTTTTGCACTGTGAATTTGCACTGTCAGTTCTGTTTTTGAATAAAAGGTTGGAAATTAATGGTTTCCCCCCATTTTCGATTAATCGATTAATCGTAAAAATAATCGACAGATGAATCGGTTATCAAAATAATCGTTAGTTGCAGCCCTAGTGGACTCTGAAGGTAATACCGTAGCCTCTGGGGGTCAGTTTACATACTGTGATGGTGGTCAAATCCATATCGCATCCATATAGAAGAGATAAATGGCTGATTTGTGAGTATGCAGACTTTAATGTCGGTGCCCTTATCAAGCAGACAATTTTTACCTTTGTCAGAGTTTTATGTAATTAACTGTTTAGCACTAAAGTTACGGTAATGTATTTGCACATTTCAAAGATCAGTCAGATATTATTAACATGTCTATCACTCTGATATCCAGCTGAATGGCTTCCAACAGCCAGGAAGAAACAAGTGTGCATCCCTGGCTGTACAGGCATATGTAAAAAACGAAGACTTGTCAAAAATGTTAGACTATATATGCACACATTTAATGCCTGCCAATTTGCATGTATCTACAGCTGTAATGTGCATGTATTTAACGCAGGCCTGCAAGTGCATGGGTATCTGATCAAAAGTTCAAACCACTTATATATTTGACCCAATGGACGTTCCATACCAAGCCAGCCAGCCAGGTATTACATGTCTTCATGTCTCTGCAACTATGGTCAAATTAATGTCATTAATCAAGTGAATAGGATACAGTGATTTGTGTACAAACCTCACACAGCTAAAAGTAGCTAGGCAAGTCAAATAAATAAACAGATGTGCAAGCAGACCCTTTCCCACCTTTGTATAACATACAGTATTGAAATAATGACCCGACTTTGTACAAATAGCTAGCTAACCAACATTGAAGACTATTTGATAGTAGCCAACATCTGTATCCGTAGGCTCTTGCATGGGTGGCAAAACCTGAAGTTCTTTGCCTGGTCCTGTGAGGCTCTTACAGAGTGACATATATGTGCACGTGTGTGCATGTATAAAATCTCTCAGCTCACCCTCTGCAGGCGGCCTCATCAGTCCAAGCTTAGGTCCTCTACCAGAGGCCTGGGAGTTTGATGGTTTTGCACGGTATCGTGGCTATTCCTAGGACTGTACTCTTTTGGACTGAGATGTCTGGTATATTTCCTAGGATATCCTGTAGCCACTCTTTCAGTTTGGGGTTCACTGCGCTGAGTGCTCCGATGTCACAGACACACGACTGTTGCCTTTACTTTCCAGCCCTTCTCTAGTTCTTCTTTGAGGCCTTGGAATTTCTCTAGTTTCTGAAGTTCCTTTTTCCTGATGTTGACATCACATGGTATTGCTATGTCAATCTCAATAGCTTTCCTCTACTGTTTGTTCTCACCACAATGTCTGGTTAGTTTGCTATTACAATTTTATCGGTCAGTATCTGACTCCCACAGGATCTTGACTTGGTTGTTCTGTACCGCCTTCTGAGGTGTTTCCCACTTTGACCTTGGGGCTTCCAGTCCATTTCCTGCACAGATGTTCCTGTACACCATACCCGCCATTTGGTTATGGCATTCCATGTATGCTTTTACTGTCAGCATCTAATACCCTGCAGTTATGTGCTGGATTATCTCAGAGGCCTCTTTGTATTGCCTGCACCAGAGGTTTCTTTGGGGGGTAGTAGATCTGTCCTCTATTGCTCTGGTACTCAAGACCTGCCCCTGTGCAGCCATGATTAGTGCATCTATGCTGTCCATTAGTTCATCCCTTTTTAGCTATTGGTAGGATTTGTTTATATCAGCCACTTCAGTTATTTGGCATGGTACATCTCATGGAGGTGCCTGTCCTCCCATGATGGCACCTCTTTCTGTTTTCCACTACCTGAGATATTCACCATGTAGTTTACCTGTCTGGGCCGTTTTCTTGATGTATTCAATGATCTTGGAGATTCCATCCTGGATTGTGGTTTAGACACTTACTAGTCCTCTGTCATTACGCTTGGTGAAGGAGGCAGAGGACTAGAGAGTGTCCAAACCACAATATAGTTGCCAAAAAAACATTAGCACATAAACATTAAAAGTAGAAAAAAAGTCAGAATATATCATTAAGATACATTCATAAAACAAAACAAAAAACAGATGCAATTTAATTCTTGTTTGTAGAATCTCATGTTTGATTAAGTTTTTTTGCTATAAAGGTTTGTGCAATTTCGCCCTCGTTATTTACGTACACTATTGGCAATTGCCCTACCATTGGCAGTGACAAATTGTACGTAAATGTTTCTATACACTCCTTGTGAGGGGCTCTTTGGTGCTGGGAATAGCATGTACTTCCTTGCATATACAGTGCCAGCTGTGCCATGCTATGCTATCTTAGCCTTGTTTGTAGCCTTAACAAAGATACAAATGATGGATTCACTAAAAGAATATTCTATGACAGCTACCTTAATGTTTCAAACTGTCATCTGCTGAATGCTGTTAACTAACGTAGTTTGCAAATATTAGCTAATACAACTTTTATATTTATTTTTCTCTACACTTTTTAGTAACTTAAAACTTGTCCCTCACTCTTCCTGCTTTTCTGTCTCTACAATGTTCCCATTGATAAACACCAAAATACGAAAGTATACAGTGAATATATTTTTGACACTGCGAAAGTCAACAAGATGTTCTATGCATCATTTGTCTATTCCTCTCGCAGCTTTGCATCACCACAGAGCGGTCCAACTTTTGGTTCTCTAGCCAGTCAGAGTGCAGCGCCGTCATTCAGCAGCCTGGCTCAGCAGCAGCCTGCTTCAGGGTTCGGAGCCCCCCAGCCTGGTGGTTTTTCAGGCTTTGGTCAGTCTGGAGGGGGAGGTCAGTATTTGTGCAGTATTATATTGCCCAGGGAGGCACACACTCATATTTGTCTGTAATATCAAAATGGGTACGGAAACACTTTTTGGGGGAATTGTATCAGATGAGAATTTCGGTGTTATGATAGCATACCAAATAATTATGGAATCAACTTCCCAGTGTGTTCGTCTGTCTATGTAAGGGTTGGGTATCTGTCGAGAACCTTTTACGTTTTAGAACTGGATTCAAATTTCCAAGAACCATGGAGTCAATGAGCAATATTGATTTTTTACAATTGTCGTCTTGTTTTCTTGCAGCCTTTTCTGGAGGATTTGGGTCCACCAATCCGTGAGTATGAGTTGTTACATGTGCATGCATTTGTGGAAGTGTGTTCTTTTCCCCAGTGTAAAAATGTCAGTTAAGAGAAAATTATAAGGACAGTGTGAATTCACTTGTTCCCCAATTCCCCATTCGTTATCACTGCACCTCTTCTTCCCCACTTTTGTTTTTCTCCCATCTACATCAGTGGTTCTCATGTGGTCTAACGTCAGGAACCGCATTGTCCTTTGTCGTCAAGTTAATTGTGTAAATAGAATTTAGTTTCCGAACCATTATTTCTTTCACAAAACAATTTTGCAGTAATCCACAATGTCTATTTGTACTGTTCAAAACATGAAACAAACGGCAAATAAAGTATTTTTCACAAAATTTGTAGTGAGATAATGGCAGTGCACTTCATCCACTGATAAAAGACAATAGAGCCTGCTGCCCTGTGCGGGTCTGTACATTTTAAAATAAAAGCACACCATCAGCTTTACACTTTGTAAAAAAAACTTTATGAAAACAAAAGTTTTACTTTTTGACTGTAATGACTCACATTTCTGCCACCCTCTCTATACCAGCTTGCGACCCACTTTTGGTTTGGGATCCACCAGTTGAGAAATACGGATTTACACTATCTATTATTTTTCTTTTTCTCTAATATTCTTTGCCATCCCTTGAAAAACCTTTACTATCTCGTACCACCTCATCTAGTTCTGATTTTCATTTGTCTTTCCATCTGCTGCCTATCCCTCTGTCTCCCACTCCTTCCACTCTCTCTCTTCCTTCTCTCTTCTTCACCTCCATCCTGGCCATCTCTCACCTTCTCTTTGCTGTTTACGTAACATGGCCCTTTGTATACCCCAGGATTCATTACTTATCGCAGTGAAATGCCATATAAAGTGCTCATTAGAGTGCTCTCAAATGTTCCCCTTGATATTAGCTGAACCCTTATATGTGACATGGTCCAGACAAAAAGGAATGTTATCAGCAAGGCAATTTCTCAGTTTTTTTACATATTGTGAAAGTGCAGGTTGTAAACTTTCAGTTTGTTTCATATATTAAAATCTGAAAATACTTGAAGAAAATATACATATCTGAATGTTGTTAAACCTGGAAAGCTCATCTTGTAATTGGAATTCCAATTCCAAAAAACAATACTATATACTGCATAATACAACAACTACATTGCACTGTCCCTGGCCCAATTATTATTCAAGTTATGTATTAAGTTGTTGGTGCAAATCACACCTTTAAAAAACAGCCCAAAAAAATGGAATGACATTTTACTTGGTCGAGAACAATTTCATCCTGTGCACAATGCAATACCTGAAAATACCCTATTCTCTTTAGTCTGTGGATGTGGCTAAAACAAATGTGTCCCCAAATTGTTCACCAACACAGAACGAATGCATGAAAGTTAACACAACTACGTGTGAAACATAACTTAAGGATACTTGACTCAAGACCAAATCCAGTGATCAGCAGGAGGGATTGGTGTATACAGATGTAAAGACATGCACAGTCTACATACAAAACATTACAGCTAATATCAACGTACCAGCATAAGTAGCGGGAAAACCGTCTGTGATTCACATAACGCATGGCGCAGGCACAGATCGAGTAAGCTTAGGTAAACGAGAGCAAATGATAGTGATGGTGATCCCAATCGTGTTTATCATAATGAGTGACTTCTTCAACACTTAAGCTTTTGTAAAATACAAGAAAATAAAACATTTGCGGCTTGTAGCGGACAATATGGAATGCTAATGAGACCCTTTTGACTGGACAGTGTCATAAATGTCACTTTTCCTTACCCCTTCCTGATCTTAAAATTAAATTTCCACCTCTCTCCTCCACTCCATTTACATCCCCTCTGTGATCCTTCTTCTTTCTCATCTCACGTTCCTCTATCATTTTTCATCCTTTTTCTATCTGGTACTTCTGTCCTTTGGTCTGTCCATTCTTTCTCTCTCTAAAACATGTATTTTTAAAATGTAAATAGCAGTACTCTCCAAAAAGAAAAAAGTCCTTTCAACTTTAAAACTAGTTTAAATGCAAGGAAAAGCTTTTTGCATTTTGCATATTCATGTATAAGCGAAACTAACAATACTAAATGGCTTTGGTAGTTAAAATTCTTTAGCAAATGGTAGGTAAACCATTTAGGTTATTAATATAATAAGGTAGGCTAAATAAAAGGAGATGGCATTATGGGCGGGGACTTTTATGACAATTGGATTCACAATAGCATAACAGAACATTCTTGAATATTAAAATTATAAATGATCCATAAAAATAATTAGTAGGGCTATCACGACTTAGTCGAGTAGTGGATTGTTTGGTCGATATGTTCTTGTTCGACTTTTTTTTTTTTTCTTTCTTTTTTTGTCAGCTGTATGGTTGTGTGAAAATGAATTCAAGAAATTTTCCACAGAAATTGTATATTATATAGTTTAAGGCAAACAAAGCAATTCTAAATAATATATCATTTAAAGTTACTGTCTTCCCTTTAAGGCCAATTTGAGAGACCACACAGTTTCAACAATTGTCGGCTTTGGATGTGCTTAATTGGAAAAATGAAGCCTTTATCTTGTCACTAGTCAGTAATAGCTAGTTCTGTATATGTCTGGTTGTTAAAGACATGAAGTGTGCATGTTAAACAAAAATTTTTGTCGTACATTTTAAGAGACAATAAATAACAACCATTCAGACATTTTTTTATTATATCGACATTTAGTTACAACAGGACAGTTGACACAAGGCTTATTAGTTGTAATTATTAGTCGTAGAATCTGGAATGTCCAGCAGCTAGATCAAGACAGATTGGGAAAATGTTTGTACATTTGTTTGTCTAGTTGAACTCTCATTAAGAGGTTATCTCTCATTAAGTATAGTATCTCCTTGTGTAAAGGATGAAATGATGTCCCTGTGTGTTTACACTTGACTGGGAACAACAACGCGTCAGTCAGCTGCCTACAAATTGATGATAATTGATTATTTCAGGCTACTTTAAACCAACTGCGGTCCAACCCGCAACTTCTGTCACATCCTTTAGCCAATAAATAACATTTTGCTAAATGATTGAAGGAATAGACGAAGCATGTCCTCTATATGCATTTTGCATGCGGCTCCTGGATACAAAATACATGTTGCAACTGCCTCAGAATTCAATGAAATATCACAGTTGAAATAATATTTATCTGCGGAGCCATCTACTCCACCAAACTTAAACACTCCTCTGCTGCAGCTCCCCAATTGGAGGATAAGCAACAGTGACACATCAATTACTCATGAAGTCATGGAGACAAAAAACAATAGCGAGAGTACAGTGAAGAACTTCCTCCTCTCTGCTCAGTCTGGCAATGACAAACTACAGAGGATCGAGCCTCCAGATATAGTACAATACATTAAAATACCATTAAAACACTTTGCTTCTTTTTCTTTAGAATGTGTTCCCTTCATTTTCCCATCCTAGGAGTACCAAATTCACCCTACACCCCTTTTTGTGTGAACATGCATGTACTTGTGTATGTATCTGATTTTGTTCTCTATGTCTCCAACCTCATACGTGTGTTTGCGCCAAATCACAGGAACATCTTGATATTGATTAATCAGTGAAGTCAGGGAAATTCAACCACCAGAATTATTGACCTTATTTTAAGCCATCTCTTTTTTTGGTTTCTCTCTTTTGTCCTTTTTTTCTTATTATTATTATTCCAGATCTTCCACTCAAACTTTTGCCAGTTGGATAAGATAGTTTTTATAGGACCCCCCCCACACACACACACACACACCACCACATTTGCCAGTGAGTGCACCCTTGGTGTGACCAGAAACTCTGCTCTCTGCAATCAAGCTACATACACGAAGCGTATGGGGTAGTGTGTTGGAGGAGTTAATGGGGATATTAACTTTAGCTGAGACAATAATATATTGTGCAAGTGCAAAACAAAACAAAATTCAGGAATAAACTCAAATATAAACATATCTCCTTAAAGCCTTGAGTGAATATTTTTTCCCTGACTGACATTAGATATATTTTTAGTGTCTCCTAAAAAACTGTGTTTTAGTAGGATTTTAGTCTTAAGTCCTCATAGACAAAGTACACAACTCAGATAAATCGCTATCCTACCATATGTACAAAATAATGTTTTCCTTGTATTACAGATAACAATGTTCTGTTTTCACATTGCCTTGTGCCTAAACCCCAAATTCACTCAAAATATGTATATTTTTCACATGGAACATAAACTGGGCAATTTTGAATCTGTATCTGATGTAGTCTCATTTCATACCTGCTCTATGAGGATAACAACAACTTATTGCATGTGGTGTTTTTAATTATGATCACCTAAATGCACCTTTGTGACTTCTGTCATACCTTTTCTTTCTTTTTACATAGAAATTACATATATTTGGTAGTTGAATGAAATCTTTCTATGAAACACCAACTCTCACTGATTAGCTACAGAGTTTCTGAAGAAAAAAAAACCCTAACTCATTTTTTACACCAGATCTGTCTGTGGTGTGTTACGATGAATCAACGCTGCACCACTCAACCGCTTTGCAGATATGTCCTGTTAACTACAACATTTTAAAATTCAGTTAGGATCTCTGACAGCAAAAAATTCACTATCCATAAACAATCTGAAATTTCACTTGGCAAATTAATATATAACCTATAGGACACAATGAAAAACAAGATGTTTGATCACCAAAAATGGGCTACAGTATTAGCAGTAGCAAGTCATCAGTCCTAGTAACTTCTATTACATGTTGATTTTCTGTGTGAGTATGCTGATGAAGACACACATTTCAAGTTAATGATTTAATATCAGGCTGGATGTCCATCAGTCTTTCATAAAATAGAGACTGAATATCGTGCAATATGTAAGGGAAAAAATGGTGTGCTTTTAATCGTTAAATGTTACCAGTTTGTACATGCTTCAATTGGCTCCTAAAGTGCACTGTTCTAAAATAGAGGTCTAGCTAGAAGCTTAATTGATAACTTGACAGCTTTGCAGTTCCACGTCTTTGATTGTCTCCATCTCCGCTACCCACCGACTCCTTTGGTTACAGCAACTGCCGAAATTAAAACATTTTTCTAACATATTACTGTTAAACCATAATGTATTAGCCTATGTGTATTTAGGCCTAGGTTACCTATTACAGTACAATGCTTCGGAATAACGTTTACATGTTCATTTTGCTCTATAAAGTATAGGCTACATTCTTTGAAAATTTCTGACCAGTGTGTGGAGAGCTAGCTGGTCAGGGTCTCTTTGCGCTGTTCACACAAACATAGCTTGGTAACTTTACACATTGTTGTAGGTTTACGCCTAAAACACACTGGCTGCGAAGTGCCTTGATGACATATCGAGCAAGGCTGTTCACACCAGACCCCTGCCCCTCGGCTTGAGGAAACGGTCCCTGGTGGTATTCCATTTTTGGTTAGGCAGTCAGTTCGTCCTGTCATTTTTATTCTCTTTTCTCGCAATTTATTTTTTTCTTCCTCTCGTACCTTGCTCATACTACTAGCTTTTTCATATAGCAATATCTCCGGATTTTTTCTGAGTTTGAAACCCATTCAAAATAGGTAAACTAGCACCCCAGTTATTTAAATCAAGAATAATTGCCTGGAAAAGTCCTGGCAGGAACAAATAGGGCACGAACACAGCCTGTGTGGCTGGTCAAATTCATAACATGGGCACCAAAAGAAAAAGGTTGGCGCTTAGCAGCTTATCGAAGTGTTCGCGGCACTTCGTAAATGCCATTATTGGCTATGAATGACGCATGGCTGTTCACATCAAACATGCATTTCACCTTTCACCTAACTTTTGTTTTTCGCATGCAACCCAAACATGGTGCATAAATAAGTTACGTAAACATGACATAGGGTGTATTTAGGAATTGTGTTATTTCAAAAGTCGCCACAACGAATCCAAGCATTGATCCTTGTATAATTGATGCTGGGTGTCAAACAGTTTCCGAGAATTAATTAATGTTCATCTCCTTTAATTTCTCTGATTTTCAAAATTGTCTTGGAGGTGTGGAACACGTGACAACTCCTTTCTTTCTGCCAATAGACATACATCACACAGAGACATAATTCAATTGGCTCCTGAAGAGTGCTGCATTTAGCGCTGGTTTACAGCTTAGTAATACCTTGTCCTTCGTCGGTCTCCCCTCCACCACCCTCCATTGACTGTCCTCACTCCCTTGGTTACAGTAACTGCTTAAATACATTTTCCCAACATATATCATGTTATGTTATAAATATATTGTGTATGTTAAACCATGGTGTATTAGCCTATTTGTATCTAGGCCTAGGTTTCTTAACAGTACAATTCTTTGACATAATATGTCTATGTTTATTTTGCTCTTTACAGTGTAGGATAGCTACATTTTCAGAAATTATTTGACCATTGTGTCGAGAGCTAGTGTGTCCCTCTGCGCTTCGCTTAAAGTTAACTTATACCTAGCAGTTAATTTACACGTTGTAAGATTAGGCTACTGTCAACTTATTATTCTATTTTAATGCTTAGCGCAAAATGTTTGATATTTTTCTTCTCTCAGTTACTTCTTTGACAACCAATAATACTGCTCCTTCTTTGTGAAGATAAATGACAGTTTAAAAAGTGATCACCACACCTGAAACGGTCAGCAATGAGCCGATGAGCCGACCTATCAAACCTACCCACCAAATTGGACCGGCCACACAGGCTGAGAAGCGCTGCGAAACTCCATGATTGCTTCGTGCTGTGTTTTCATGAGACGTTTGCGAATTTGGCTACCGGATGATAAAATACACTGTATTGCTATAGATATTTGAATGGAAAACCATGTTAAGATTGTATTACTTTAATTGTAGACTATGGTGAACATTTTAAAAGTTGTACACTTTGTACTTATCTTTGTAGTTACTAACCTAACAACACATACTCTTCCTTCCGATGAGAAGATAAATGATCGTTTTAAAAGTGTGCGCCTTTGACTCAAGTCTTCGGCTTGAGATATACTTGCAATACAACACGGAATGAGCATGGAACGTTCTTGCTGAAACAGTCAGTGATGAGTCGTTTGAAATAGAGCACAAAGAAATCTAATCGTGAACCGAAGCTTGTCAGATCTTATGAATCGAACGCAATGTTTTGATCTTAGGCCATCGTTGGCATGACGTATATATGCTGTCTGGGTACTTACGATGTCATAATTTTCACAAGTTTGCGTTTGTAGGCGTTACTGTTTGCACAGAGACAAGGGTGGTTTTATTTGCACTTCAAAACCGGTTATCAGCCCCCAAAATGCCGGTGTCTTGTAAATGAGCAGCCAAACCGCATAAAAAAGTTTCATTTTTAGTTGAGTACATGCTTGAAATCTGTGTGAATACATGATTTAAGTTCAGAGGAAGACACGACATACCAAAGTAATGGCAAGCTAAACGTTTTAAGTTGTACTAAATAAAAAAGGAAAAAAATGTTTGTCCGGTTACCATTCATTAAAACAAACATTTGTGTTCCTGAACAAGTTTTTTTTGTATTGATTTTTTTGTCTCGTGCAAAATATCAATTGTTTCTGGTTTTTGTTTTCTGAGCTAGTTCAGCTCAGTGCCTAGGTTTAAATAGTGAGCAACCAGCCAAGCTAATTAATGTATTGTTCTGTCTGACCTAGTGGTTCAATGGCGTGTCACTGACATTGGAATGGTGCCCATGACAATCCATGTGGAAAATATCACTGGCACTTTGTCCTCTGGTATCAGGCATCTCCCACCCAGAGAGAATGTGTAGCTGTGAAGGGGTCCTGGAATGTTAGGTTAGTTCTATGAAACCTGCGATAGACGTAACTGACCTCTGAAATTACGGAATTTGGCTCACCGATGTGACTTTGTACATGCGCATTGTATTTGTATCAATATTAAAGAAGACTACAAAGTCTCCTCTTAGTCATCAAACTAGGAACAAGTATTTGATGGTCTCCCTTGGCATTAAATTATGGATAAGATCATTTTGTAGAAAGGGAGGAAGATTTGGACTGTCATTGCCTCATCAACCGAGGGAACAGACCAGGCAGTCAGACACTCATGGGGATGGCAGCTGTTGTAGAGGAAACTAGATAAAAATAACCCCTGGCCCCCACCATACTTTTTATGGGTAAATGATTAGCATTGTTAACAGTCTTCTGGCTATATTGGTCATGCCTTGCTCTTCATATTAGAGCCTAGACTCATGTTACAAAAAAATAACCACCAACTGGTTTACAAAATATAACAAAGGGCTGAATTCTGAAGGGTCAACTATTGTTGGTCCATGTATTTGCCCCGTAAGCACTTTGGCGCCTCGTGTATAGTATTAGATGAAGTTATAATGTGCTTATTTGGGTAAGATTAATGTCAATGGTTGGAAGACCTTTCTTGCTCAACCGCTGTAATTTCATTACAGTTGGATGCGATTGTCTTTTCTGTAGGCTTTAGAGCTTTAAACTATTAAATACACAAATTATGCTATTTTGAAGCTGCCTTCAGAAATATGAGTTGGGACAAGGAATGGTTTGGGGCTGTAATCACAATGTTATTGCACATAGCCTCTATTAAGTCTCATAAATAGAGACTGTACATGGGCCGATTTCATTTAGACAGATGAATTCGTAGACAGATGTTAGAATAGTTAGTATAAACTGTAATTAGTACTCACTGTTGAGTAATGTAGCTATCTGGCTAGCAGCCTATGGTATTATGCAATGGGATCAGTGCACCTTTTGTAAACGGGTTCAGATTGCTGTCCAAAAATGTGAAAAACAAACATTTTGTGTGACATTCAAATCCATGTATAATGTCTAAAATGGAAAAAAGTATTATGTAATTGATTACATTTTTTAGTTTTAAGTTTAATTAAGTTTTAATTCGTATAATTAGTTGTGTGTGTGTCTGTGTGTGTGTCTGTGCGTGTGTGTATTTGTATCTGAAAGATGGATTTTGCATCTTTTATATGCATTTTATATAGAGGCCATCTTTTTATATATATATATCTATATAGATCTATATATCTATATAGATATATAGATCTATAAAGAGATCTATATAGATCTATATACTATATACTATATATATACTATATATATATTTTATCCAATATAGAGAGAGAGAGATGGATAGATAGATTTAAAAAGATTGTGTATATAAGAACCATATAAAAGATGCAAGATCCATCTTTTTCAGATTCTAAATCATGTATGCACTATGAAGATAATTTCTAATGTGTCTTGTGTTCTACTGTGTTGTGATTTATTTGTGTGCTCGTGTGCACACAACAAGGAAATGGTTGGCCTATACACTACCTTTTTTGACGTGTGTCTGAAAGCAGGAATAATGGCCTATGCCCTCAGGAGAGTTGAAAGGAATTACTTGCAAATATTTCATATTGTCAGCGTCTGTTTGCGGATATGCCAGGCAAGTCAGCTGTGCCCTCTTACACAGACTAATGCTGTCTAGTTGGATGGAGACGCTGTCAGCTGCTGAGCAAAAGCACATCTAGATTTGGGTCATGGTTTTTTTATTCCACCATTGAACTTCACATTGCATTGAAACATGCACTGCCCGTGAATTAATCAAAGTCTGGGTGTATAATTATTACTGGAAATAAAATTGTCTCTTTTATTTTTGCAAGGCGGCTCTGAGCCATGGCTTTTGTTAGTAAAGGATAGATATAAATTTCCAACAAGAACCATGTAAGCTGAGCAGAAATCCTCTTTTGTCTCGGGATAAAGTGTCAATATGCAATGATGGGATGCTCGTTGTACGGGAGGACATCACACCAGCCTTTTCCCCTGGCAGAACCTTGTCCAAGTTCTTGTAGGTGTTTAGGCTACTGCCCAATTTACTATATTCCTATCTGATTTAGGAGACTGAAAATAGACAGGTCCAGAAGTTAATCAAATATCATTTAGTCATGTCAACAAGGTTATCTTAGCATGGATTTTCTTAAGTCTAACTGATGTTTTTGTACTTTTCCAGACTCACTCCCAGATGGCCTGGACTACAATAAGACTACTTACTTTTTGTTTGTTTTTTCACCTAACCTTCATATTATTTTGAAATGTCTGTAACTTTCATGCTAAGAAATTAATCAAATAAACCACATGGTGTATTTTGATTGTGGTCATGTTATTTTTCAACCTTCAGCTTGGAAAATGTAAAATCTACATATTTGTGAGGTTCACAGGATTGTTATTTCGTTTAGCTTCCATCTACCTAAAAATCTTTAGCAGTTTATATTACAGCATTACAATGGTAAATGTTATCGGACCAATAGTGGAAACAAGGCCTTGATCAGTTTATGGTCTTGAAATGGTACTTGGCCACATGTAGGTATGTCTTATCTATTTCGTAATTAGGAAGCAGATATATTGACTTGCAGAGCTCATGGGCCCAATGCACTGTGTAAGTTATGTTTTTCATTGCCCATATTTAACTAACCATAATTTTGTTTTTGGTCTGCTCAAACCAATGTCTGATGACCTTGAAACCATGTACTAAACTGGATGAGCTGGAGCAGCATGATGTGACACAACATTTGGGCCAAACATTTTGTTGTGTGCTGTGTTTCTATTTTAGTCACTTGCTTTGAAAGCTCTAGCACACGGTGTCATAGGTACATGGTTAGTTTACAGGACATTACAGATCAGAATATGACAAAGTGTGAGCATCGAGTGTGACTTGATAATCGCATGCTCAGTTTGAGCATTCAGTTTTGACATGGTGTAACATATTAAGACAGCACTGTTTATTGTAATAAAGAATGGAAACAAGTTCCAATTTACATACCTGTTTGACCATCTTAAACCAAATCAGTTACCAACATTCTCAAAGAGACCATAAAATACAAATTTTCTCATGCATTCAGTATACTGTACACTGTACGACTCTTACATATTTAATGACCAGGAGGATTTATTCAATAGTGAACATTCAGTTTAGAATGAATGTCCACATGTAACAAAGCATTTTTTATTCAGTTCATTAATATAATAGCAGACTATTTATTCTCTAAAACCAATTGATGTAATTCATTTAAAAATCGATAGCTGTTGAGGAAAAATGTTGTGAGATAGAGGTCCAACGATATTTGCCCTGCTGAATATTTTATGGACATTATTTATTGTTTCCAACCTAGATTGTGGAAGATCCACAGCACCTGTTAAAATAAAAATTTAAAAACTACAAAATTACCAATAAATTTTTTTGTATTTTGTGCACAATAACATAAAAAGCTATGTAATTATATATATTCCTACATCAAGTCATTAAATATTGTGTCATTAATGAGAAAAAGAGAATCAATTCTGTGAAATTTTCAGAGCTTGGAAATGATGCAGTTTTTTCTACCTCTGACTACTTTACTCAGTAGTGTCCATGACATTCCATGTCACAAATCAGTTCAATTGCACATGGTAAAAAAATAAATAACAGTGTCCTCATTTGAGTTTTAAAAAATCACTTGTTATTTTTTGTTTATTGCTACTGTATTTTTACATAATTGTAGCATTTGATCATTTTTACTTTAGAAAATAATTGTTTGCATTCACTCAAACCCTAATGATAATGCTACCAAAATAATCATTTGTATAGCAAAATCCCTCACCTTTTCTAATCTAGTCACTCCTAACCTTGATCTCAATTCTACTTTATCCTTGTGGGTTCATATCCAGAGGCAGTGGGAGTGTTGGGTATGGGTGGGAGAAAAAATACCATAACCATGGTTGATACTGGCGGCTGGAGTCTGGGCATGGTCTGCTTTAAATCTGACAGGGTGATGGCAGGCTGTTTTGTCCCACCACTGGAGGAAACTTCACAAGTTGTGCTGTTCTCAGGAATTTAAGGAATAGTAAGGGAATTCATCCTGGCTTATATGTCTAACCCATTTTTTTATCATGGATTTTCTTTGTATATATTCTTAGAAATGCCTCAAAACTGTCATTTTTATAAATGGGTCACACCTGGATAATGTCCATTAAACAACAAACAGATGCGTCATATCATAAATGATGACATTAGTTCAACTGATTACTGTATTAAACTAAGAACAGTATGGTCAGAATGATGTGACATGGTTTGTTGTCTGCAATGTATGATGTTTATTTCCTTTGCACTTTCTAAACTCATCTCTATGCTGTGGCCAGAGGTGTTTTTAGGCTAGGCAGTTGCTTAGGGCATCAGTTTGAAAGGAGACGCCGTTTGGGCATACGATAAAATGTGTATGTAGTTTGAATTATTGTAAAAAATAAATCAAATAATACATTACTATCCTTGCGCACCTGCTCTCTTGAACTTGGAAACAGAATCTATCTCATCCATGTAAGCTCCATATATCTCATGGAAATTGTGGTAATATTCTCCCTTTCATGCATTTCAGTAAAAGTATCCCAGAGTTGACATGCTGTGTAACATACTATATACAGTTACTGTAGGTCCATATATCTGGACACACATTACATTATTTGTATGTTTACCAAAACATATTAAAGTTACATTTTAACAAGAAATATGGAATTAAAATGCAGTGTCTTAACCTGAGGGTATCCATATCCAATTTAAAAGAAGCATTTAAGAAAGATTGGACAGGTTTGACTATTCCTTAGTTGATTTGCATCAATTAAGGAGGTTAAAGGTCTGGAGTTCATTCAAGGTGTGGCATTTGCATTTGGACGCTGTTGGTGTGAACCCACAACATATAGTCGAAGGAGCTGTCAAAGCAAATGAAACGGGCCTTTGGCTGCATACGAAACAAGCAAAAATATGAAATTCCATCTGAGAAATGGCAGGCACATGAGGAGTTACCTGATAAACGCTTTTGTACATTCTGAGGAGAAAAAAAAGAATATGCTCTAAATCATTATCCAGGTCTACCATAAAGAGAACACTTCTTAAGAGCAAATTCAGAGAGTTCACCACAAGGCACAAACCATTCACCGTTTCAAGAATAGTAAGGCCAGATTTTGTCAAAAACATTTTTTTAAATACAGCCCAGTTCTGAAAGAAATGTATTTGGACAGAATGATAGGAAGAAATAAATATGGAAATGGCTTGAAAAAGCTCATGATCCAAAGAATACCACATCACCTATAAATCATGTGTAGTCAGTATAATGGCATATAAATGAATGGCTTCCAATGGCACTGGGTCACTAATGGTAATTTATTATGTAACAGAAGAAGACAGATGAATTATGAAGAGTATAGGAATATGTAGTCAATTTAGATTCAACCAAATTACGCAAAGTTTATTGGATGGCCCTCCATGTTATACTTTAGATGTACAAAGAACCAAAACATACTATAAAAGGAACCGAGAAGGCATAGAGGGGGAGTCTCATCTGATCTCAACACAATCAAGCAGGCATTTCACTGGCTTAAGACAAAACCTTGGTATATTTGTCTAAGTATGTTTGTAAGTCTAAGTACATTGTGGTGGTATACAGAGCCGAAATTATAAAAATTATGTCACTGCCCAAATATTTAACCTAACTGTATCACATCACTTGTACAGTGTGTATAATCATTCTGCCTGTGTTTGTGTGTCATTTGCCTAATATGTACTTACATCACTCTATACAATTAATCCTGTGATGCACCTCACAGATATATGATCCCTTATCTCCTCTCCTATTGGGATGGCCACCATTTACAGCAATGTGATCTGTGTCCCTCAGAGCAGATTGTTCCATCCCAGCTCTTCTCTGTATAAGGGGCTCACTTTGATTGACAACTGCAAGGGCTCAGTGTTCCATGTCGCTTCTCATCACACCCACTGTGACATAGCTAGGAAAGAGAGAAGGAATAAACAAGGATCCAATGGTACATGTCCATGGGGAGAGTGAATTCTACTCAGCACTTAAGATAAAGACAGGAATGGAAGGGGAATGGGTCAAATGTTTATATTTTTAACCCCCCAGTTATTTTCAGCATTTATTTTTATTTAGGTGGTTTTGTACAGTGATTCTCACAATCATTGATATCTGAAGAACCAAAGTTCATTTTTTGCTTTTCTAAATTGAAGTTTGATGCAATGTGGTTGAACCTACAAGGTGGCACAGAAAAGTGAGAATGTTTTGCTTGACCTCAATTGTGATACATCAGAAAACAGTTGAAGAAGGTTAAATTTAAAAAGCCCTCAAATAACTAAAATAAAGAGAGCGTACCCGAACTAAACAGAGGTATGGTGGCCTCAAAGAAAACCAAACAAAAAGACGAAGCCTGGGTCAAGGGTTCTGTAGCGCCCTGTTTCAGTGACAGTGAGATGCCTTCTCCACTTTGTCAGCTGAGTCTAGGAAAGAAAATAGGAGTGATAACGAACCCCTCCTTGACAAAACAGTGCAATCACAAAATCTGGGCCCCGGGAATGGTCTTGGTACACCATTTATGGCACAGCTGACAAGTCCCAATCATGTGCAGGTGTGTCTGCTCATTACAGATCGCCAGCCGTGCGTAATGGGATGGGGAGATGCGGTAGGAGCTGTCCACGGTGCTGGTCGTTCCTTTTTTTGTCCTTGGGCGGCAGCTGGACCCATGCTGATACCAGCCTTTACAGTGCTGTTCCTTCAGCTCTGCCACCCATAGCATATACAGTCGGGAGAGGCTGTCTGCATTGCCACGTTGTATTCTGGAACAATGGCGGACATCAAAACCGAAATCTTGCAGAGCCAGGAACCAGGGGGTGATCCTGGCATATCTTTCCTTGATCTGGGCCATCCATTGTTAGGGTGTGTGGTCTGTCACCAGGGTAATGTGTCACTCCAGCAGGTAATAGCGGAGCTCCTGTAGGGCCCACTTAATGGCTAGAGACTCGCTCTTGACAGTAGCATACTTGCTTTCGGCCGGTGTTAGTTTTCGGCTAGCAAACAATATGGGGTACTCTTCTCTGCTGAGCTCCTGGAAGAGAACCGCCCCCAACCCCGTCTCTGAGGCATCAGTCTGAGTCATAAAAGGAAGTCAGGGTCTAAGGGTATAAGTCAGGGTTCCACAGAACTGGTTCAGTGGTGAAGTTTTTTGTTTCAGGAATTCCTCTTCCTTGGTGGTTGTTCTTACAACCTTCTCAGGGCGGTGTTCTGAGGGCTATTATCTCCATATCTGAGGGGGTTAGGGGTACCTCCCAGTCCCACTGGACAGTTAGGTCATCTACTATGGGCATGGGGTATTAGTGTTTTATGTCAATGTGATGCAGAAAAAAGACTATTTTACAGCACTGCATAGCACATAAGAAAAAATACAAATGTTCATGAAAACATTTAAAACACCCCTTTGGCAGAGCTATTATATGCACTGTATGTTGAATTATTATGTCGGTGGTCATTATGTTGTGGCCCTCCTCCCCACGGGTTTCGGGAAAGGTTTGATTTTCCAGCTCGCTCCGTTAGTCGTGAAGGAGATGGATAAGGCGAACACTAGCGATGCTAAGCCCATAGTTGTTATTGTCTCCTTGCTTTGGACCATGTGAAGGAATCATCATTAGTGATGCTTTTGGGGATATAGATGTGGATCTGCAATATGATATTTAACTTGTGTCTATTGCAATAACTACTTTAACAATTGTAATGATATCAGTATATTTAGTGATTCTCATGATGAACAGAACATGGTTAGTGTGTTAGTTGTACATATTGTTGTAAATGTATTTGTTATTTTCTAAAAAACTGTAGATTTCCTTAATAAAATAGAAAAATAATTTACTAGAAAGACTATTTAAGGTATAAAAGAAGTGATAAGACATTCTGTGAAAATGTTTTTAGTGTACATAAAATTGAGTAAATGGAGTAAGTATAATCATTACCCATTCTTTCAACATTATATGCAAGGATAATTAGTGTATATATATGTTTTTTAATGATCATTATTATTATTGTCTGTACAGCATTATTACACTATAATCAAAGTACACCAAATCCCCAAGGGTCGGTAGGCTATGATAGAGCTTCAATTCTGGACCATTACAAATAAGGCAAGTAACTGATTAAATTGCTACAGCCCTACAGAATTTTGGAATAATGATAATACAATAAAGATGACATATATATATATATGAGGAGATCTATAAGATACATAGTATAACATAATATACATATATTAATTAGCTTGGACAGAATGTTTTTGTCAAAGTTAGAGAATTTTTGTCTCTGAGATCTTAGCTCTACTTTCGAGGATAGGAATGGTCCTTTTCTCCATGTCTCCTTGTTTCTTTCATAAATACAAAAATCAAGAAAAATATCCGTATTCAAGGGAGAGAGAAGAAGAGAAAACAGGAAGTAGGAGGAAACGAAGAAGAGAAGACGCATCAAAAAAAACACTTCGAGGTTTTGAGGGATCCGGCGAGCAGTTGAGGAGACAAGCTGGGTTGCTTTACAGTGTACTAACGTCTTTCTGGTAGAAAGACAAAAAATGGTGAGGCTTCAATGGCCGTCCCTGGGTGGTATCCTGCCCTGGCGCTGGGGTGGCCACACCCCACTGACTGAATGCTGCAACATCTTTTTTGTGAATGATTAGACCCATCGTCGACAGTTGGCTGTATACATCATCACTAGCCTTGAAGTCAAATATAGATACAATTTACAATTGTTCATTTCATTCTGAAATTCAACATCTTCGAACACTCCTCTGCTCATTTCAACTTGTTGTTTACAGCCTGCATGGCTACATTCAGGCACATGACCTACGTCACAACCAAACATTAGCGATTGGGTATGGCGGATCTAGAGTGACTCTGGGCAGAACCAATAGTTTTAAACTTCAACCAAGAACACACCTTCAAGGAAGTAACATTTGTCAATGGGGAGGTCCCAGACTGTCTGTACAAATGAAATATACGAGAGTGTGGAAGGGACTAGGCTAGGCTAAACATTTCCTCGTTTTCACTTTCCCTCATCAATGCTCCACTTCTTTGATAAGTACCTTATTTTTTTCTTTGTTTCTCCCTCAAACGTTTGTACATTTGTAGTAACTTTTGACTTTGCAGCGGGCTTTTTAATACCGGGAATATGTTGCCTCTTTTTCTTTTACCAATAATTTACATTTTCATCTGTTCTTCAGCTCAGCAAGGCCTAGCCTATACATGTGTGTGTGTGGTGTGTATGTGTGTGTGTGTGTGTGTGTGTGTGTGTGTGTGTGTGTGTGTGTGTGTGTGAGAGAGAGAGAGAGAGAGAGAGAGACACCTACTTTATCACAGTCTCTATTTATAGTTCTGGGAATCTGTATGTGCGTTTCATCGACATCTTGATGATCGATTGCATCACAGGCACTGTACACTAGGAAATCTAATGACCTTTAAAGACAAAACAAATATGTTTATCTTTCTTTCCATCTCTCTGTACCTTTCAATCTTCCACCAGCTCCCATCAGTCTTTTTTTCTGGAAAACTATCCTCCCGTTTCTCCTAACCTATTCTCTAGCACCAACACAGCTTACATTATTGTGAATCACACAATCAATAATTCTAATTATGAGGGGGATGTCATGTAATTAGGATCACAATTGTTCTTATTGACCTTGTGAGGCGTGCAGATTTTTTTTTGTTGAAAATCTGTCCCTTCTGATTTGATTATTTTAAGATGTATATAAAATATAATTCACTTTTATTTGTATACAATGTTTTATCAAGGATCAAGCAAGGGTTTTTGCAGGTAGAATCCCCATGTGTTAAAAGTTGCAGAATAATTTATCATTGAGTCCACTTCACTGCAGAGAAAATGTGACTGCAAATACAAAGCATTTGCACAATTTTATTTATTCATGTATCTGTATTTTTATTGTTTACATATATTTTCACAGTTTTTCATATTATGGTTAGATATTTCAAGAATTGAAGTCAAAGCAAAAAAAACAACTAAATTTCATCTTCTGCTCACAACATGACTGATCTACTGAAAACTACAAGATGACAGCCAAATGGATTGACAGATGAGTATCAAATCTAATCTTTAGTCCACAAGGAATGAAACCCATAACAAAGGCTATAGAACAAAGGCGGACAGTCCTGAGAGTTAGCCTGTGTCTTGGTTCATCTGACCAAAAGGATAACCTTGACTGCTGGTGTATTGGGCCCTTTTTCCCACTATTTTACAGGGTTTCTCCACAGGGATCCATGGAAACATAGAAACCCTCAGAATTATGCATCGAAGGGTTGGAAAGGTTTTGTTAATTGACTCACAAAAGAGAGCACACTTGGTTCTCTGACATAGTAAGCTTGTGACACTATATGTAAGGGCTACACATATAAACTGTAAATGTAATAATGACCATGAAAACATTATATTACATACAGTTTAACTATGTGATCTGTGCCAATAAGTTGTAGTTTACTAGGGCCAATGAGAACCCTTCCATGGTATTCTCAGTTAGAAAATTATCATAATAGGGCACGCACTTGTGAATTATATAATAATCAACATCTGACACACTTTACCAGCTCTCTTTGTGACAGTGTGTCTGTGTTGTAAAACAATGTTCACACTATCAGGATGCTACCGTGACCATCAGATTCTATGGTCAGCTAAGGTCCTCCTTGGACCGTCTATTTACTGTCTTGTGACATGCATGTGTGTTCGTGCAAGAGCACCCAACTTTGGACATGGGTCTAAACATGTCAGCATACAAAGAACTAGTTGAACTATAGCACCTGATAAATAGAATTCCCTTGCTCTTGTCATGAAATTAGATTGATCAGACATATTCATACCATGTCAGTCAGGGCATCTCCACATGTTGTGGGTTATTACATGGTACACACATATTATAACATGGAATACATCATCTGTTTTGGCAGAGTCAAGCTGAGGGATATAGTTAGGAGCTCTCATATGACCAGAATGTCAAAGCCTTTATTCCAAAACTAAAATGGCACCCTTCTTTTCAACCAATACCATGGTACCAAGTATATTGTCAGTTACCTTAAGCCACCCAGTTGGCTGCAGACTGTAACATTAAACCAAGACATGTCCGGGACATCCAGTTATGGTGTGAAATGTACTCATGCTTTGGTAATGATTTGCAACCAGCATCCAGCTCTTGTCCAGTCACATATCACCCCACTTTCAACCTGTAATGTTACTTATAGACTCTTCAGTCTGAAATGACCACATATTACAGATAACTAAACCTTGTGGACCACATTGGTAGATTTGTTTTGCAAGGGGCCATTTTTGGGCATTGCATCCTGAATCACAACAGCAACCAGACCCTATCAAACAATATCACAAACTGTTTTGCAGCTGACATAGCAATGCAATCTGCTTCATAATGGTAGCTTTAGCCACACACACACAAAAATGTGCACGTCCCAGATTAAGCTTTGAATGCTTCTACTGATAAGGATGATGATGTTGTAACAAGATAAAAAGCCCCTGATGCTATTTTCATCCCCCCATCACCACTCACACATACACACACACATGCACACGCTTTCTACCCACTTTCCCCTCCCCCTACACGTGTCACAGATTTCAGCTCAGGCAAAAACTCTGCACATGGATTAACGAACAAGTCGACCAGGCAACATTGCATTGGTGATGAAGATCAGTTTTGCATCACAACTGTATTTGGTGCTTGTGCATGTGTGTGTTTTAGCCCATGACACGTTAAAGGATGGAGGAGGGAGTACCATATTTATGTTAGAGAGCCAAACTAAAGAAGTGGGTCATCTATATGCCAATCAAGCATGCCTGCTGCTCTGCCCCTCCTCCTGCACTATAAAAAAATTTTAGGATAAAGGAAAAGAGAGTGAGTTGTTGAGAGAGTACAGAGTGATGGAAGCAAGGAAAGGGACATTGAAAAGAAGGTGGAATGAGAAAGCATTGAACAGATACAGTAAGTGAGAAGGAACAAATGGTCATTGTGAGATATGGAGACAGAGAAAGTAAAGATGCCTGAAGTATGACACAATCATATTCACACTATGCACCAACTTCTTCCACATTTCTGTCAAAAATGGCTTCTCATGTACTCACACAAACAAGTCCAGTCAAATTCAGATTTTATCTCCCATTTTTATCAAATGAGGATTTTCTGATCAGTCGTATATATTAAATATGTTTGTATTTCCCCTATCTGCTGCATGTTCTGATTGGTTATTGATAATAGTTTTGACTATCTGCTTGTGGGCACTTGTGGGACAGTTGCAGAGAGGAGAAATGGAGAGAGGTAGGGAAGAAGTGTGTAAAAGACACATAGTGGCCAAGGCGAATGAAAGGGAAAATTAAGATTGTGGACAATCTCTATAACATGCATATAAGTAGGTAGTTAGTGAGGATATAAAGGATATTCTAGCTCAATCGTTGATGCAATGTAAATGAAAATCACAAAACATTTGATGAAGCACTTTCTGTGTATTACAACCAAAATTCTGGAAAAGTTCAGATGTATTTTAAATGTAAATAAAATGAAAACTAAAAGACTTTCAAATGACACAAGCCAATATTTTAGTCACAATAAAACTGAGATAACATAGCAAATATGTAAACATAGAAATTTTACAAGTGTATGTGCAGAATTAGCTCTTTCCAATATTGATTCCTACTACAGGTGTCAATAGTTGTAGGGGGGCATGTTTACTATGAAGACGTCTGTGCATCAGGGTTATGAGTGTCCGAAGTTTTGGTGTTGGTATTTGGTCCCGTTATATCAGTTTCCAGTTGCTGAAGTGTTTGAGGTCATCTTTGAAGTATTGTTCATTTAATAATGCACCAAATGTTCTCTGTAGGTGAAAGATCTGGACATTCAGGCCAATTCAGCAACTGGACACTTTTACAATGAAGTCATGCTGTTAAAATAGCAGCAGTATGTGGTTTTGCATTGTCCTGCTGAAATACACAAGGAATTCCCTGAAATAGATGTTGTCTGGAGGGGAGCAAGTGTTGCTCTTAAACCTTTATACTCCTTTCGGCATTCATAGTTCATTCCAAAATATGCAAGCTACTGTATGCACATATGCACCCCATCAGAGATGCTGGCTTTTGAACTGAACACTGATAACACAATGGAAGGTCTCCTTCCTCTTTTGGTTGGACACAGCATCTGTGAATTTCAACAAGAATATCAAATATGGACTCGTCGAACCATAGAAAACTTTTCCTCTTTGAAACAGTCCATTTTAAATACGCCTTGGCCCACAGGACATGACAGTGCTTCTGGACCATGTTCACATGTAGCTTCCTTTTTGCATGAGAGCTTCAATTGGCATCCGCAGATGGCACTGTGGATTGTGTTTAGCGACAGTATTTCTGGAAGTATCCCTGGGTCTGTTTAGTAATATCACTGACATAATTACACCGATGAGCGATGCAGTGTCATGGGCCTGAAGACCACTGGCATCCAATTAAGATGTTTGGCCTTTATGCACAGTACTTTCTTCAATTTCTATGAATCTTTTGATGATAGTATAAACTGTAGATGAGATTTGCAAAGCCGTTGCAATTTGGCATTGATGAGCATTGTTTTTAAAGTATTCCACCATCTATTTACACATTATTTCACAAAAATGTTTCTATTTAAACATCTGTTATGGTGCCTGTGTTCTGTTGTGTAAAATATTTGCTCGTGTGATTTGAAAGTCTTTAGTTTTCATTTTATTCACATTTTAAAAACATCCCAACAAGAGTTTGGATTGTACATTGAGAACTGACCTGATGTGATCCAAATGCTATCTTTTGAAGGAACATTTGCTATAGGGAAGGTGAGTTTACAAAAAGTGGATGAACTATTTGGATCTCTGGTTCTATGCCAAATTTCCAAACCCACACACACCAGTATCAACTATTTGGAAGAAAATGAGCAAATACTGCATTGCACGTGGTTTAAGGCTAAAAGTTTGCCATGGAAAGCGATGTAAACTTAAGGCAGCATGGATTGAATGTCTTGCATGTTTAAAAAGTAGTACCAACTACATTTGTCTCCTTAATGCCTTTTCGGCTTATTTACAAACAGGAATAAACTCAACCATTGCATCAAAATGTAACAGGTCAATGCAAAGAAACTCAAAGTGCATATATTTATACATGTATGGAACATGTACATAACCATGGACACAAATACTTTGTTCAGTCTTTTTCAACGCACACACACTCCTGATTTCCATAATATATTAATAAAAGAGTTTCTGTCTTTTTTTGTTTCAGCAATGATTAATTTAGCACAGTGAAGCCCGACCCAGTTTCAAAGGTAGAATGGTTGCAGTTTGTTCACTCAAGTTTTGAGAAGTATACTCCAGCTCTCCAAATAGGCAGCAAATGTCCTCTTTCTTGTCCTTGATTCCCTTTTTCTCTACCCCCTTGTTTCTCTCAATTAAGTAAAAGACATGGGGAATGGGAACGGGGCACATAGAGACAAAGAGCAGAGGGATGGAAGAGATAAAAGTAAACTAACAATAAAAGCAAATCTGATCTTATCAATGCTTCCAATAGATACTGTTGATATCTATCACTTCTTCATTTCAGCTGCCATTATGGTCAGTACTTTGGCGGGATCACCACAATGGGAACACCGCTCTTTGGCCGCCACATCAGCACCTGAGCATCATTGGCGTTAGGCTTGACCATGGCATTGGGGGGGATGGACTCATTCTTGATGAGGATATGGGGCTGCTCCTGGGCCACAGGTTCCTTTAGTGTGGCCCTCTGGCCCAGGGGCTTATCTGGGTTCACCTCAATATGAAGCTGCATCCTCCAGTGGATGGTCTGCAGCACCAGAGTCTCGGCCGTAGCCTGGTTGATGGCCACAAGCCAGGTAGTAAAGCTTTGGTCACGGTGAATGCTGCTGAGCCGGGGTGTGTTGCTGTCCGACACTGGCACGCCCCATGTCACACTGGGGTAGAAATTGTCGTTCATGCTGACGGTGAACCTGGTATCCTTCTTGATAGGACCCACCAAAGTGCAGGTCTCAGTGGTATTACCATACCAGGGATAGTTTACACCGTCCGAGTCACTGATGGCCTGAATTTTGTTATCACGCAGGTCAGGCAGCTCCCAACTGGACCTGGGGGTAAAGCAGAGGACAGTTGAGTCCTGACCCAAGATAAGAAACAGAGGTGAATTCTCTTATGTCCCCAATCATCAACTTTCTCTTTAAAATGACTTGTTTGTGAGATAACCAGTTCATCCGCTAGAACATCTTGACCAAAAGACTGCTTTGCAAGCATCAGATGGATGTTGAGAATGAGGTTGTGTCTATACAATAACATTGCATCAAAAGACTCTTGTTAATAGCCACACTGTATTATTTACAATGATACAAAAACAGAAGCACAGAAAGCATGGAGGAACTTTGAGTGATGTCTTCTGTCTAGACATCTCACTATGCAGTAAGTCACTGTTAAACAGTAACAGTCTGAAATTGCATCTCAAAAGTCAAATGTGGCTATCTTACCCATCTCTTTTTCTTCCTATTTCACAGTTCTTGCAACATAAGATACCTATCTTATGTTGTGAGAAATTCAGGAACAGGAGATGAAATGGCCTCCAACAACCAAGAATCTAAAACTCACAAAGGAATGTGAGCCATTTGAGTATTGAGACAGAGCAGGTGACATTGTGAGAGACAGGTGCATTATACACAGTAGTTGGTCCAGTTATAGACCTCAGACCCCCCCCCTCACACCTGTCCAACAAAGTAAAATTACAGGCTCTGCATTGGCCAGCATTCATCACACTCTGATAGATTAGAACAGAATAGATTATTTAAAAACTTACAATTATATTTAGTTTCACACGTTTGTGTGTGCTTGTATGCGTGTAAGAAATAATAGTAGGTTGTAATGTGGACGTGTGTGTGAGAGAGAGAGAAAGAAGAGGTTGCTATGTGACCTAGTGTGTGTGTGAGGGTGGATGGAATCAAAGTGTGTAGATTGTGTTTTTTCCAAGTTCCAAAAGAAACTGATGGCAGAAACTGATGGCACATTAAGAACTTAGGGTTAGGTTTAGGGTGAATTTCTTACAGATGATAGTTGTCTTAAGTTTTACCGGGTTAAATGACAACCAAAAAACATCACCTGCTCACCCCCCCCCCTCCACCTATACACACACCCTCCTCAACATGATTCCCCTGTCATTCTATTAAATGACAGAATACTGTAAGTTTACTGCCATATAGTTATTACTGTGAGATGTGTAGAAGAAATGGGTATGATATCCTGCATCTTAACTGTCTCCAAAATACAGGCTACAATGCGTCATAGCTTCAAAACTGGTATCATCATCATCATCATCATCATTCTGTACTTCTGTTGTCAATGCCAGCATGCACGTACTGTAATTGAAACAGTGTACTAGACTTGAGTTGGCTTCATACTGTTGCATTTCCTTTAGTTCTGTGAAATGGTAGTGTATGTCTTAAAGGGAATTAAATGCTACTTAAAGATACATTCTGGGTCTTCTTTTTAGAGAACTATTTAACTGGTGTAACCATTTGGGGAAAAGGAATTAGTTGGCCAATAAGATAATATTTTAACAGAAATTATTTTAAAAAAAGAAACAAGTTAAAAGCATGATACATCTCAAAACAGGGCTTATTGGAAAGGGTTTAAAATGCTACTGTATTTCTTTTTTCTTGTACTGGGGGAAATAATGTATCCTCAATCTCCCACACACCATATTAATATTGTGTTGCCTATTCAGTCTCTCTTTAGGCCCCACCAAGAGATTAACAAACACACACAAACCTAACCAGACTTGGACAGGGGTGGGGGCAATATAGTAGGGAGGGGATGATCGTATTGGGATGATGTCTCTAATCTTCGACATGCAGCCCAGAAACATTCTACGCTGCAATGAGTAAAGATAAAACCCTCTCCTTGCATTCTGGGTATGCAACCTATCAATAGTGTCCCTGCCAAAGGGTATGATGTGGGGTGAAAATACATTTGTTAACGTTTGCAAGTCACACACAAATCTGTCCCTATTCACTGAACATCGCAATATGTGTTTTTTCTTTCATTTTTCCATATTTGAGCTTTCTTTTGTTACCATTCCCTTGTTTAAATTGACAAATTAAACTAAATTGTGACTATACATGTGAACCACATATAGCACTATTATGACACTTACTCAGTTAATATTTTTATGCACCAGAGCAATAGAAAATACATTCTAATGTAGACCCGTTCAGGTGAAGACTTGATCCCTTCATTTCACTTAATAAAACTCTGTTAGATTATGCAATCCCTTGAAAACGGTTGTAGGCTGATAAAATCTTATCTAACTAACCTTAGACTGGTATGAAAGTGTTAAGTAGAAATGCGTGTCCTTAGGTGTTAGCATACTAAGTTTATTATGATCAAAAAGTACCAATAAAAGAGTATTTAGAAGTAAAGAACATTTGAAGTGTTTTGTGAGGTTCTTCTAGTTGATATTCACCCCAAAAAATGTTCACTGTAGTTTAATTGCAAGAAGTATAGGATTCATTAACAATGCCAGTTAACGTTATGAAACATCCACTTGTCTCTAAAGAAATAATAGCAAAAGGGTGCTCATGACTGTCTTGCCTGATAGAGTGTGTTGACGTTTTGTACTTCACACCTACAGTCTGTCTCAAAATATCTTTGAGGTGTCTGAGCTTCATTGCCATTTATAGGTAGACTATGTGTTGTTATAAGCCATGCATGATTGTGATATTATTAGAACAAGGGTTGTGAGTATGTTGTCAGGCCTTTGCATCTGTTTCAACTGGACCTTCAGCAACTTGATAATCATTTAAGAGGGTTGGATACTGTTGAAAATGGGGCTAGGTAACTTGGACACTTTTGCTCTTGAGTCTGCTGATTCAATGCAGCCTATGTGGTTTATACTCACATCCCTTTGGTTCCATATTTGTTGTAGAACTCCATGTGATTGCATGCTTGAATCCAGCCAACGGTCCACGTCTCTTTCCCGGCTACAGGTGGCACCAGAACTCGAGCGGAGGCTCGGAAGTGCGGTGTCCTATAGCGCAGAACCACGCTAGATGACTCGTCGATGCTGGTAGGGTTGGAGTCAATGGAGGAGTTCACTTCCAGAACTGTGATACTTTCACGGAAACTCTTTGGCTTACACTTAATACTGTGGATACAGCCCATTGCATTAAATATCAACACAGTCCACAGCAACGTCAAGAGTTCTGGAGAAGAAACACGCATGGAAACAGTAGCAAATTCACCAGAATTGCATCCACATTTTCAAATTGTCCACCGATGTCAAAATGCCACCAAGTCCAACATAGGCTATTTGTTTGCGGAAGATTCCATTGTTTCAACATATGTATCTTGCAACGAAATAATGTGGCAAAATTCACAGACACATGCTTTCTTCTTTTGATGGACAAGAAAAACACTTCACCTAAAGCGAAGATGCTACTTTGTGTTCCTTATCTCGAGGGTTGTCCAGCACAAATAGTCAACAGACCACTGACGACGTGCGACTACCTTCCAGAGAGTCATCTTATTGCTCACATTTACTTTGTGACAAATATAATTGTGACCTAAACATAATTTACAAAAACTGCTAACGTAACACTTCGACGTCATTTTGGACAATCTTAGCGCCAACAGATGTGCTTCTCCATGTTTCTGTGGTTAAACTTACGTTTCCTGTTGTGCTTGAAATCAAATGTTTCTCGATTGAAGGAGGCCAACTAACATTTCTTTAAAAAAAAAAAATGTTTGTTTGAAGAGGGGAGACTTGTCAGGAACCTTTGTTAAGCAATGCGTTAATTATGCAAGAAGAAACTATTTGCATTAGATGCAATTCGACTTTTCTTCGTCGATCGTGTATGTACTTTAATACATTATTGAAAATTAAAGTTCAAGTTTCCTTCATTGGCTATAAACTTGCCAAATCAGGTTGAAATAAATTCAATAATTCAGGGTGGCGTTTAATAGGAAGAATATCCCATTACTGCCCAGCTCATAAGTCAACGTCAAGACGTTCGAGATCCCCCAATGTATAATGAAACGGTGTAGCGTAGATTAAAGGGTTACAATTTTATATGAACCCGGCCTTCAATACTTTTAGATGTTTTAAATGTAAAGAAATTGTTTCTTAGCTAGTTTCTTAGTCTGACTTGCGCGCGTGCCAGCGTGATCTGAATTGTATACCGTTATCTTTTACGTCGGTTCCTTCCCTTGTATTGCTGTGAAAGAATGTCAAGGTCTTCGAGAGGTATCATTTGAACATAGGTTTAATTCATCGAGGTTCAGAAGAAACAGCTTGACATCCTAAGGTAACCAGGTCAACTTTGCTTCCTCCATCTGGATATTGTCCTTTTTAGTAAGAAATAATCAAAACTTGGTTTGATTTTCCGATTGAATTGCCTAAAATCCCACACGAATAATTGTCGATTCCAGCAGTAGGCGAGGGGAATTTAGTCACAATTCCAGGAAAGACAAGTCGTTTCTGTGCGCTCGTCCCATCGAGGCCGTTGCAGGTTCACCCTACCGCACTGGTCTATAATAACGGCTTGAGCATCTGCCCCTTTATTTAAGTACCTATGTAACGACACTTCCCCTTTCGTCTGCTTGCATGCTGGGAAATGTAGTGATTTAGTTGTCTTAATCAAACGTTGGCGTCCTGGTACAGGGCTATATAGGAATTCGTTACTATACTTAGGCTGAATAAAAATAGTCTAGTATGTGTGTACTGTAGCCAAGCTTAAATCGTAATTGTAATAGTGTTAAGCGGTATATACTTGTTCTAGAGGCTAGGTTTTGATCTAAAAACTAAAAACTTGCTCATAGTGGATACCAATATATCTAGGTTATATTAAAATGATTATTTGTTGATTAACCAATTTGTATTGACAAGGCTACTTTGAATAAATGAGTTTAAGTTGTAAGTTTGTGTTTTGTTTTTACCAATGCGTTGTCAGATGGCAGAATATAAAAATCTCAGTCTGCCTGTTATCTACATGGTATCCTGTTTCTCCGTATAATCAATGTACCCTATGTTATACCCTTGCCATGTTATATCTCACTCACGAAACATTTAAAAGTATCCTATGCGCTTCAAGTCAGAGAATGGAGGGACTTGGCTCACGCTGTCAATTTAAGCACCTTGGAGAACTCCCATCCGGAAGAACGTGCCACGGAAGAAGCAAGGTGGAATTGTGGTTGTGTATGTTACGTCATGTCTATGTAAAAAAGGACTGCAACAAAAGCCAAGATTTCTTATGTTGTGAAGGCTAATTATTAAATGACTTGCAGGGTTAGGGTTAGACGCTTGATAATTGAGTTGATTGGTGGGGGAAAGGGTATGTCTAACACGAATTCCTTGAATGCGCGCGGGAGATCTTAAGGATGGCTCATTCGTGTTCGTCTGAATGGTAAAATTATAATGTTTGTCTCAGTCGTTGTATTTATCTTTCATATCGTTCTAAGTTTGCAAACGATACAATCAGTGTATTTAGACGAGACGAACATCAAAAGTGCAATTCTGTGTAATATGTGTTTGCATAGTTTTATGTATAATAAATTATGATATCTTTGTGTTTCCCGCAGATTGTTTTCCGCAAGATTGTCCGATGTACTGAAGCTCTTTCAAGGCCTGCATGGGTCGTGTTGTAAACAGCAGTGTGGGCAGCGCGCATTCCAACCAGTCTAAATATATCTGTTAAGGCTGCGAGAGGGGAAGGGCAGGACGACAGGCAAATATTGGGAGATTTAACCGTCGTGGGCGAGATATATAAATTGTCCTTTAAAACGCATTTCATTAGTAAGGCAGGGTGGGAACGAGTCCAAGATGCCGTCAAATCAGACTTCCAGAACCAGGACGCGGGATCGGAACAACGTCCTGAGCAGACCCGAATTTATATCCCTTAACCAACCCCTGCGAGGTGTCAACTCTGACAGCCGCGGCACGTCAAGGAGACCTGGTCAAGCCAAGCACCAAGCAAGCCAGTCAAGTGAGCACTCGCAAGAGCCTACCGACAATGTCAACAAGGACCGGAAAGAACCCGCAAAACTTCCAGAAGAAGACTGTATGCTGCTGAACCCTTCGTTCAAGGGGATAGCAATCAATTCTCTCCTTGCCATTGACATTTGCTTATCCAAGCGCATGGGGGTCTGCGCTTACACTTCGTCGTCTTGGGGAAGCGTCCGTTCCATGGTCACCCTGCTCGCGCTTACAGGGCATGGCATCACGTGGATCTTTGGTACAATCGTGTGTCTAACCAGGAGTAATACACTGGCTGGACAAGAAGTGTTGGTCAATCTACTGCTTGGTAAATATAGCCTTCCACTCTGTACTCACCGAACTATGCACACAACCCGCTTGTGTCCTATGCATTTTGCAGAGGCTGGGCCTCCGCTACAAAATCCTTGCTGCCGCTGCTTCAGAATAATATGAAATAGCACGGATTCGCAAATCATATTGCTAAGAAGAGCTGTTCACCCAATAGTACTCAAACTAACGGTCTCTAACTGATCTCTCTCCATTTGGAGGATGAGTAACTGAAGTGAAATTACGTCAATCGCCAACAAAATTATGGTAATAAACAACGTAGAGAAAAAGACTACAGCGGAGCACTTTCTACTTTCTGCTCAACCTGGCAATGACGAACACAAGGCGGAGGATAGATTATCATGCAACGTAGTACCCTATACATTAAACTACCTGTCTGACATGAAGTGCCCCAAGCGATTTCTCTATAGTCTATACAAAATATTGTAAACATTGAAACCTCTAACTTCAGAGGGCACACTCCAGTGCATATTAATTTGGAATTATTTTAAGACACATTTCGACATAGGACATCACTGTTTACATTACAGTCACAAGCTAAGAAAGTGAAGGTTTTGCTTGACTGTGTCCAGACTGATAATGTACATAGGGAGATGAACCAGGACTGTAGCTATCCTGCAAGTAGGAGGTTCTGATCATGCGTACAGTAATGAGAGGACAGAGGGATGGAAAGGGTTAGGGGACGGTAGCGTTAATGTTAACAAGTAACCCAAACAAATGATGTAGTTGATCTCTTTGGATTTTGCCATGGTACAGATGTGCGATTCTGTTCAGTGCCAGCTGTCAGTTCTAGCTCATTTTGAGCAGGGAGGAGTTTAATGCTATAATATTTGAGGCATATGGTTTTCACTTACATAAAGCATAGGACTGTAGAACTTAGTAAACACAAATGGTTTTTTTAAATATAACTCGTTAATATCTACATGATCTACAACCTACAGCCTTGCTTCTCCTTTTTTCACAGCCCTAATACTGGACATCATGACTGTGGCCGGGGTCCAGAAACTGGTTAAGCGTAAAGGACCATGGGAAATGAATCCAGGTTTCATGGACTATGTCGCCATGGATGTCTACTCCTTCCCTGCAGCCCATGCCAGCCGAGCAGCTATGGTGTCTAAGTTCCTTCTGTCACACCTTGTTCTGGCTGTGCCCCTCCGCATCCTATTGATCCTCTGGGCTTTCCTAGTTGGCCTATCCCGGGTACTGCTGGGGAAACATCACTTGACCGACATAGCCTGTGGCTTTGCACTGGGCCTACTACACTTTAGTCTGGTGGAGACGGTGTGGCTGTCTTCCAGTGCCTGTCAGACGCTCATCTCTATAGGCACACTGAGCTGGAGCCCCTTTTACTAAGAACATCTGCAAGGGTTATGTTACTAAGCTCATATGATGCTCCGTAATCAAGAAAATAGACCGTGTAAATATGCCTGCCTGGAAGGAAATTATAGAAAAAACAGAATACTTTACTTTACTTTAATATCCCTGATGAATACCCACCCACACTTCTAAAATCTTTGCACATTGATCACGAGTAAAAAATTTGTTTTAAATGGTCAGTGTGTGAAATAGGGCAATAGTTCACTCAGACAGGAAATGTGGTTGTATGTGTTTGATCTGTTCCCACTTTGGATTAGAGTGTCACTCCTTTTTGCTTGAGCCCTAATGCTGTTGGGTCCTGTTCCTATTCTTCCTGTTCATCAGATTGCGCCTTGACTTCTTTCACTTTCTTCTCCTTTTCCCATCTTCCTTTTTCCTCGTAACACAAATGGCTAACTCATACACTGATCTCTTAAAAAAAAAAAATCATCTACATAGTTGATGTACAAATTGGACAGTGAAATCACAATGAGCAGTGAATCATTGAAATGTCGATTGAAAGGACCATAATCTGTATAAATGTATGTTCTTGTGTAACGTTAACAGCATATCTAAGATTATTTAATTGGAATGTCTCTGAGTAATTGGTGCAATTACATGACTCTGAATTGTTAATACTCCCTTTTCTTTTTTTCTTCCAGCTATTTCATTTTTCAGACTTACATGGACCAGGGTAGTTGTTTAAATATCATTTTTTACATTTAACATACGATTTATACTTTTGCACAAGTAGCGTACTTCCCTGTAGCCTGGCTCTGCTCTCCTTCGTACTTCCAGTAATTTTTAATTTTCTTTCAGTACTCCGTCTGGGTCAGCGGTATATTAATTGATTTTGTCCTAACACTTTTTTCCGTCCTGTCAACGGACAGATGGAGTGGCTGACAATGGTGTTGATGACGTGCCCTAGTTTGAGTTGTGGTTCAGTAATGGTGGCGGTAAACGATGCGAGCAAAGCCATTCAATTCCATTGTGGCAACGCTGCTGGATATCCAGAAGTTAAAGCCAGAGCAAGAACAATCTTTGCTTTGTTTTGTTGGTGGCCATGATGTGGTGGCCCTACTCTTGGGGAAAAGTTTAGTTTTCCAGCTTACTCCGTTAGTCATTCAGCAGTTGGCTATGGGAAATGCTAACAATTGGTTATTGCAGGTCCGGAGTGGCTCTGGGCACATCCTCTAGTTTTAAACTTCAGTACCCACTGTCAAGGAAGTGAATGCTTGTCAATGGAGCCCAGAGGCTCTGTGCAAATGAAATATACGAGATGCTGGTAGGACCACACTACATGTCCATATTCTTTGTTAGTCGAACAATTGTCCTGATGCATGTAACTCTGTCATTATTATAAACATTTTGTACTTCTGTCGATCAATTTCTAATTTCCTGTTAGTTACTGTGCACCCAATCATTTATGAAAGTGTTGTAGCTACCATTTTCATTTTGAATTAATGTAATGTCGTTTTGAGTTCATACAATATTGTTTCCCATTTGAAGGGTTTGTTTTTGTTTTCAGGGAGGTGAGCAAGACATCCTTTTTGGGGGAGATTATTTAATTTGGTGGATATACTCATAGTGGTGGGTGTGTTTTGCACTTCAGGGCCACCCTAGAAATGTAAACCATTTTCCAAAAGATGGTATCATTCTATTGTTGCTGTAATTCAGTTTGGTGTCTGTAAAAACAGATAAGTGGTTGTTGTGTAGATCAGGGATTCTACTACCGGAATACACAATGTTAATCCATATCAATTAGTGATCTGATTTTGCGCCTTTCTAGCTATTTTGTTTAAGGCATTAATGTATAACACACATTGTTTGCCTTCTGTGCTGCAGTGAAAGCATTAACCAAACAGATGAGCATGGTCCATTTGTTGATGGTGCTTATTGTGATGTGCCTCACTGATTCATTAAGTCATGTCCATGTCAGTGTAAAGATCATTCTTTGTATTATGATTGGATTTACCAGTAGTATTGTGTGTGGGTGGGGGTGGGGGCACTGCTATTACTGCTACTCCTCAGGTTTCAAAGTTTTGACAATCTCTATGCTGAAATCGTTACTATATTATTTTGAGTTATTGGTGTCTTAACAAAACATCGATGTCACATCACATAAAGACATACTGTGATATATCCTACATTTCATTATTTTAGTCAACATGTTGAAATTGGACCCTTTTTACCACAATGAAAAGATTGCAGTGAGTTGGACCAGTGTGTGTACTGCTTGTAAGCAAGTCAGCATGTTTCTTTTGTACAAGGGTGACACATTGTATTTTTATGCAATGCAATTTTCAAATGTAATTTTCAAAAGGAAGCCTTGCAAGCTGTGAATGGTGGATATACGCCATTCGTTATTTCTTATGCATGAAACCATAAAGAAAGCTTTTGCAACACATTTGACTGTATTTATTGTAAAGTGTGCATTCTCTTTGATAATGAAAAGATTTGAACATTGTGTATCACTCCCCTCCATCTTGATTTTGTTACTTTAGCATTCAAACTTGGGTCATCTTAGCCCACCTTGCACCAATTTGGTAGTTGACCCATATTTAGGAGGTGGATGACAGGTTGAATGACTTATTTATGATTATATATATTATAATTAATATATATTATATTTTTATTTTTATAACTTATTTACCTTGTTAACCGCTCTTTCAGCTTGTCTTGCCATGCTTTTCTTTGATTGCATAAGCGTGTCATTAATCGCAAGGGCGGAACAAGTACACTGAACAATTGTTCCTAGTTGTGAATTTCAAAATAAATGTGCAAAATTACAGGAAATATGTGCATAGCACAAAATATAACGCATAAACCAAATTCTGACTAAAACTCTCACCAAATCACAAACCTATTGGGATTTTCCTTAAACATTTTAACATTAAACAATCCATGTATGAAAATATAGCATTTACTCTGCTTCAAGTAATAAACAGTCTTATGTGCTGGCTTATTAAGATACACTGGTTTGCAAGTTTGTTTTCCATCCTTATCCACGGTGGAGTAGCAGTTTGACCTTCGTGATTCTTCCATTTCCTCTGGGATAGACTTCTGTCACTCTTGCAAGCTTCCACTGATTTCTTGGAGCGTTATCCTCTTGTAGAATGACAATGCCTTTGTGTTCCTTTTATCTTTTCACCATATTTGTCTTTTAAAGATTCAGAAGACATTTCTTTTTCCACCTTGTCCAGAAATAATTTCCTAAAGACTGAACCTGATGCCATCTCTTTCTGAGGTACAGGTCGATATGATACTGTGGTTTATCGTCAGTATAGACGTACTGTATATGTATAGTATATAGAGGTTTTTAACTAGTTGGGTCGTTCAGGTTTTATACCGTCAATGGTCTAAAATTCACAATAGCCATAACTTTGTAAAGAAATGGTCTCAGGGAGGCACTATCAAGTCTCTAGATGGTTTAATCCAGAATATCTGTCAAAACACTTCTAATAGTCCCAATTTGCCTCTCCCAAACACCTCCAACGTGATTCGATGAAGGGGTGTTTACAACAAACTCAAATCCATACTTTTTTTTAACTGTGTATGGTACAAGTCCTTCACTACATTCACAAACTCTCTTTCAGCATTGACAAAATGTGTGCCTTGGTGACATTTCATTTGTCTTACATGTGAATAAATAGCAATAAATAAATGTAATGCATTAATAAAAGCATCTGTTGTAAGGTCAACTAACATTGCATTATGTATTGCCCTGGAACACATACAAGTAAGAAGAAGACCACACATTTTACCATGCAATTACGTTTTGCCCTCTTTTACCCAAAAAGATCCAAAACAATCCACTGTAGGAGAATGGGGGTGACATTTCCAATCTATCTTTGGGTAAGTCTGACATCTGTTTATTTTGTGTTTTTCTCCTGTACTTTCTGAAGGTTGTGCACTTGTAGATGTGTGAGACAACTGCGCTGCTGCATCTTATGATTCATATTACACTGGACCGTAGCTTGTTTGCAGTGATTACTCTCCCTTGATGATGTACTTTCTCATGTTTTTGATAGGCAAAGAAGACACATGATTTAATTTGGGCATAATGTCAGGGTGTTTAAAATGTGAGTTTAGGTTAGATCTTGTTAAACATCCTGCCACCCTATGTACTCCCTGTTCACAAACAGAAGGAGTTTATTTATACAACTTGTGTGTCTCGTCTTTAAGTGCAATATCCTTTCCTTGACTTAAAATGTTTTTCATTGTGCTATGTGTTCTCTTGTGCCAACTTTTTTATGAACATATCTGCTTCTTGTCTGTCTTGGATAATTGTAGTTTCATCCTTTGTTCATGTGTCACTGCACAACCTTTCTAAGACGAGCAATGGCTTTAACTGTTCTCCAGTCCAATTTTGTGAGATGGTTTATTATTGTCTTGTTTTCTTTTTGTGCATTTGTGTTGAGTACATTAACTGTTTTTAACTCTGGGTCATTAGACATACAGTGCCTTGCGAAAGTATTTTGCCCACTTGAACTTTGCGACCATTTTTGCCACATTTCAGTCTTCAAACTTAAAGATATAAAACTGTATTTTTTGTGAAGAATCAACAACAAGTGGGACACAATCATGAAGTGGAACGAAATTTATTGGATATTTCAAACTTTTTAAACAAATAAAAAACTGAAAATTGGGCGCGCAAAATTATTCAGCCCCCTTAAGTTAATACTTTGTAGCACCACCTTTTGCTGCTATTACAGCTGTAAGTCGCTTGGGGTATGTCTCAGTTTTTCCACATCGAGAGACTGACATTTTTGCCCATTCCTCCTTGCAAACAGCTCGAGCTCAGTGAGGTTGGAATTGAGAGCATTTGTGTACAGCAGTTTTCAGTTCTTTCCACAAACTCTTGATTGGATTCAGATCTGGACTTTGACATTCTAACACCTGGATATGTTTATTTGTGAACCATTCGACTGTAGATTTTGCTTTATGTTTTGGATCATTTTCTTGTTGGAGGACAAATTTCCATCCCAGTCTCAGGTCTTTTGCAGACTCCATCAGGTTTTCTTCCAGAATGGTCCTGTATTCGGCTCCATCCATCTTCCCATCAATTTTAACCATCCTCCCTGTCCCTGCTGAAGAAAAGCAGGCCCAAACCATAATTCTGCCACCACCATGTTTGACAGTGGGGATGGTGTGTGATGATGAGCTGTGTTGCTTTTACGCCAAACATATCGTTTTGCATTGTTGCCAAAAAGTTTGATTTTGGTTTAATCTGACTAGAGCACCTTCTTTCACATGTTTGGTGTGTCTCCCAGGTGGCTTGTGGCAAACTTTAAACAACACTTTTTATGGACATCTTTAAGAAATGTCTTTCTTCTTGCCACTCTTCCATAAAGGCCAGATTTGTGCAGTATACGACTGATTGTTGTCCTATGGACAGTCTCCCACCTCAGCTGTAGATCTCTGCAGTTCATCCAGAGTGACCATGGGCCTCTTGGCTGCATCTCCAATCAGTCTTCTCCTTGTATGAGCTGAAAGTTTAGAGGGACAGCCAGGTCTTGGTATATTTGCAGTGGTCTGATACTCCTTCCATTTCAATATTATCGCTTGCACAGTGCTCCTTGGGATGTTTAAAGCTCGGAAATGTTTTTGAATCCAAATCCGGCTTTAAACTTCTCCATAACAGTATCTCGGACCTGTCTGGTGTGTTCCTTGTTCTTCATGACACTCTCTGCGCTTTAAACGGACCTCTGAGACTATCACAGTGCAGGTGCATTTATCCGAAGACTTGATTTCACACAGATGGATTTCATTTATCATCATTAGTCATGTAGGTCAACATTGGATCATTCAGAGAATCTTACTGAACTTCTGAGGAGAGTTTACTGTACTGAAAGTAAAGGGGCTGAATAATTTTGAATGCCCAATTTCTCAGTTTTTTATTTGTTAAAATCTTTCGAAATATCCAATAAACTTCGTTCCACTTCATGATTGTGTCCCACTTGTTGTTGATTCTTCACAAAAAAATACAGTTTTATAACTTTGTTTGAATCCTGAAATGCTGCAAAAGGACGCAAAGTTCAAGGGGGCCGAATACTTTCGCAAGACACTGTAAGTTCAATGACTGTGACTATCAATAGATTGTTAACCTTTTCACAGAAAATCTGGACCATTGAGCCAGTTTGAAGCAAAGAGCTGCTGAACATTTATACTTCTTTATGCATGGTTGATAGGATCACTTTCAGATGGCATATGATGCCAATGCTGTGTGTCTGTGAGAGTTATTATTATCTGAAATGTATTTGCCATAAACACATGGAATCTCTTTGCACCATTATTCACATATCCTAACAGTACTTTAGAATCAGTCCTAACATGCTCTTGCAGGTCACAGGTTGTGCAGTCAATTTCTTAGCATTACTTTTGTCTTTGCTGTGACCACTGCAGCATTTAACTCAAGTCTTGGAACAGTAATCACCTCACCTTTGACAAGTCATCTTTGACAAGTTCAACTTTTACAAGATTTTAGTGAGAGCAACACATGTCTTACCCATTACTAGGGCACAATGGACATTACTGTTCTTAAATAACGACACTGTCCATAGCCTGTGACACTACCATCTGAAAAGTGATGCTACACATTATTTGCATACTGTTCAATGTCTGTATCTGCAGGTACAATACACCTAAGGATCCTCACCTTTGACCAGTTTTGAAGATCTTGGAGCCAGGCTTCCCACTGTGGCCTGAGTTAATGTTAGTAGTTCATCCCATACAACTTTATTTTGACATAACTGTTGCAGTATCTGCTTCCCTTTTAGGATTAATGGCACTACAAACCCTAATGGGTCATACATTGAGACTACTGTGCACAGGATTAATCTTCTGGTTATTGTGTGCTCTTTTACTGTTATTCTGAACTGAAACTCATTAGAAGTTGTGCACCGCTGTACACAGTGCTCTTTACATGAGTGGCTCTCCCAGTGTGAGGTCTAAATCTGTCTGACACTAAATCTATCTAAGTCTGACACTGTCTGCACACTCCTCTTTCGGCAGTGACTTCAATACATTCTCAGAGTTTGATGTGAACTTGCAGAGTCTTAGTTTACCTGTGCTACACAACTATCTTTCTTCTTTGACAAACTTCATGGCTTCGGCTTCTGACATTACACTGAGAAGTCCATCGTCTACATAAAATTTCTTTAGAACAAACTTTACTGTGCTCATGTCTAATTTCTGCTCACCTTGTGTGGCTAGATGTTTTAATCCAAAATTGGCACACCCAGTTGAAGAAGCTGCGCTGAAAGGATGAACATTCATCTGAAAAAGGACGGAGGGCTTGGGTCACCATGCTCCCGCCATAGAATGCGGAGATAATCTTGGTCTTAAGGTATCACATGGAACTGGTGAAAAATACGTTCCACATCACACATTATCTGCATCTGAGCCTTTTTTAAACCTACAGAGCACTCCCACCAAGGTGTTTGTGAGGTCAGGCTCTGGGAGCAAGTGATTGTTCAATAAGGTGTCTTGATATTGTGCAGAGTGGTCAAAGACTACACATATCTTGCCAGGCTTTTGAGGGTGGTAAACCCCATACTGGGATATATACCAGGCAGGGGTATTGCCTAGTTCGTCCTCTGGAACGTTATGTGCATCGCCACATGCAATTATATCTTCCATGAAATGTATATAGTCGGTGTAGTACTTGTGGTCCCTTTTGAGTCTATATTCTAGACTGCTTAACTGTTGCAGAGCACTTGACATGTTATTGGGAAGGCTTGGTTTGTTGCTTTTGAAAGGCAGTCACATTTCATAATGTCTATCCTGCTTGTGTATGATTCCTTATTTAAGCTTTGTCCCCTTTGATTACATCTTGAATATTTCTTCTTTTATCGTATCCTACAGATGGAAAATACTTTATTGTTTAGATTTGTGCTTGGCTAAATCTCTGGTGTTACTTTTCTTACAATGATGTAGTGACTTATAATCACATCAGTAACTGCATCACACAAGTCACAGTAACTTACGATGCTCCAGCCTAAATCTCTTTTCTGGGTAAATGGCTTGTTTTCATCACCACATACTACTTCTCTGGGCATTAAAGCTTGTGGGCTGTTGTATTCTATCAAGAACCCTATTTCTTGGTCCAGGGGTGAAGCAATATGTTCTGCGAGATGCTCCAAATGTGGGCATGCCCTTGCAGTATCTGTAGTAGGAATGTGACTGCAATTAGCAGGTATAAAGTCACATGTGTTAACAAATGGCACAGTGAGTTTCTTAAAGTCCCTTAAAGTCGTGTGCACGGTACAGTAGTTTTCTTGGATGGCATTGTAGAATTGTTTGTATGGAGGACCAAAACTGCCATCTTTAAAAATTAATTTATTCACATGGCCATTTATTTATGTATTTTATTTAATTTCTTGTTCTTATAAACTAATGAGGTAAGCTGTCAATCAAAGTATGTCATGGTGTCACCCAACTCCCATTGGTTGATTGCTGTCAGAGTGCGAAGATGGACTTTTCTTGCCTGGTCCTGTACAGGCTGTAGATTTCATTTGTACATAGAGTCTGGGACCTATCCATTGACAAACGTTACTTCCTTTAAGGCGGGCACTCTGTTGAAGTTTACAGCTTTTGGGTCTGCTCAGAGCCACACTGGATCTACCATAACCAAATGCTAAACTGTAGTCATGACGTAGGTCATGCGCCGGAATGCAGCCTCTCAGCCTGTAAACAACAAGTTGGAATGGAGTGTTTGAAGATGTCGAATATAAGTATTAAAGGAACAATTGTAAATTGTAAATATATATTTGACTCAAAGGCTAGTGATAATGTATACAGTCAACTTTTGAAGCTGGGCCTAATCGTTCATAAAACGCCACTTCAGTCGTTTCGGGTCTGCCACCCATGCAGTGCAGTGACTGCCAGGCTACAGCGTGATACGGATATTTTTCAGATATGGAAGAATGAGGAGATGCAGACAGGGGACCAATCCACTGACGAGAAAGATAGAGACCCCACACTTTCTATACAATCCATGGGTCCTACAAAGATTCTCTAACTTTGAAAGAAATATTCTGTCCAAGCGATCATGGCAATGGATGCATTCAGAAAGACTGGAAGGCTCTGGCATTGTAATTGTCAGTTACTTGCCTGGTTTGTGATGGTCCAGCTTTGAAGCTATATCATAGAACGCCTACTTGGAATGTTGGTGTAAATGTTGTTTTAAAAGTTGATCGTGTTATTTACAGACAATAATAATAAAAAACATATCTACAGTAATTATCTTGCAGTGATATGTTAAAGAATTTGTTGTAAATATTCTTACTCCATTTGCAGACGTACACTTAAATTTTCACAGAATGTCTTATTGCTTCTTTTATAACTTCAGTAGTGTGCTTATCGTATAGTATGTTATAGTTCCCTTTTACTTAGGACATCTACAGAAAATGACAAATTACAACACATCTATAACAATATGACCGGCTGTGTGTGCAGCTGGGGAAGAATGTTTTGGACACTCTCACCATCAGAACGGGAGCTCCACAGGGCTGTATATTTTCCCCTCTACTCTTTTCTCTGTACTCTAACTGCTGCAACTCCAACCACAACTCCGTGAAGCTGATCAAGTTTGCAGATGACACCACCCTCATCGGGCTTATCTCGGACGACGATGAGTCTGCCTACAGGAGGGAAGTGGACCGGCTGGTTTCCTGGTGCAGTGGCAACAACCTGGAGCTCAACACCCAGAAGACAGTAGAGATGATTGTGTACTTCAGGAAAGTCACAGCCCCCCTGGCCCCCCTGGCCCCCCTTGCCCTGACAGAGGGCCCCGTCACCAATGTGGACTCCTTCTGCTTCCTCGGCACAACCATCACTCAGCACCTCAAGTAGGAGCCCAGCAGAGGATGTACTTCCTGCGGCAGCTTAGGAAAGCCAAGCTGCCAGCGCAGATGATGGTGCAGTTCTATACGGCCAACATCAAGTCTCCATCCTCACCCCCTCCATCACTGTGTTATACACTGGAGCCACAGCCAGGGACAGACACAGATTCCAATGCATTGTGCGCTCTGCTGAGAAGGTGATTGGCTGCAGCCTTCCATCTCTCCAGGACCTGTACCTCTCCAGGACTTGGGGACGAGCAGGTCGGATCAAAGCCAACTCCTTCTCACCATGGACATAGACTACTTCAGGCACTTCCCTCAGGCAGGAGGCTACGGTCCATTCAGACCAGAATCTCATGCCATAAGAGCAGTTTCTTTCCCTCTGCCATTGGACTCATTAACACTGCATAACACCTGTCACTTAAAAATGCAATATCACAACTATCCATTTGCACTGCTATTTTTTGCACAATGACCGACCAAACACTGTAAATTGTGCACACTGTGTCAGTTTTCATACTCAACTGCTCAACTGTCAGTCTATTTTTATTTTATCTTATTGTATATTGTCCAAAGTCCTTGAAAGAGTTGTAGTTAAGCAGCTCTCTCACCACCTTCAGGACAACCATTTGTTTAAGGTTTTTCAGTCTGGGTTTAGAGCCCATCACAGCACGGAAACTGCATTTGTTAGAGTCACAAACGACTTATTATTAGCTGCTGACAATGGAATGGTTTTTATCCTGGTTCTGCTGGACCTCAGCGCTGCGTGAAGGATATAAAAATCTGGATGACACTTAACTATCTACTTCTTAATCCAGAAAAAACCGAGGTCATTGTACTAGGCCCGAAACGCCTGCGAGACTCTTTATCCGACCAGATGGTGTCACTGGACACTATCAGTGTAGCCCCCAGTTCGACTGTAAGAAACCTTGGCGTCCTACTAGACCAAGAACTATCCTTTACAGCACATATGAACCAAGCCTGCAAAAAAAGCCTACTTTCATTTGCGTAAGGGGTTCTTTCTTTACAGTCCATCTGCATATGGATGCACGCCAGTCCTGGACCATCTACAGCCTGTCCGTCCGTGGGAGCAGGATCTATCCTTCACTGTGGTTCTCCCCGAGGTTTCTACTTTTTCCCACAGGGTTCTCTGTAGTTTTTCCTTGCCGAGAAGGAGGGTCTAAGGACAGGGGATGTTCCAGGACAGTCCTCCATTTGCTAAAATCATATGTACATTTTTATAACTTGATTTTCTGTTTATTGACCAATGATGAAATCTTTGTCGCCCTTCGAGGCAACTGTTGTTGTGATTTTGGGCGTTACAAAAATAAATTGAATTGAATATTGTCAATATTATTAGTATTCTATTTTTTATGCATGCCTTTGCCATATTTTTTATTATCATTTTCTGTGTCACTTTGCACTTTACCGACAAAGCATGTTCCTAGTTTGTGAATCTTGTTCACCAACAATGGCAATGAAACGTATTCTGAGTCTGATATGTACAACTGACAAAGTAACCATGTTCCTGCATGAGTACACAATAGGTTCAAAGTGTTCTGTTCATCACAAGAATCATAAAATTTACTGTTATCATCATCATCACAGAAGTTATTGTAATAGAGGATAAGTTACCATCTACTTGAATCTTACTGTAGATCTACATCTATATTCCCACAACCTTCACTTATGATGATTAGACCATGCAAAGGAGATTCTAATCTAAATACAGGAAGGTTAGTTATAATGTAAAACTGTTCAAATGTGCAAAAAGCTGGGAGATGATAACAACTACTGTCTTAGCATCTTAGCATTTGCCTTAGCCAACTCCTTCACGACTAACTTGTCGCGCTGGAAAATTGAACTTTTCCAGAACCCCATGAGGAGGAGGGTCACAACATCATGGCCACCAACAAAACTTAGTAAAGATTGTTCTTGCTCCATCTTTAAGTTCTGGATATTCAGTAGGGTTGCCACAGTGAACCGAATAGCTTTGCTTCCATCTATTTCTGCTGCCATTACAGAACTACAACTCAAACTAGTGCACTGCATCAGCATCATCGTTCTCAGGCACTTCCTTATTCAACTTATTCAATGTTACAGTCTCAAAAAAAGATTTTTGATGCTAGCTAGCAATGTAGAAGCTAGAATGCAGAAAAAACGATGTGCTACGAAGTGACTGATGAACTATTTATCCATCCATCCATCCATCCATTTTCTTCCGCTTATCCGGGGCCGGGTCGCGGGGGCAGCAGTCTGAGCAGGGAGGCCCAGACTTCCTTCTCCACGCACACCACCTCCAGCTCCTCCGGGGGGATCCCGAGGCGTTCCCAGGCCAGCCGAGAGACATAGTCCCTCCAGCGTGTCCTGGGTCTTCCCCGGGGCCGCCTCCCGGTAGGACATGCCCGGAACACCTCCCAAGGGAGGAGTCCAGGAGGCATCCGAAACAGATGCCTGAGCCACCTCAGCTGGCTCCTCTCGACGTGGAGGAGCAGCGGCTCTACTCCGAGCTCCTCCCGTGTGACCGAGCTCCTCACCTTATCTCTAAGGGAGCGCCCAGCCACCCTGCGGAGAAAACTCATTTCGACCGCTTGTATCCGCGATCTCGTCCTTTCGGTCATTACCCAAAGTTCATGACCATAGGTGAGAGTAGGAACGTAGATAGACCGGTAAATTGAGAGCTGAACTGTTTACGTAATGTTTATTGTCATTTATTTATTTATTGAGAGACTGATGTCTACAAACAAGTTGGTGTGAGCGCAAAGATGTATTTAATTCTTAATCCCAAACTGTGGTTGCTTTGCACCAATAAGATGGCAGTTGGTACAATAAGAAATTGGATGATATTAGCACAATGTCACAGAACCATCAAAGACCAGAGTACCACATGGCTATTCATATTCACTCATATTCTATGAGTTAGAGACCAGTATAACATTCAGTCCATCATGTGATGTGATAATTATTTCAGTTTACTTTCTGGACCTGAGGTAGCATAAAGTCAGTTTAAACAGCCACACGGCTAGGGTCCGTGATTGGTACATCACTACAGGCAGGGGGATGAGAAACGGAACATCTGTCTATCTAGCAACCAGATCCAAGATTGGCAGACCTTCACAGATTGATGTCCACTGGCACCAGGTCCAGCATTGGTCGATGACCACCCAGGTTCTGAAAGCTCAGACCCCACACAAAAGTGAGGTATGGAGAAGGCAACAGAGAGAGGAGCTCAGGTATTAGAGAGTGCCAAGAGCAGCTAACAGTTTCAGCAATATTAAATGCAATATTAATAGGGAGGTCCCCACCGGTCAAGTGTATACAAGTGCAGCAACTTAACAGAATAAAAACGGTATTTGACGCAGCCCTAGACATCAAGACAGCAACAGCCCCCCTCACTTTGAACATAAAATCTGTTCTAGGGCAGGGAAACTAAGATTATAATTTAGGAATGTTGCCTCCCCTGTCGTCACCAGATAGCAACAAAATCAATACGAATAACAACATACAGTTACAGACACAGGCTTCACAGAAAAATAATTCAGGTTTACATTACAAGTACACTAAAAGAAAACACACACACACATTAACAGTTATAGAACTGACGAAACAAAAACGTTTTAACCTATGTTTAAATGTCGAGATGGTATCACCCTCCTAAACTTAGACAGGTAATTTATTCCAGAGAAGAGGCGCTCTTTTAATAATTTTGGAAACCACCAAATAGCCGGTATCTTGAGATCTACGAGTCTTTACAGGGTGATAGGGTGCAAGAAGACTAGAGAGGTATAGTGGTGCTATTCCATGCAAAGATTTATAGGTTAGAAGTAGAACTTTGATATCAGCTCTAGCTTGAATAGGAAGCCAATGTAGAGAGATAAGAGTAGATGTAATGTGATCATACTTTCTGGTTCTGGTCAGTAGTCAAGCAACAGTTTGCTTCAGCTGTAAATTGTTTAACTAGGTACTTGGGAGGCCAGAAAATGATGAATTGCAATAATCCAATCCAGATGTAACAAATCAATGTATTAGTTTTTCAGCAGCATCATCATTTGGGAGGATGTCTCCTATTTTAGATATGTTATGAAGATGGAAAAATGCAGTTATGGTCATTTCTTTAATGTGACACTCAGAGACAAGATCTGCATCCATTGTAACCCCTATATTTCTGACCTTCTGGGTATGGGAGACTTTGAAGCAGTTTAAGTGAAGGTGTATTTTTTAGAAGAAGGACATTTGCTGTCATCCAGGTTCTTATCCCAGAAACACATTTTTTCTGAGCTTGAGTTAGTTCGCCAGGCCTGAGGGACAGGTATAACTGGGAGTCATCTTCATAGCAGAGAAAATGTACACAAAAACTTTTAACTACATTTCCTAAAGGCAGCATGTAGAGAGAAAATGTCAGAAGGCCCAGGACAGAACCCTGTGGTATTTTACAGGGGAGATACTGGATGGGCGGCCATCATAGTGGACAAATTGTGATCTATCAGATAAATATGTTTTAAACCACTGTAGCGAAGTTCCAGATATCCCAACACAATTTTCAATACGTTCCAGGACAATTTGCTGATCCACAGTGTCGAATGCTTTACTTAGGTCGAGGAAAACCATAACAGAGATAGACCCTGCAGAACTCAATTGCCTTCAAAGAGACCATTTGTTTTTTAAATGTGGCCGTTAATAAGTAGCAAAAAATTTCTACACAATGCACTTTTACACCACTGCTCAGCCATCATCTTGGATAGAGGCTTGACCAGTGCTGTTTTGTCTTGATGAAGTGAAGTATTGTCAAGTATGGTAAACCATACTCGAAATTAACCCTCTGCATTTAACCCATCCAAGTGCACACACAGCAGTGAGTAGTGAACAACCGCACGCACACACAGTGAACATACACCCGGAGCAGTGGGCAGTTATTGCTTCAGCGCCCGGGAAGCAATTGGGGGTTTGGTGCCTTGCTCAAGGGCACCTCAGGCATGGTATTGAAGGCAGAGAGAGTGCTGTTTGTTCACAATCCCCACCTTCAATTCCTGCTGGTGCGAGAATCAAACCAGCAACTTTCAGGTTACAAGCCCGACTCCCTAACCATCAGGCCACAACTTCCCCCTTGAAGGATGAACTTGCAAGATATCCAATCTACATGGAGCATTTTAAGATGCTCAAAAGGTCAAAGTCCATGCAAAACGCTGACCACATGTGAATGGCAACACTATATTTCTTCCTGTCGCCAGACTTGAAAGCCATGTTCCTCTCCCACAGCAGGTACTGGGCCTTTTTAGTCATCCAGGGCTTCTGATTAAGATAGACCTGGATGCATTTGCCTAGAGTGACAGTCTCTATTCAGTGTTTAATATAAAACGAGACAGCTGCTGTGTGCTCCTTGGTTGGTTCTGTCAAAGCAGTCCTGCAGCTGGTGAGAGGCACCTTCCTTCAAGCCAAGTTATAGTTTTGTTATGGTAAGAGCTTGTTTTCTGAGGGGGGGTGTATGCTGGTGCTAGGAGCAGTTCCCCATGCTGTGGGAACTGTATATCCTTATTGTCATGTTCAATGTTGGAATAAACCTTGTCCAGTGTCTTCTCTCCCCTGTAGGTACACTTCACATGCTGACAACATTTGGGGAGCAGTTTTAACTCAGCATGATTACAATCCCAGGCAATAATACACACAGCCTCAGGATACTTATCTTGCTGGCTACTAATGTTGCAATACAAGAGTGACAGTTCCGAGTTAGCATTAGCATCTGGTGGAATGTACATGGCGGTCACTATAACAACAATACTGGTAAATTACAACAGTAAATCAGAAACAGTAAAAACAAACAGTATGTTGTTGGTCTTTACCTTGAAGTATGTTTTGCAAACATTTATGCTATGAATAGATTGACCACGTTTACAGTTTTTTGATGGTCCCTTGACATTGTGCCTAGCCTAAACTCATCCTTTTTACCAACTCCCAGATCTGTGCATAGCCATAACAAACTTGTCTGGAAGGATTTGTGTCAGTAAATAAATTGTGCAATAAATTACAAAAAGGCTGCATGAACATCTTAATCTAAATTTGCTATATTGCTAGCTCACATCTATTTTAAAATAATATTAAATGTACTAGATAGCTGAAAATGAGTCAAGATACTAAAAACTACCACCATTTGCTACCACCATTCAACTGTGATAAGTTCTTTTTTAAGATTAAGGGTAGTGTAAATATAACTTATTTTCATACACTGCCATCATACAGCTATTTCTAAATGATGCTGCTGGGTGCCTGGTCTTACTTCCCTGTAGCCTCGATCTTCTTCTATACCACAATCTCTAGTAGTTTGTAGGCCGCCCAACGGCCTGCTCAGGCCTAGTGCTAATTGGGCCATTAATCTGTGACATTTAGTCCAAGTACCACTAATATTTATGTTGAGCTATGTTTGTAAAAATGTGCTAAATCTTAAATTTTTTTAAATGCAAAAGACAATTTTTTTCTTACCTAAATCCTCATATCGCTGCTTGCGGCTATTTTATTTTGCAGTTGTGTTTTGCGGTTGAATAAAAAAAAAGCCATAGTTTACATAAATAATTTCATTGTTTTCATAGTTCTATAAATTTTTTATCAACTCTGTAGTTTATCTCAGCCAAACCAATGGCAAAGAAGCTTCTGAGGAAAATTTTAACATAAGAATAATTCATTCTGAAAAACATGTCTGTCAGTAAGCAGAGCAAGTTGGTGAGGTACAGACACCCATGAGTTAATTACCATTGCAATATGATTCTTCCTGATGCAGTTTGAATTCAGACAACAGTCCGTCATTTCAAATTATGCAATATAGGATGAAAGGTAGTGCTTCATTTTGAATATCATTACGGCTGTGACTTGTTGTGGGTATGAGGCACCTGGGTAGATGCTTAAATTAATCACAGCCATGCTGATGGCCTGCACAATAACATTATAAAAATGTCAAGCACCATTTGTGGTGCAAAGTAAACAGAAAATTATTCCTTTGTTTATTTAATCATTTGTTTCTCTCCGTAAACACACACAGTTCCACAAATGGACCAGGAATGGAATGGTACCAAGTAACACAAACATTTTCTTGCACACAGGCCACATGCAATGCTGAGAAAATAACATTTAAACTCTAATGTTATTTGAGTAAATATTCCTCTCTGCAGTGTGAAGTTTGTCAGAATAAAATATAGTTTATGTAAGCGAAGTGATGCTGATAGCATTGAAATAAAGAAAACAAAGACAAAAAATGGGCTGCTAGTTTACCCATTTCTTTAAAACAAATCAATTGACAGCAAAAAATAAATACATTTTAAAATTATTATTTTGAGTTAGGTTCGTGAACAGAAAGAAAAGAAGGAAAAAATAGTTTTGGATACTTATACTGGAGTTGATAGAATAAAATAACTGAAAAGAGCTGGATGCAAAAGCGCATATGCCACAAATTACTTAATCATTTTAAGTCTATGCAGTATCGTTTAGATGTTATATTAAATGTAGGTAAAACATATGTAAGTAATGCATAAGTAACTTACAAATTAGCTGCTGCACTGGTTTTTTGCCGCTTATATCCACTCAAGAGTAATCATTTTATGTAATGGCAATCCCTGTTACTGAATTACTGCAAACTACTTTAAAAAAATGTGTAAATTAACTTGAACACTACTAAATAAATGTGTTTCTGTGTACATATTTTGCCATTGGTGGAGTATTTATAATGTGAGTAGGTGTGCCAATTGTGATATGGTGGAAACACTAGTTGGGTTTTTTGATACTTTGATTGGAGTACTGACCAAACTTTGGACCTGGTAGTGATGAAAACAAAGACGTCCTGACCAGTTCACAGCCTCAAAAAGAACTATGACAGGGACAACATGGGAATGATTACATGGGTGTGACCATACGTCAAAGGCTTGAGTTTCACGTTCGCAAGCATTCTACCTCCACCTATAGGTTAACATTGGTTGCTACACTAATCACAAATCACATGCCATTCTCCTCATAAAGTGAGAATGATCTAAGATATTCATGTTCTTAAGCTCCCTGCTTTAACAAACAATAATGAGGGGTAGTTTTCTAGACAGCTACATTGTGCTTTGGCTTTTTTTCCTGAGCTTTACCATTTAGCCTTTGATAAGCTGAATTAAAGCCAGGTGATGAGCACTACATTACAAGGTAGGATTGATTATCAGCAGGGACAACACAAGGTTTCAGTATGGAATCTGGTTCTGGTAGTACTGGAGCATGTCGTAGGTTTTGCTTCTGTTGTGGAATAAAACAAACAAAACCAACAATTAACTTTCAGCTAATTTCACAAACTCTTCTGCTTATTATGCAACAAAGAGCACATTTTTTTATGCATTGCTAGTGTATTGAGAAATACAGAGAATCATCTACAAAGATTGATCCGATATGATCTGGCATATGGCAGATGAGATTGGTGGTGCAAGGTTTAGAAAATGAGGTACATTTTACCTGCTGCTAAGAAAGCAACTCTGGATGATTTTAATGATGAATGCAGCAGCCTCCTTCTCACTCATACTAGGGTTGAAGCGCTGCCTGCAAACCAAACAAAATAATGAATCTATTAAAACCATCTTCTTCCACACACTTGTGTACAAAACAGTCAAAATAGGCATGTTAGCCCAAAAAATGCACACCAATTTAATAAGCAGCAAAGAGCAAAGAGCAGTTTGGATATAGTATCTACCACATCTAAAATCTACTCACTTCAGAAGTTTAATGGTCTGTCCTCTGAAGCATGGTAGTCCAGTATCCAGCATTAGAGTTACCAAAGAAACCACTGCATCCATGTACGGCCTGAAAAGGATGAAGAACAAGATAAGGATACAGCAAGAGGATGTAGGATGGCACCCACCAAAACAAACTCACCCAGCCACAAATACACAAAGACTAGATTATAATTCAAATGTGCAGTCACCACCACTCACCTAACAGCCAGATATCCCCTCACACACATCTCCATGAACCATTTGAAGGGCGTAGCCTCCATCTTGCCCCCCATGATCATCACCATTTCGTCCGTCAGCTTAATGTCTGGCTCCCATCCAAGATTCCCACCCGGGGAACTCTCAAACATGAAACCAAAGTCTGAAGTGCACAAGTACCCATCCATAAACCTACATTCATTGAATAACTACTCATCTTTACGTACATATGTACATGTGCTCATTCAGTAAACCACTTCAGGACACTGTAACCCTGAACAGCATATATATATATGATTACCGTCTTTGGATTATCATGCACTTTAGATAAGAAGCTTCTGCTGACATGGTTCCATACCTATGTGGATAAGGTGTCCCTTGCTGTCCAGCATAATGTTGCCATTGTGCCTGTCCTTGATCTGCAGTAAGAAGAGAAGAAGGCTGTAGGCTGCCATGCTGCGGATGAAGTTATACCGAGCCTAGGAGAGAGTGAGAGTCATACAAAGAAATGGAAAAACACTATTATATGACTTGCACACCAGTCCAATGGCTATTTTTTTACATTCATGACAAGAGAGTGAGAGGTCACAGCGATGGGCTTGTCACATCACCTTCTGGAAGGCCAGGGTGGACTCATCACCGTACTGATTCCGAAAGTAGTCGTACATCCCAAAGTCTGTCTGCCTGCCCAGCTGGTCACGGGACTTGCAGTCCGGGATGCATTCAATCACGCCACACTGGTGACAGGAAAATATTTGTTGTGCTAGGCATGTTTATAGCAGCTCTAAAAGAACTAACGGGTGATGTGTGTGGGCGTGTGTGTTACTCTCACCCCAGGAGCAGTGGCCACCACTCTGTAAGGGAATACAAACAAGTCCAATCCTCCTAGCTGGAAAATGTTCTTAAACAGGCCAATGATTTGCAGGGCAAGCATGTCCTAGACACAAGGGGGTAACAGACAGTAAGGTCTCTGTGTTTCGGCTAAACAGGGCTGGATATAACCACCGACATCTTAACTGAGGGGAATGTGTCCACATTCCGGCCAGATGAGAGTAAGTGGAGGGTTCCTAACCTGTCTACAGTCATCTCCCACTTTGAAGATGGCTGCCTGCCAGCAGATCCTTTGTGCGCCATCTGAGCTCTCCTCCCCCTCTTCCATAGAATCAGAGGGGCAGCGGAGCCCCTCCTTCTCCAGCTCACTCACACCGCAGCGTTTCACCTTAAACTTGGCCAAGTATGGAGCCTTCGCAGCACTTCAGATGTAAAAAGGCACATAAGTCACATTGACCACTTCTACATGTTTTATCCCTGAAAAGACCAATGACAATATACATCTAAAACAGAAATCCCTATGTGGTATTCAATCAACACTACAATTATTGGCACATCTGGCAAAAAGGAAAGAAGGGGAACATTGCTGAATGCGCAGCTGGTAGCAAATTAACCATAAAAGGGGAAATGGCCTGAAACTCGCCTTTACTGGTGAGATTTTCCAAATGTAAAAATACTGCCTGATGAAACATTTAGGAAAAGTAAAAAAAAGCAGTGTCCTGAAATCCTTTCCAGCACTTCTACTCTTAACACCGTAACCAGGTTCTTTGGGGGGAAATCGGCCATGCATCATCACATACGTCATACATAAATCACAGAATCCCGAACATACAGAACTGTGGTGATCAGATTGATTTTGGTATAACCATCCTTCTTTTTCTGACAAACCACATTACTTGTCTTATTTTCAACTAATTTGTTGGGATGAAGGTGACATTTAAACTCTGTGTGCTACCAATCATAGTCTATCTAGTTTTGCCTTGTTTTTATAACCTAATTGAATTATGAAGGTAAACACCCTTTATCCTCAATCAATCTGTGTGTTCTCTTATCTTTCTAATGTTGATTCATGTGAATCATGGATAACTGTTTGCAAGTTCCTAAACACTCTGTAACTTTAAAGGTCTAATTAAAGTAGAAAAATGTTTCAGTGACATTTTGTTCATAATCATTTCTAGGGGTCCCAGAATGAGGAGTTATTTTTTTTACATGGCAATAAGCTAAATTACATATTTTAACACTTTTTTCTCATCTTTGCCAGGTGTGCAACTGCTTCAGAAGTTTACTGTATATAAGAATAATCATTGTTATATAGTACACTCAATATAATTTGAGAAACATTGGATCATTAGGGAAAATAATAATATAGCAAACCTCTGCATAGGTGTTCCAGACTTGTAGTCTATATCCAAAACAATTGCTTCGGGGTTACTAGGGAGGTAGCATCCTGAAGTCAACAGCATCCACAGAAGCAAGACAGAAGATATCAAGTCAAGTTTGGTGAAAAACAGTTAGAGAGTACATTACATTGTCATGCTGAGGACCAAGGTTACCTGGCTGGACCTTGATATCAGACAAGGCTTTGAGACATGCCCTCTTCCTCTCCTCTCCCTTTGGAACAGGCCTGAAAAGCAACGTTTTTTAATGGTTGCTACACTCAAATATCCCTACCATTCCGATTTCCATGACATAAGGTTTGGCGGTGGGGTGTTCTTCCTACTTGATAATGGCAGAGACATTGGTGATCTTGCCAAAAAAGTCAAACTCTCTCCCATAGAAGTCCTTGGCTGGACCAGACAAGGATCTGGTTATCTCCTCTACCATCTGCTCCAGCAGTTCCCCTATATCAGCTACAAAAAGAACAGCAACAGGGTTTAATGTTAAGTTCAAAAATTCAGTTAATTTATTATTCAACTGAACTTGAATGTTGAGAATAGACTATATACAACTTTTGACATACATGACAGGGAACAAGTCCAGACTAAGAAAAGCCGATAGTTTATGAGTATGTTGAGGAAGAAGAAGAAGGGACAGCACTTGCAATAATGAGAATAATCAAGACTAGGTTGAATTAGGAAATCACGGCGAGATGATTCTCCGAGAGCTACGCAATTTGTAATGTTTGTAAACCTAGAACCATTTGGGCGATTTCAAAGACAAAAATACAACAGTAGGGCAAATCTGACAATTTGCCTGGCATGCAGCTGGAAGATAAAGAAGACTGGGGCACACTAGCAAGGAGTCCAGCAACAAGGAGAAGCTACTAACCTTTCAACATCACAACCCCTGGGTCTGATTCTTTATTTCTGCGTCTAATGATCGAAGCAACAGGAACATCTTAATGATCAACAGGGAGTCCTTGGTGTTTACTCAGCCAGTAGCTACCCATCACATTGCCAAGAGCCCTGCAGTACTTGCTTAGAAACGTTAACGTTGCATTCATTACGTAATACGATATTGTAAAGAAGACATTCAACCAAACAAGCACTGGATTTCTAATTACCGTCTTGACGCTCCCTTAGGAAAAAAGTGTTTTCATGCATGCAAATTACAACTCAGGTTACTGACAGCATTAATTGAATGCATATTGTCTCAAAGAGCTCCTGTGTAGAATATGGTGTAACGAGACAAGTATTTAATGGGTAATCTCTGTCTCCTTAAAAAAAAAGTCATATTGTACTCGGCGACTAACACAGTTAATCTCAGCCACATACTCCCCAAATCCAGACAAATCATAAAATACCCTTTCAGAAAAGAGACTACTCTGGACCACTCCAACAGTATGGTCAGTAGAGGTACCATGAGGTACCTCGAGCAGCACTGTGACACTCTGACCATGCCAAGAGGAGACTGTGCCCTTTGCCCCCTGCTCTTCTAACTGTACAACAGCAGCACATCCAAACATCAGTCCATCAAACTCCTTTGCGGACGACACCACCCTCATTGGGCTCATCTCGGGTGGGGATGAGTCTGACAAGTAGTAGTAACTGTAGCCATAACAACTTAGTGCTCAATACTCTAAAGATAGAGGAGATTTTAGACTTTAGGTATCCCTCCATGTGGTACGCTGTTCAAGTTCAAGTTGTGCTTTATTGTCATTCCGCTACGTGCGGGTGTATACAGTGGAACGAAATGTCATGCCTCACAGAGGCACGGTGCTACAGAAGTACAGACATACAACAGTAACAGTTGCCACTGCCAAGAACAAGAGCAGACTGCGATGTATCATCAGCACTGCTGAGAAGGTGATCGGCTGCAATCTGCCTACCCTCGAGGACTAGAACACCTTGAAGACCCTGAGGAGAGCGAGGGAGATTGCGACCAACTCCTTCTATTATGGACACTCTTTGTCCAGACTCTCACCTCCAGCAGAAGGCTGCGGTCTATAAGGACCAAAACCTCATACCACAAAAACAGTTTCTTCCCATTCACTGCTGGCATCTTCAACATGGGCAAGGAGTGACATTGACACTATTATTATAAGTTCATCCACCACGTACTTTGCACATGTTGTACAAATTACATGTTGGTGGACAAAAAGTCAAATAAAACATCGAAGTTGCTTAAATAAATTGCAACAATAATCTATTGGTATAACAGAAATAAAATGTATATACAAAGAAAGTATTTACAGAAGAAAGAAAAATTGTGAATGTGACAAACAGAATGTGACCTACAAACAGCCTTGTAATTGCCAACATCTACCTCAATACTGCTATGTCCCTATGTTATGAACACATTAGCTGAAGAGAAAAGGTCATCTTTTTTCACTACATTGTATTGCCTTCTTTGTGTGTGTTCACACAAAGTGCAATGTTCTTGCACTTTGTATAGGAATGCATGCATCTTATATTAAAATGTTTAGATCTTATATAGTCTGTTTGTCCTACGTTACTTTATGTAGCATGATGGTCCTAGAGGAACGTCTTCTCGTTGCTGTGTACTGTAATAACTTTATATGGTTGAACAAAAATAAAACCCAAAACTACCACAAACTATTTCATATATTTTTTAACAAAAAATATTATCAAAAAGTATAGCTAAAGAGGGATCTGTGTGTAGATTTTTCTATTTCGGCGTGAGATGGAGAAGTAAGACAGTTGCTTACGGTCTTTATGGTGAGCCTCCTCATCCAGGTAGATGTTGGTCTTCATGTTCCAGATGAATTGATGGGCCAGAAGCTGAGACTTCTGGGCAGCCCACAGGATGTACTCTCTTACATAACCCATCTGCTCAAAATCACAAAACAAAGCATGGAAATACAAAACATCACAAAACACATAGACTAAGACTCATATGTATTCAGAATTGTAATTTTCTGGATATTATACCTCCCTATGCACCTATTGTCACCAAGCCCACTTTAAAGAGTTTGTTTTAAGCTTTAAGTGGGAAGCTTACAACCTGGAAGGAGCTGCTTAAGCTAGCTAGTAGAAGTACATATTATTATTCATATTTTAGAGTATCTCTTCCTTGGAATAGAGCTAATGTTCCAACAGAGGGAGGCTGCATCATATCCTCTTTTTGGTCTGCAAAATTGTTGCTCTAGTTCACTTTTGACCGGTGAGGACCTCACTCTTGTTATTACTGTAATCGCTAGTTTCTCCTTGTATTCACCAATTCCAGCTTTCTTCTTTCTGTCCCCCCTTCACACACCCCTGAGATGTGAGGTGGGGGGTGGTGTTGAGCTGTCAGCATCTGCCTGGTCACTGGTCTGCCAACGTTTATCTGGTCGCCAGTGGACATTGATCTATAACAGTCTACTAAAGCTGGATCTAGTCACCAAGTGGACATCGGTCTGCACGGACAACAGTGAATTCAATTTCTTGTCTTCCTTGAGGGTTGAGGTTGGCTAAGGGGCAGTTCTATGGGCATGTGTGTAACCCTTTGTGGCACTGCTTGTAAAAAGGGCTATACATATACATTTGATTTGATTTCATACCAACCATTGATGGAATAAAAATCTAATTTTGGCAAGTTTTCAGAATACCGGTTTAATAAGTATTCATGAGGTTTGAAGAAACCGAGATACGAAGACACCTACCACAATTTGATTTGGTGAAATAGTCATTAGTGTATAGGTGAGTTAATCATATTCTTTTCAGAATTTAACATACAAACATATTTTACGAACGTAACAACCTACCCCTGACCACCGCCCAAAGCACACTGCACCAGCCCCCTACGGTCACCACCACTGTGGTTGGTGGGCCTGCAGGAAGGTGATCCCACATCGCCTTTTCGGGCTATACCCAGCCAGGTCCCATGGGCAAGGACCCAGCCATCAGGAGTTCGCCTACGAGAACCCACCCCAGGCCTGGCTCCAGGGTGGTGCCCCGGTAATGCAACTCCGGGTGACGTAGCAAATCTCCTTCGTTTCGGCATCATAGGGGTTTGGTGAACCACGCTTAGTCTGGCTAGTCACCACGGACCAGTTTGCCTTGGGAGACCCTACCAGGGGCTTATTGCCCCCGACAACATAGCTCCTAGGATCATCCAAGCAGTCAAACCCCTCCACCACATTAAGGTGGCGGTTCAAGGAGGGGACCTATAGTCATGAACTTTGGGTAATAACCGAAAGGACGAGATCGCGGATACAAGTGGTCGAAATGAGTTTCCTCCGCATGGTGGCCGGGCGCTCCCTTAGAGATAAGGTGAGGAGCTCGGTCACACGGGAGGAGCTCGGAGTAGACACTCATTCGCAAGTGTTGATACCAACAGTGCTGTCTTCACCTATTCCAGTTGGCATAACTTCACACCCTGCACCGCTGCAGAGATGCAGGCAGACACTCCTATGCCATTAGATATATGTCAAAAGTTGAGAGACACTCACAAGATATAACTATTCAACCAAGAGTTGTACAGGTAGTTGCGAGCGAGCGCCTCACACTCTCAGTTAAATTCTCACTTCTGCTGATGTGCACTGAAATTCTGCAATCCAATTCAATATCCTTGTAAAACCTGTTACATATATATTTGTCATTTAACCCAAGCTATATGTCAGCTAACCTTGTAGTTATGTCAGTGTTTTTACACTATGTTAAACTGAAAAATAGTCTATGATTTATTCAATTTCTTGTCATATTCTTGTATCGAAAATTGTATTGAGTATTCTTCAGGGTATCTAGTTTGAAAATCTAGTATCATGACAACCCTCTATTTATTCCCACAAGTTACACATTGCATTCCACTATCTGTTGTTTTTGCTAGCTAGGTTTTAGTAAAAAGTATTATTCAAGTAGCTAACAATTGCTCACTATGTTGCGTAGCTTTGCATATCTAGTTGGAATATAACGCAGACATCCAGTCTAAATTGATAGCTATACAGAGTTTTTAGACCTTTTGCTGGCATCCATCAACTGCAGTAGATTTCCTTGTCTCATGATAACATGTCTGAAACATTAGCTTGTAAAACCAGTCAAATTGATGCAGCCACTATTTTGAATTCAGGAAAAACTGTCCAATATAGTCAACAAAAATCGCAGCTGAGCCAACAAACAGGAAGTTGGGTCATATAGAAGTCAGAAATCTGACGCATTCATATTGCCAATACGAGGCGTATAAAAAAAAACTAAGTTTATCTCAAACTTGTTATGACTCATTTGACCTGCTTGGCCTCTGTCTGCTAGCCTGGCATTGCTGTCCTACGCACTTCTGCTCAATTTTGATTTAGCTTCTGTAGTAGGTCTGGACCTGATATACCTGTTTAGATTTTCACCACTCAGATATATGAATGCCCAATCAGCGAACAGAGGAAGTTGCAGATGATGATGTAGAGTGCTATTTTGAGTTGTAGTTCTCTAATGGCAGCAGAAAAAGATGCAAGTGAAGCATTTCGTTCCGTTATGGAAACACTACCGGATATCCAGAACTTAAAGCTGGAGTAAGAACAGTCTTTACAGAGTTTTGTTGGTGGCCATAATATTTTGTTGCCCTCCTCCCAGTGAGGTTCGAGAAAGGTTTGATTTTCTAGCTGGCCTCGTTAGTCGTGAAGGAGTTGGTTAAGGCAAATGCTTGCGATGCTAAGCCGATAGTTGTAACCGTCTCCCCGCTTTATGCACTATTTGAACCATTGTACATGATTGCTAACCTTCCTGTGTTTGGGATAGACCATTCAAAGGAAATTCTAATCATCATTAGTGATGTTTTGGGGGATATAGGTGTGGATCTGCAATATGATTCAGGCGGAAATTTAACGTATCCAGAACTCGATTGCAATAACTACTTTGACTATAATAATGACAATAGTAAATGTTGTCATTCTTGTGATGAATAGAACACTTTGAATCCCTTCAAATACACGTGCAGGAAAATGTATACATTTTACAACACTGTAGTTGTCCTAAATAAACGAGAACAATCATATACTTGAAAGACTATTAAAGGTATAAAAGAAGCGATGAGACATTCTGTAAAAAGGTGTTTAGTGTACCTCTGGAAATTGAGTAAATCTTTATCATACGCAAGGATGATTAGTGTATATACGTTTATTTATTTTTACTATCATTATTATTATTGTCTGTCTCTAATAGGATAAACTATTAAAACAACATTTACACCAACATTCCAAGTAGGTGTTCTACTCTCTTTCGAAATGCATACATTGCCATAATTGCTTATAATTTAGCTTGTTAGTTGTTGTTAGAGGATTTTTTTGTTGAACCTGTGGATTGTTGGTTACAGGAAGGTGTGAGGTCTCTGCCTCTCTTGTTAGTCGAATGGCCCAGTCTCCGTTGTCTTCTCGTTCTACCACATTAGAAAAATATCCGTATGGCGCAGTAGTCACTGCACTACATGATCAAAGTGGTGTTTTTTTGAATGATTAGGCCCAACTTTGACAGTTGACTGTAAACTTTATCACTAGCCTTAGTGTCAAATATAGATGTACAACTTACAATTGTTCCTTTAATTCTGAAAATCTTCAAAACTCCTCTGCAATTACAACTTGTTGTTTACAGCCTGTGTGGCTACATCCCGGCGCAAGACGTACGTCACAACCAAACGTTAGCGATTGGTTATGGCAGATCCAGAGTTTCTAGGTAGATCCAATAGTTAAAAACTTCAATAGAGTACCCGCCTTAACAGAAACATTAAAATACGGTAACAGAAATTAAATGTACGAGAGTCTGGTAAGGACCAGGCTATCCTTCTGCTGCTTGCAGCTATATATTTGATTGTAGTCCACGAGCTGCAAACAGTGAAGAATGTAAAGTTATGACAGCAATATATATTAATGTCTCACAAGTTAGTCTGTGATTATTTCAGTTGAATGTTTATATGCTAGCCCTTCAATCATTCAGCAAAATCTGATCTAAAGTCACAAAGGTTGTAAGCTAACTTCAGTTGGTCTATAGATGCATGGCATGACCAACATTAGTTTGCTAGTTGATTGTGTTGATATCCCCAGTTAAAAGTATAAACACAAAGGGACAGACCTCATCAATATTCTAGGGTTTGATAGATACAGTAGAGCTGGTAAACTGCGAATGCATCTTCCAGGCTGTTTAAAAGGTACGATATCCCATCCCCCCTTCTAATGATCTATTACAATGGATGTGGTCTCAACAGCTCCTTTCAACTTTGTATATCTTACTCAGATACAGTTAGACAACATTCCATATTGTGCTCTTCTCTGGTATGGATGAGTCTGACTAAGTGGGAAGCTTACAACCTGGTGCAGCCAGAACAACTTGGAGCTCAATGTCCTTAAGACAGTGGGATGGTTGTGGACTTTAAGAAGAACCCAAGCCTGCTCAGCCCTATCACCCAGTGCAACTCCCCAGTCAACACTGTGGAGCCCTTCCGTTTCCTGGGCCCTATCCTCTCCAAGGTTCTCAAGTGATCTTGTGGTACTCCACTAGGTGTACTACTCTACTTAGTAGGCATGTAAAGATTACCCAATATCAATACAAGAATGGCCTCTATTGACCTCAATGGGTCCAAAATGGTCTATACTGATATGAATGAAAGGAGGCAGATTCGATGAGACACAATCTTGTGGAAGGTCGGCAGTTATAATTGTAGTACAATTAGAGAATTTGAACAAGATATCCAGTGTCTTTGACTCAGTCTCAACAGCACTGATGGGGTCACTGATTTCCATCAGTGACCCCATGTTTTCATGTATGTGGTGCAGTAGAAGTCTGGATGTATGGGAATCGTTGGGAATGATCATCGGGTGCTTTAGTAACAGTGGCTCTAGGAATAATTTAATGCCATCCATAACTCATTCATGAGAAATCTTGAAGGATCAGCATTCACTTCAGAACAATGACACGAAACTCAGTGGACCATATAAGGAAATTATCATATACAGAGGACCTCTTCTTGTACAAGGCTGATTCTTCACACTGATTTAGAATGTGAAAGTGTTCATCTCAAGATTCCACCATATTCCCTTTAAAAAGATAGATTGTCACAATCCAGACTCTTTTTCTTCATTGGTTTTTCATAGACGACATCCGGGATGGCAGCCAGAACTGTTTGACTATTGGTGAGCCATTTAGTCAACCTTAAACCGACATCAGAATAGGAATCTCTGACTCATTTTAATAGCCCTATGGCACCCTGTTTAAAGAGCACTGACGTCAGCCAGTCATCAACATAAAAGTTGTAAGAAAGTGTCTCTTTCATATTTATCACGATTGTCATCTGCTACTCTTTGTTGTGCAAAGGTGGCACCGCTCGGAGATGAAAGGGCTCCAAAGATATAGACTTTCACCCAAAATTCTCTTGGGTTGAGTCTGTGCCTGTGTCATCAGGCCACCAACAAACTAAACCAAACGCAGTCTCACCGCAAATTAAAATATATACTTTCACATAAGAACCTTTAGCTCAAATACGCAGATTCGTTCACTATAGCCAAGATATAAACAGACTCTGCTTTCGACCCACAACTTCAATACACTGATAAACATAAATGCTACTAACTATATTTCTTTCTTGTAACATTGGATGAAGTATATGATGATGTGTATTTTGATTAAACTACACGTAAAACGAACTCCTGTTTACCACTGGACATTCTCTTTATTAGACAAACACCTTGATTCTTTCTCCTCCCACTTATTGCTCTATCAACTCGATCCACTGAATTAAAATCAGAGGGGTTTTTATTTGACATGAAAGTTTGCACAGATAAGGAACTTACATTGACAGGAAGGTGCATACATTAAACATATAGAAATCTTAAATAAGTAGGGTACAAGTCTAATTAATACTAAATGATACAAAGTCTAACTAGACCTACTGTGATTTGCCTTGGTTTTGAGTGTGATTTTGTAGTTAATGCAATTCATTATATCCCCTTTTCTTAAGTTTTATTTCAATTATAACTAAATTTTGTAAAAAAAAAGAAATACTGCGATAAGCCTTGGCATGGCAGCATGGCATGGAAAATGCTAAATAATATGGTATTTCTTTCTTCATCAAGATCCTTTCACTTGTGCAAATATCCCAATTTACCACCATCAACACACCCCAAGACCATCACATTGCCTCCACCATGCATTACAGATTGCATTATGCACTCTTCAAGCATCTTTTCGTTAAGTACGATTCTCACTATATTGTTCTGTGAGATCTGAACATCTCAAACAAACATTTGACATTGTTTCGCAGATAAACTCCTTACTGCGATTTAGATAAGTCTAATAACAGGCAATTTTAGTAAGAGACATCTTCACTCAGATGCCGCATTGACTTTCTTGGAGTGCATGTGAAGGGGGATGGGGAGGGGTGATACATCCAGTTGAGTAAAAATGCAGTCCATTCCAAGTCAAGACCTTCAAAAAGTGCGACCAAGACCAGTCTTTAGTACTACACCACTTATAGCAGGGATTACTTACCTTATCATAGCGGAGAGCCTGGACAATCTGAGGGATGTAGAATAGAATGGCGTCCTAGGAAACAACAGTAATAATAACCTGTTTATTGCTGAAGTGCAATGGTGCACATACAGTGTATGTGCTTATGTTTGTTTGTGTATCTACAGGCCTACCAGTGTAGAATATCATTGTAAGGACTTTTTGTAATCATTTAAGACCGTTTCTGACACGGTGATGATACACTAGCTACAGAGAGAGAGAGAACCCTGGGTGTGTAGCTTTATTGTTCTATATAAATCCTGAAAAACCCCCAAAGACATCATGAATGTGAAGCCAAGAATGACGCTCTGTGAACAACTTAGGAAACTGTTGATAAAAAATCCTTAATAATGCATCTTTGTTCCTAGGTGGTGGAAGAAAAAGGCCAAAATAAGCAAATTGGAAAATATATGTATATGTATGAATGTAAAGAGTCTGTATGTGTTTCTCACTGGTGGAAAGGAGCGCAGTACTTTGACCCCATACTGAGCTGTGAGGGGGTGTGGAGGGTACATGCTGCTGAAGTAGGATAGGCCAGTGGGGGGATCTGTAGGGGCCCAACACAGGATGTGGCTCAGCTCTGGAGAGTCAGCATCAATGGTGTGCCATGTCACCAGGAACTGAGGAACACATAAATGCATGTACACAGCAATAACATACACACAATGACTTGTTACATTCTACAGCATGTTTGAGTTAATAAGTTTTAATCCCTTTCACTAATTTAATGAAAATTGGTAGATTGTGTCGTGGTTTCTAACCTTGACCGCCTCAGGTACATCACTGACTGCCCCGGGGTTGAGTCTCACCAGCCTTGTCACCTCGGCCACAATGGCATCATTCTTAAACCTGGTGACATACAGAGAAAAGCACATTTGTTAATGACCTGCTAGATGAGCCACAAACTCTGCTCATTTAATATTTTAACAACCTTATCCCCATTGAATAACCCTTTCCCATGCTAAACCATCAAACATGTTACATCAAAATTCAGGAGCTATTTGTGTTCACAGTGACAAACACAAGATTTGATACAGATGTATGTCAAACATGTACAACATTTCAAGGCAATTAAGTTAATTTGTTAATTAACAAATTAATTTGTTAATTTCACTGTTTTCATTGGCATAAGGTTATTTTTGTTGGCATAAGGTTGGGACACATTAACCACAAACTCTACCCTAACCCGGTCCTTACCAGACTCTCGTATATTTAATATCCACAGAGAGTCTGGGACTCATCCATTGACAAACCTTGCTTCCATTTAGGTGGGTACTCTATTGAAGTTTAAAACTATTGGATCTGCCCAGAGCCACTCTTGATCCGTCATAACCAATCGCTAATCTTGTCATGATGTAGGTCATGCGCCACTTAGATGTAGCCATTTAGACTGTAAACAACAAGTTGGAATGAGCAGAGGAGTCTTTGAAGATGTCGAATGTAAGAATTAAAGGAATTGTAATAATATATATATATATATATATATATATATATATATATATATATATATATATGTTTAATATACAGTATATTTTACACTAAGGCTAGTGATAATGTATACAGTCAATTGTCAACGCTGGGTCTAATTCACAAAACGCTGCTTCAGTTATTTTGGGTCTGCCACCCATGCAGTGCAGTGACTACCACGCTACTGAGAGATACGGACATTTTTCAGATGTGGAAGAACGAGGAGGCAATGGAGACAGGACCATTCCACTGACAAGAGAGAAAGAGACCCCACACCTTCTACACAATCCACAGGTCCTAGAAAAATTATCTAACTTCGACAGAAATATTCTGTCCAAGCTAAATTATAAGTAATTATGGCAATGGATGCATTCTGAAAGACTGGAGGGCAGTAGCAATTGAATCAGTTATTTGCCTGGTTTGTAATGGTCCAGCTTTGAAGCTCTATCATAGAATGCCTTCTTGGAATAGTAGTGTAAATGTTGTTAAAATAGTTTATCATATTATGTACAGACAATAATAATAATGATAATTAAAAAACACATATACACTAATTGTCCTTGCATATAATGTTGAAAGAATGTGTAATGATTATGCTTACTCAATTTACAAAAGTACACTAAACACATTTTCACAGAATGTCTAATCACTTCTTTTATACCATAAACAGTCTTTCAAGTAAATAATAATATCATATATATAATCGTTATATTTTATTGAAGACATCTACAGGTTATTTTGTTGAGAAAAGAACCAATTACAACATATTTACAACAATATGTACAACTAACACACTAACCATGTTCTTGCGAGAGTACTTAAAGGGATTCAAAGTGCTCTGTTCATCACGAGAATCACTAACCTTATAGTTATCATTCTAGTCATCAAAGTAGTTTATGCAATCACGATCTGGATAAGTTAAATATCCCTATATAATCATTTTGCAGATCCACACCTATATTGCCCAAAACAACACTGATGATCAGAGTCTGCTGCGAATGGTCCAATCTTATCACAGGAAGGTTAGCAATCATGTACAACTGTTAAAATAGTGCAAAAAGCGGGGAGACGATTACAACTATTGACTAAGTATTGTTAGTTTTTGCCTTAGCAAACTCCTTCACGACTAATGAGGCCAGCTAGAAAATCTAACATTTCACGAACCTTGTGTGGAGGAATGGCACAACATCATGGCCACCAATAAAACTCTGTAAAGACTATTCTTGCTCCGGCTTTAACTTCTGGATATTCAGTAGCATTTCCACAACGGAACAAATGGCTTCCCTTGCATCTTTTTGCAAGAACTATAAGATCCATTTTTATGTTAACAAAGCTCTTACCACCTTACCAGTCCTTGAGCCTATACTTACATACCTGCACTTACTCTTTGTACAGAATATGCACATTCATTGCAGATCTATTTTATTTCTTTACTGTGGTCAAATGACTGGTGCTCTACATTTCTAGTGTTTCACACAAAGATCACAGTGTGAAGGCATGAAAAGGTCTAGAATCTAAACTATCTCTGCTAGAGGATTCAAGTTTTACATTCGCGTAAGGGTATCTTTTTTAACTATTTCCACATTTCAATAAGACACAACATTTTTAAGCTTACACTTCCACATTCAGTAAGAAAAATGAGAGATGACCGTAGCCGACAACGGCAAATTTTCGCCAGACCCTGTCTCAATTATTAGACAGACCCTGTCTCAATTATTAGTCAGGCCAGTTGTACATTAATCAAGTAGGCAGCCTATTAAATTCCACTGTTGTTTTGCATGTGTTGCTGCTCTTGCATAACCCACCATGCACACAGGAATGGCCTGGAAATAGAGTCCCAATGCCCCAACACAGTAATAGCCAATAGTCCAAACAAGTATGAAAATAACAACATGTAAAATCAAGTAAGCCTATAGACTAGTATATTAAAACTACTGACACTTGGCTCTCGTTTTCGCAATACTTCGACCCCGTCCTGACAATAGATCAAGAATGTTACATGTTTTGCCAGGTTAACTGGATCTAATTAGACCACTGAATGTTTGTGATGTCCCTGTATCTTTATACTTTTGACTGGGGACAACAATGCAATTCAGTGAGGAGACTGAAGGAGTTGATAATGATAGGATACACATTTATGGACTAACTACAGTCTAACCCACAACATGTGTATTATGTGTATTATGTGTAGGGTTATGTGTAGTCCATTTTAGTTCATGCAATTTGACTAATTCTAGGCCTGAGAGATGCCTGCCCCAGACCAGGTTAGCTTTGCAGCATAAGTTTCCATGGTAACTTCAGTTTGAACTACATTCAACAGGACGTCTTTCAATGTTCTCCATCCATAATGGTGCCAATGATGGTGGTTGGTGCACTGTTTTATCTTGGGTTTTTTTCTGTTGATTATTTTTTCTCCCAGGATTGGTCAGAAGGTCTCTAAAGAGAGAGAAAAACTTAACACCAACTCCCGTGGATCTATTTCTAATTTTTGTGCTTCTGGCAGCAGAATTAGAGGGCATTCTTGTCAAAGCCAAGCTAGGCTTTGCTTGTGTAGTACGACGTAGAACAGAAAGCGAGCGAGAACACTAGTTTGGCTCCACTGACACAGGATACTGTTTCCCTGTTTTGGGACTGGAACTATGGTGGGCGTTTTGAAGCATGTGGATAACAGACAGGGAGAGATGTTGAGAATGTCCGTGGATACCTCTGCAAGCTTGTTCGTCCATGTTTTAAAATGTGGCCTGATATGCCACCTGAACCAGTAGCCTTGCAGATTTCCACTCATTTGAGCGTCTTACGTACTTCCACTGAGATTGAAGATTGCTTTCCTTCCCTGTGGTTCCAATCTTCCTGTGCAGGGTGTTTTCTTCAAAACGAGCATTAAAAATGTTCAGCTCATCTAGAAGAGAGCAATTGGTGGTGGTTGGGCAGATGGTTCTCCCTTTATAGTCTGTTTTTGTAATTATTCCCTGCCACATACTTATTACATCATGATTGTTGTTGAAATCAGGTTCAACCTTATTCCTGTACTCACATTTTGCTGATTTAGTTATTTTCCTGAGTTCATAGCAGAAATGTGTCCAATTTCAGAAATTAAAAACTGATTGTTGTGCGTTTAGTGCTTCGCAGACCTCAATATCAATCCATGGTTTCTGATTTGGATCAATTCTAACACACTGTACACTAACAGCTATACCTCCAGTCATCCGTGCGTCAAACGGAACTGAACATCAGCTCTCTCGCCAAGAGACCACAACAGAGGATGTAGTTCTAATGGCAGCTGAAGAAATTCAACCTGTCAAAGAAAATAAAGGTGCAATACTACACTACCATCATTGATACTACACCATCACCACCCAGTACGTTGCTGACACTGTCAAGAACAAGAGCAGACTGCAGTGTATCATCCGCACATCTGAGAAGGTGATTGGCTGCAATCTGCCTTCCCTCGAGGACCTACACAATTTGAGGACCCTGAGGTGAGTAAGATTATCCACAGCTGGACTTATCAACAAGGCCAAGGACTCGCATTAATATAAAACTACATGTATATTTTATAAATAATATATATATATATATATATATGAATATAATATATATTACAAGTCAATTACCTATTAATACAAATAATTTGCACTATGCCGCCCAGCTTCATATCTGTAACTTTGTACTCTTTAGGATATGTTTAGCTCTTTAGTATTAGACTTGAAAATTGTATTTATACATTGTGCTTTTCAACCTTTACATTTTAATGAAGATCCGTATGTTTATTGTATGCACCGTCCTGCCACAGTACTTTATGCGTTTGTTAACTAACTTACATGGCAATACAAATCAATTCTAATTATTTATGGAACCAAATTTACTGGGAATAAGTAAGACTCACTGAAATAAGCCTGATTTATTCGGTAAACTTGCTTCATGGAACAGGCCTCTGACCTATCTGATTGATCCATGTTCCTGTTTCTTAGATAGCAAACCGGGACAGAAATATCAACAATTGCACTAAATGTATGTCCTGCAAATAACACAATGCAGTGTTGCATCCACATAAGAATACCATTTTCTCCTGGAGGATGGAAATATTTTTTATCCTTTACGACACAATACATTGTGTAAATTAAATTAAACAAATATGACAACTGAATAACTGTTTGAACATTCGATTCAATGTATCGGCTACCGGTGTTCCACAAACTATAGAATTATTTGGCAGTTGGCTAGCCTTGGCCAAACATACCACTGTGTTCTATTGTCCACCCAAGTAAAAGGGATGCCATGGGAACCATTGCTGTAAAACTGTACCACTGCATGTACTAATATATGTGCGAATATGTACATATGTAGCTTTAAATACCTTGAGGGAAGTTGCATAGCCAGGTAAGGAGCTATGCTCCAGGCCAGGTTGACATTATCTTTCCACTGCTTCTCTGTCAAACTTATGTACTTGGACCTCCAGTTGGCAATGCTGGTCTCCACGGACTGCTCTGTAGAAATGGCCAGCTCCTGGGTGGACAGTGGATTATACCACGTCGTCAATCGCTCAATCTCACTGGCCTGGAGAAAGTAGAAAAAGGAGGATAAATTAAAAATAAAATAAGAAAAAGAAAAGGAGAAGGGAATAGGGAGACAGAAATAATCAAGTCTTATTTTTTAAGGGAACCAATCAAAAGAATACAAAAACTCAACATATACAAATGTACACTCAGGTAGATTTATTAGGTATACCTCTTCACTTGTTTGCTAAAACAAATAGATAAACCATCAATCTCCCGACAGCAAATCAATGCATTTAAGCATGTAGATGTGATCAGGACAATAAGATGAAGTTCAAACCTAGCATCAGAATGGGAAGAAGGGTATTTAAGTGACTTCAAATGTGGCATGGTTGTTCGTGCCAGATGGACTGGTCTAAGTATTTCAGTCACTGCTAATCTACTGGGATTTTTAGACACAACCATCTCTAGGGTTCACAGGGAATGGTCTGAATAAGAGAAAATATACAGTGAGTGGCAGCTGTTTGGACAAAAATGCCTTGTTTATGTCAAAAGAGAATGGGCAGACAGGTTCCAGATGATAGAAATGAAACAATAACTTAAATAACCACTTGTTACACCCAAGGTATGCATAATACCATCTTTGAATGCACACACATCGAACCTTAAAGCAGATGGACTACAGCAGCAGAAGACTACGGGTGCCATTTCTGTCAGCTAAGAACAGTAAATTGAGGCCACAATTCGCAGGGGCTCAAAATTGGACGATAGAACATTGGAAAAAACATTGACTGGTCTGATGAGTCTTGATTTCAAAATTCAGTAAGGTCATAAAGAACATTAAAGTATAGCTCCATCCTGCATTGTATCAACAGTTATGGGCTGCGTCTCCCATTGTAAACCTAAATTGACTGTAGAATCCCATACCATTTTTCCTCACCATCTACTTCCAACTGCTCTTCAGGAGGACTCCAAGGGTGCATCAAAAGTTAGTAGAATAAGTAGGCTATAATAAACATTCAAAGTTTTCTTTAGCGAAAGAAATTCTTTTTTGTGTACTGTAATTGATCAATTATTTGGGTTTTCCTTTTAAAGTGTAAAGCTGTGTTAGAACCATCACATTTACTCACAATGGACTGGGTTTTTAGTACTTAGCAGACACTCATGAGGGTTCTCTTTACAAACATGTCAGGGAAACACACGTAAGAAATAACAATGAATTGTTACTTTGCTCATAAAGAACCCTTGTAACAACTAAGTTCCATTGTTACCGGGAAACGAAGCCCAGGCTGGGTATGGTGTAATGGTGCGGACGATATTTCCTTGGAACACTTTGGTACCTCTAAATACCAATTGAGCATTGTTTAAATAAAGCAGCAAACCTGAGTATTGTTGCTGACCATGCCCATCTCTTTATGACAACGGAGTACCCATTTTCTGCTCCTTCCAGCAGGATAAAGCACTGTCACAAAGTTCAAATAATCTCGAACTGGTATCTTGAACATGGCAATGAGTTAACTGTACTCTAATGGCCTTGACAGTCACCAGATGTCAATCCAATACTGCACCTTTGGGACGTGGTGGAACAGGAGATTTGCATCATGGATGTGCAGTCAAGAAATCTTAAGCAACTGTGTGATGCTGTCATGTCAATACAGACTAAAGTATCTGAGGAATGTTTCTAACACCCTATTGAAGTATGAGACTATGAATTAAGGCAGTCCTGAAAACAAAAGTGGGTCCAGCGAGGCATACCTAATAAAGTGGCCAGTCAAGGTATATCTGCATAATCAGTGGGAGTAAAAGCAGAACAATAATGTCCACCATTGTCACACAACTAGGAAGAAAGGAAGAATAACAGATCGTCTCACCAGAAGAGCCAGAAGCAAGGTCCTACGCTTCATGTAATACTTATGCAGCTGAGTCCCTCTGCTGCTTTTCTTAGAAATTCCTGGAAGGTACATTTAACAGTTAAAATATGTTTATGTTTTGTATTTGTGTGTGTGGAATGTGTGTGTGCTTACGTGTATGTTTATGTGCATACCAGATTTCTTGGATGTTGTAGACATGCCACTGGAGAGCGGGTATGTGTTGATCCATCCTTGTCCACTTTGTTGGGAGCGAGAACTGGAGTCCATGTTGTTTCTGGGGTCAGCAGCAGTCATAACAGACAGGCTGTTCAACGAGGAATCCTGGTTGTCTATGTACACAGACTGACAGTCAGTAAGCATAGACAGACATACGTTCACTCTTCCTATTTCTCAAAAGTTATCTTTCCCCTCTTCCCTTCCCTTCTTGCTCACTTTGACACCTGCTCTTTTAAAACCTGGTAATATATGTTCTTGTCATCTTTCCTCCCTCAACCTCTGACACAGGACATATAGGTGGCTTGAAAAGCTATTCTCTGTGATCCAAACCCCACACCTGAGGTTTGTTTTTCCTACTTTCAGCTCCAACTCTCTCCTCTATTTCTCCATGTCTCAGTGTGTGAGTCATGAAGAGTGGTTGTCAATTTCTATCATGTAACCCTCTCCTTAACAGTTGTTAATTCATGGTGATCCGTCTCTTCCAAACAACCTCTCTCGATCTGCACAATCACAGATCATCCACAAGAAAAACAAGTGGAGTGATTAAATTTTTTTTATGGATCTATTGGATGAAGGGAGAAGTTTTTGACAAGCAAAGATCATCCTGAGCAGTTAATCCCAAGTATGACTATGGCCAGAGACACTGGTTATAATGGCACATAAAATGTCCTCCTCCTTTCCATTTCGTTATGAATGGACGTATGAGACCCCCAAATCAATGGCTCCTGGACAATCTACTTTGGAGCACGTCACTGTGTTTGTGTGACACCAATTTTGTTCTCTCCCTCGTAGGTTATATCAGAAGTCCACAGGAAAGGGAGGTCTGGGTGGGTAAATTGGTATAGGTCACTTTCTCAAATTGATCTAGAGAGAGCAACTATGATACGAGTAAGGCTATGAGATGAGAATCACAGAAAAAGGAAATCAGTCATGCGTTTTGATACAGGTAACAAATCTACACTTCAACTCGTGGCTGAAAGATGACAGTAGAAGCAGTAAGAAAGAGGTGGTCAGAGAGAATAAAATATAAAGAGAAAAAAGAGAGGGTAAAAAGAGACATAGGAGACTGAAGATGGCGGACAGACAGACAAATGCGGACAAAAACAAAACAAGGAAGCAAGAAAGTCTGCTAGAAAGAGAATGCATCAAAGATTGATAAGTCAAAATATTGTCAGTCAAAAAAACTGATAGGAAGAAAGATAAATATAACAATTGTTGAATCTATCAGTCTGTCTATCCTCAGTCCAGTGGTGTACAGGCCTGAAGTGCATTTGACCTGTGTAAAACCATGCCCAGTAATAGTGGTGTACTCTGGGGTACAATGCTGTAGGCTTACTTAAGATCGATATTGGAGAAGTGCTGGACACAATAAGCGATCCGAATATCCCGGCAGAGAGGGTGCTGGGGGCGGGGTTGGTGCCAAGCTCACCAGGTGGGACCAATTGGCATGCGGCCAGGTACTTCTTGTCTGAAAGGATGCTTGCGTAGAAGCGTGTCATGATACTGATGTCCTCACGGAGATGCTTGTCCCCTTGGGTTGGGAACTTTGGGGTTACACTGGGAACATGCATGGAGAGAAGCTAAGAGTTAGTATTACTCCTGGCTTAGCGTACTGCATGCTGGACAGACTATGTTGGGCACAGATAGTTACTGCTTTTCACCTGAGTAAAATGTTTCAGTCATTGAGAATAGCCGAAGAAGGAAAAAAATAACAAGCATGTCACCAAGGATAGAACTGAAATAGGTAGGACACAAGAATGTTTTTCCTTTGTGCTTAATTTTATGAGCTATGCTCTGTGTGTTGCCTTTGTCACCGGTTGTGTTCATTGTTTTTATGGACAGAATTTCTATACACAGCCAGGGGCTGGAGGGTGTCTGGTTTGGGGGGCACAGGATTTCATCTCTGCTATTCGCGGATGATGTTGTCCTGATGGCTCCATCGGACCGGGACCTACAGCATGCACTAGAGCGGTTTGCAGCCGGGATGGGAATCAGCACCTCAAAATCTATGACCGGAAAAAGGTGGCTTGCTCCCTCCGGGTGGGTGGGGAGTCCTTGCTTCAAGTGGAGGAGTTCAAGTATCTCTGGGTCTTGTTCACAAGTGAGGGAAGGACGAAACGTGAGATTGACAGGCAGATCGGTGCAGCGGCTGCAGTGATGCGGTCTCTGTACCGGTCCGTCGTGGTGAAGGAGCTGAGCTGGAAGGCAAAGCTCTCAATTTACCTGTCGATCTACGTTCCTACTCTCACCTATGGTCATGAACTTTGGGTAATGACCGAAAGGACGAGATCGCGGATCACGGTCGAAATGAGTTTTCTCCGCAGGGTGGCCGGGTGCTCCTTTAGAGATAAGGTGAGGAGCTCGGTCACACGGGGAGGAGCTCGGAGTAGAGCTGCTGCTCCTCCCTTGTCGAGAGGAGCCAGCTGAGGTGGCTCGGGCATCTGTTTCGGATGCCTCCTGGACGCCTCCCTCGGGAGGTGTTCCGGGCATGTCCTACCGGGAGGCGGCCCCGGGGAAGACCCAGGACACGCTGGAGGGACTATGTCTCTCGGCTGGCCTGGGAACGCCTCGGGATCCCCCCGGAGGAGCTGGAGGAGGTGTGTGTGGAGAAGGAAGTCGGGGCCTCCCTGCTCAGACTGCTGCCCCCAACTACCCGGCCCAGGATAAGCGGAAGAGAATGGATTTTTAATGAATACCTAGTAGAAAACCTACACCTTCTGAGTCAGCGTGTTTAGAGAAGTCTGCCCACAACTTTTTTTGCATTTGATGCATCTGATTTGCATCATTTACCCATGCCTTTGACACACATTCATGCACTCTCCACATTACTGATTCTCTACACTTTCACATCACATTAACCTTAACCTGTGTCCAACACACTCTCCCAAACTTCGTTAAATGCACAACTAACTCCCAACAAATGGAAAATGTCCAAAATGGTCCCACTTCTTTAAAAAATGTGTGCCTCTGAGTTTAATGAATTCAGGCCTGTTGACCTCTGTACTGATGAAATACTTTGAGCGCATAATGTTACCCCACCTAAAGCCTGAAACACACAGTGTAATTGATGCTTGATAGTTTGCTTATAACGTGAGGAGGGGCGCAGACGATGCAACAGTTAACCTGCTAAATAAAGTTTATAATCACCTGAAAACACCATCATCCTATGTGAGGATCTTATTTTTGCAGATTTCTCATCTGCTTTCCATACGGTCAGGACTGAACTTCTGGCAGTTAAACTAAGCAGCCTAGCTGTTATTCATACTCTGTTCAGGTGAATTCGAAACTTCCTTATCGGAAACTGTAAACATACATGGTCATTCTTCTGTTATCAATACGAACACTGTGGTACCACAAGGTTGCATCCTCTCGCCTTTACTTTTCACATTATTTACCATTGATTGTCTCTGACACAGTAGCAACTGTTCTCTTATCAAATATGCAGATAGTGTAGCGTTTGTTGGTCTTTTAAATAATGATGAGGCAGATGATAGAGTTGAGATCAACAGTTTTTATAATTGGTGTTAAGACAAATACTGAGATAACTTAAGAATGATAATTGATTTGAGAAAATATCTCCTCTCACTGTGGAAAATACCACCATTGAGATTGTACCTGAATATTAGTACCTTGGTACAACTATTCACAACAAACTGATGTGGAACCCCAACACTGGTATCAGATTTGCCAAAGACCAGCAACAATTGTATTTTTTTAAGGAAACTAAGAAGTTTTAATATGAATATTACAATGCTGAGATTCTAATAGTGTTTAGAGAGTTTTATCTTTTTGTATTCAGAGCTGGGGAAGAGCACTATCTTTACAAAATAAAAACAAATGGGAGTTCAAATCAGTAGCAAGATCACTGGTGAAACCATGAACAGTAATTCATTTCTGACTGATAAATACATAGCGAATCTGACCCAAAACATTATTTATGATTCACTTCACCCCCTGTGGTCTAAGTAAAAAGTCTTACCTTCAGGATGCAAGTAAATGATACTAAGAGAGGCGTCACATCCTTTGTCCCAAAACAATCAATCAAATGTATTTTTCCTTTCTGGCACTCTGCACTTTACATTGTACTGGACCTGCTGATATTACCAAGTCATTTCTGTGATACCTTTAGTTGTATTTTGTATTATTGAATCTCTGCATTGTTAGGGTTCTTCCAGTAGGAGGGAACTTAACATTTTTGTTAGTTTTCTTATTATTATTTTTCTTCTCCTAGTGCCCCAATATCTCAAAAAGTCGCTGGTAAAAATTTTATAATGTGGCATGCTGAAACAACAGGCCAGTGGGTACACACCAAATATGGGCCACATCAGACCATAGGGGGTGGCGCAGGCCACGCCCACAAGTCATTTCCATCCCATAACTCCAATTCTTCCGAAACTTGGTGTACATGCCTCTTGTTTATGAGGAACAAAAAAGCCTCAAGAAGCCATAAGGTCCCCCATGATGAAATTTCCCGTACAGTGAAAACTTCAAAATGTATCTCCTCACACAAAAGGTCCAATTGACTTGTAGTTGTGAAAAGATGTGTAGAATTGTTGTCTTTATATAGGTTGAAATGGAATAAGATATGCAATACAAAATGGCCAAAAGGGAACCAATTACTGAACCATGTAAATACAGGCCTGGAAATGGCTGAATTGGCTGAGATGTTGTACTGGTAAACAAATGACTAAAGGTTCAATATAAGTCGGAGATAAAAAATACCTTTTAATTATTATGACAGAACAGTTTGTAGTCTTCCGGTCAATCCTCCTCCGATCATCTGTTTAGTGAGACTGTGTAAACCACTGCATAACAAGCCAAGGTGCATCATAGTACGCATGGTAGTGTCAGATTCCCGACCGAATTAGCTCTAATGAAGAATATTGATTTTTCAGGTGGATCCCTTGCTTGTTTCTCAAATTCATTTCAGTAACTTAAGCTGGGACACATCGCCACTGATGCTTGGGATGATTTTAAATTACCTTGTGGCACCCAAAACAACCTTTTTAAAGCACTACAAGTAAGCAGAAACTCAGTCATATTATAGTAAATGTACAAGACAAAATGGCTATTCATTGATATGTAGCAGAGAGGCTGAGTTGCACACTCACGCTCTTGAATTTGAATCACCATTTAGCTTGTTGTTTTACAAGCATACATTTTTTTGCTGTCGTTTTCTAACTGTTGACCTTCTGCAATGCACATTTTAAAATAATATTTTTGACCTGATTCTGTGAACAGGTGTCTTTCATACAGGTGATTAGTTAAAACAGGAGTCTTCAATTCAGGTAACAAGTTGATTTGGAGTGTCTAACTGGTCTGTCAAAGCCAGAACTCCTAATGCATACTAGGGGATCAAATACTTATTTCCCTCAATGAAAAACACATTCTTCAATTCCCCACTGTTACAGGCCAGGGCCCTTTATGGTTGGTGGGGTTAGACTTGGGGAGTTGCCACTGCAGACGACTATAAAGATTGTGCTGGAGATATTGAAAAAATTAAAGACTGTTAAAAGTAAGTTAAAAGAGCTCCAGTGCGGGAACAAAATACTGACAGCACTCTGGAGGAACTCATAGATATGCTTTGTCCTCCTTCTGAGGTCAGGTCCTCAATGTTACTTGTTGTACAATGTCATGTAAATGAAAAACGGCCATCTCAGCTAAAGAGTTTTGTTGGTGACCCTGTTTATCAAGTGGTGGTGCCTTTTAACTTTTGTGATATTGTATTGCAGATCTCATGACCAGTGCGGCCATCTGGGTGTCAGAAAGACCTATGATTTCTGGTCTATTTCTTTTGGCCTAATGTTGAAAAAGGATGTGTCTGCATACTGTGGGTCCTGTCATGCGCCAATTAATTAGTGAACCTAATCAAGTATTGCAGCTGGTTCCGCTTAATCCTATACCAGCTATTGAGCAGCCATTGGAACATTTACTCATAGACTGTGTACTGGTGGCCCTGTGGGCAGGTGCTGCTCTCGGATTGAGCTAAGCAGACAAGCTCTATATTCCACTTAGAGGGTTGTTTTCATGTTTCATGTTTTCAGTGGTTAATGAATTGAGTTGTGAATGACGTAGAAGGGTGTGCAGTGTGCCATGATGATTTGGTAGTATACTCTAGCAGTTTGGACAAACGTCTGTCTCGTATGTGAGAAGTTTTTCAGCGCTTGTCCAGGGCAGATGTCTGTCAAACCTGCAAAGTGTGAATTCGCCAAGGCCACGGTTGTTACCTAGGGCGTGTAGTGGGCCAGGGTGCTGTTAGAAGCGTGCGCATGAAGGAGGTCGTCATTTACCAGTTTGCACAACCTACAACTAAAAGAGAACTTATGCATTTTTTATGTATAGTGGGATATTACTGCTGTTTCTGTCAACTTCTACACAGTTGTTGCACCCTTAACCAACATGCTTAAGGCTAGTGCTAAATATGTGTAGTCGCCCAGGAGCCTGAAGGCATTTGAACTTGACGGAAACAGTGCTTATAACTAACGCTCTAGTCCTTGCAGCATCTCAGTGAGATAGGGAGTTTCAAATTGAGGTGAACACTAGTTTTGTTGGGACCTATGGTGTGCTGTTGCAGGCGGGGTGAACGGCCCATTTCCTTTTCCAGGAACTGTAACCATCATACACTTACTTGGTAATTGAGAAGGAGATTCTGGCAGTAATATGGTTCCTGCAACACTTTGGTGTCTACGTGGACAGTGGATCAGTGATGATCTTTTCCAATCACAATCCGCTGACGTTCCTGAGCAAGTTGCAGATGCTGAACCAGAGATTGATGCACAGGGCGCTCTTCCTGCAATCTTACTGCGTTGAAATCCGGCACATCAGCGGGCATGATATATGCGTTGTTTCTTTGTCCTATCCTACCAGCTGCATTCTACTTGCTGCATCCTGCCAGCTACATTGAAAGCCTTGGGTCCATAATGCTTGTTTGGTCCGTCCAGACTAGAGAAAACGGTTTAATGTTTGCTTGTCTTAATTTCGTGTGGAAAATGCTGTGACTTTGTCAAGGTCACGTTGGGGGGAGAGGGGGGGGTGTTATAGGCCTTTTGAGTTTGTCCGTTTGTTTAACGCACTACTCTCATATCGCACACACACCGGATGCATTCGCATTACATCACCCGCACTACCCTGCTCATACTTACATACTGTCATCTCAGATGTTTGTTGCTGTGAATATTATTCTTAGTTTCACTTGATTTACAGATAATAAACCCTTTGTTTGAGCCCATTACCTCTGGCGTGGTCACCTCTTTTGTTATGGCTTTGAGACACACAACCGTGTTTCTAGATATATTAATATTGTAAAAATTGGACAGGCTAAAGAGTATGATATGAATAAAGGCAAATTAAGGTCATAACATTTGCAGGTACACAACTAGGCATAAGCGCTCAATAAAGGTTAATATCTTGAAAAGCACAGAAAAATGTCTAGCCTCAGAAAATATTTTCTAAAGTGAAAGAACATCTTGAGTTAGTACATCTTTATGTACAGACCGACTACCAAGTGTTCACAATACCTGAAGTAGTCAAAAGCAGTGGAGTAGATTTTCTCCCGGAGCACGTTCCTGATGGTGGCATTGGAGACCACATCAGAGTGGAGAAGAGCCAGACCCAGAGTCAGCAGCCTAATTAGTAGACATCGCAGCAGCACAATCAATCAGTGCACATAAGCTGAGTGGCTAATGCAGCTTACTTAGGGGAAGACCTTGAAATAATCAGATAACAATCAAGATTTAAACAGAATGTGTGCATGTTTTGTTTGTGGAGGCGACCTGAAGCGGGGTCCAATGGCTGCGACATGGCGGTTAAGGCTGCTCTTGTTTGCACCCACATTGAGAGAGAGAGATCGCTGCAAGAGGCTGCAAAAGATCTCCACCTGATCGGCACTGGAATACTTGGCAATTTCAAACCTCTGGACCAAAAACTGTGGGGACAGGAAGCAATGGGTAAACAACATAGATAAAGATGAGAGAGGTAGGATGCAAATGAGAGAAAGGGGGAAAAGCTTACGTTAAGCACAGCGAGGTTGCATAGTACCACGCCCTATTATTAAAGTTTGTGATGGGCTGTTGGTATATGCCATGGAGTAAGCACACTTGGGGTTTGTTGATGAAAACAAACTTTGTGTGTTTGTTATGTTGTGTATGCTTTTCAGGCAGTTTTTGTTTAATAGCTTTTAATGAAAATATTACACTTTGTATCTATCATCTTTTAAATGCTATTAATTAACTTTCTATTTAAGTATATTTAGCTATTTTATCACCCAGTCCTACTTCAGCCTTGCGACACAGTCAAGTAGACGTCTCACCTCTATCCAGATGTAGTGGGGTGTGATGTCTGGGGGGCAGGGCTCAGGCTGACTTTCCTCGGAGGCGGCCAGAGGGTCAGCCTCCACCTGGGCATTCGAGAAGAGGCCCATCTTCAGCTCCACTGTCATCTGCCATGCGCCCGCCATCTCGCGCATAAACTACACAGGGGACAGGGATGGGTGAGGAATCTTGAAACATATACTGCACACTGGCAAAGACACACACAGATTTTGCCAGTTCTGGTGTTCTGGTAATGCAGGGAACTGTGATATGATGGATGCTTGTATCAAAGAATGACCTTTAAGAATTGCCATTGCTTATTTTTTATGTCCTTATGGAAGAATACTTGGGAGTCTAGAAAAGCTCATTTTACTAAAGTTAATCTAAAACCAAATCATCATAACCTGCAACACAACTTGATTTGATACCCAAATTTGCCCTCTAACCTTTTGGCTATGATTGGGTGCATCTACATTTTAATGTTCATGAATGTACACTGTCCCTCTTGATCAAAATAATTAATTGTATGGAATGAAATGTCAGAAGATTCACTTCTCTCCTTGATGGATGAGTAACTTGAAAAGTGACAGGCTGTCAATAACTTGCAACGTTATGACAACAACAGCAGCAATTATAGCAATGCATTTTCTCCTCAGCTCGGTCAGGCAGTGACAAACAGGGCAGAGCATAATATGACATTAGGACATAAGGTAGATTTAACTAGATGGATGGATGTATGTATGTATATATATATTAAGTTAGGTAATTTTTAATTAAATACGATACACTGATAAAGTCAGTCGTGCTAAGTCATAACCTATAGTATATGAATTGCACAATGATTGACAGGACTCTGGAAAGGTATTTATGATGTTGAATGCAAGGAAGTTTAAGGTTAATATTTCTGCCTAGATTTTGGTTTGAAAGCACATGTCTGAAGAGGTCTAGAGGTGGTAGGTACTAGCCGAAAGACAAAATTGGACCACAGCATGAAACCTTACCTAATTCAAGTCAGAAATGGAAAATATCCATATACAAAATCAAATACACTGCTCAAAATATTAAAGGGAACACTTAAACAACACAATGTAACTCCAAGTCAATCACACTTCTGTGAAATCAAACTGTCCACTTAGATAGCAACACTGATTAACAATAAATTTCACACGCTGCACAGCCCTCCATGTGCTCGCCAGAGGTAGCTTGACTGCCATTAGGTACCGAGATGAGATCCTCAGACCCCTTGTAAGACCATATGCTAGAGCGGTCGGCCCGGGTTCCTCCTAATAAATGACAATGCTAGACCTCATGTGGCTGGAGTGTGTCAGCAGTTCCTGCAAGAGGAAGGCATTAATGCTATGGACCGACCCGCCCGTTCCCCAGACCTGAATCCAATTGAGCACATCTGGGACATCATGTCTCGCTCCATCCACCAATGCCACGTTGCACTACAGTGCAACTGTCCAGGAGTTGGCGGATGCTTTAGTCCAGGTCTGGGAGGAGATCCCTCAGGAGACCATCCGCTACCTCATCAGGAGCATGCCCAGGCGTTGTAGGGATATAATGCAGGCACGTGGAGGCCACGCACACTACTGAGCCTCATTTTGACTTGCTTTAAGGACATTACATCAAAGTTGGATCAGTCTGTAGTGTGGTTTTCCACTTTAATTTTTAATGTGTCTCCAAATCCAGACCTCCATGGGTTGATAAATTTGATTTCCATTGATAATTTTTGTGTGATTTTGTTGTCAGTACATTCAACTACGTAAAGAAAAAAAAAATTATGATTATTTCATTCATTCAGATCTAAGATGTGTTGTTTAAGTGTTCCCTTTATTTTTTTGAGCAGTGTATATTCATATTTGACATTATTCTTAAGAGTACATTCATTTGGAGACTCGGAAAGCACCCGTGGTAACCAAGGTCAAATACTAAGGATAAAAAGTATTTCTTAGTTGTTGTCGCTAATGAAAGGTGGTACTGAGAACTATCATATATTATACGTAAATCCCATATTAGTATAGCTGAAGCACAAAAACTGAAGCATGAACACATTGCAGCTTTATCTGACGCAATAATCATGATATATATCAATGCTCCAAGAATTTCATTGGCTATAAGACTAGCAAGCTCATTTATGAGAGAGGGCTGGTGGTGGTGGTGGTGGGGGAGGTGGAGGTAAGCAATGGTAAAGTGACTCATCTTTTGCATTGTCAAAGTCAGAATGATGCAACAAGCCATTAATGCTATTTATGGATGAAATACATACTTACATACATACTTTTGAACTAAATACTTGATTAGATAGTTTGGACCTTTGGGAATGTAACCAGATATTTTTTGTTGGGATGTTTTGCATCACTGGACAACTCTAAGTTGTTTTTCCACATTGTAGACATTTCTCTGGCTGGACAATGACGTTGACTGTACCTGCTGTTGTGACTCGATCTTGAAATGGTTCATGTTATTTGAAAGCACATGACTCATAGCTTTCCAATGATATGTGGCACGTGTAGCAGCAACCAAGGTCTGGCCAGGAACGATAAGAGGTTTTAAAGTAGTTCTGAGATATGTTTTTTGTTTTGGTTGGAGACCCCTGGTATAGATCTACACCAGGAAAAAGCCTCTATCTTTAAAAATATCTTTTTGTTTGTTTCTATGTCTGTTTGAGAGGGCCAGAAAGAGAGATACAGTGTACATGTTCAAAAATAGAAAAGATTGATGCATTAGACTATTATTTTTAAAGTTTACAGTTAAGATATAAAGATGTCTTGTTTCTTTGAGAGTGTATGTACTGTGTTAGACCAGGGAGAGAGCGGGAGAACAGGGGGCGGAGCCCAAGGCTTCTGTTGGGGGAGGTAATCGACTGTAAGTACTTCCCAGTGCAGGTCCTCTAGCCAATGGGCAGAAGACGCACCTGCCGGCAATCCCCAATCAAGGGGGTGTATATTCGGCAGAGCAGCTGCAGGAAGGGAGGAGAAGCCAGGAGGCTGTGAGAGGCAGCGGAGTAAAGGAAGAAGCCACGAGACCGTGAGCGGCCGATAACAGAGAGAATTCACCGGGACCCCGACTGGAAAGAAGTCCGTCTTTTCTTTTCTTTTTGGTGAAGGTCCTTTTGTCCCAGCCCCTCATCCTCCACGTTTGTATTAAAAGACTCTTTTTGTTCAACCACACCTCCCATGTTGGCTCCTATCTTTCACCTGAATCTCACCTCCTTCCTCCGGACGCCACATTTGGTGGAGAATGCCGACACTGTGACCCAGCGCTGAGAGATTCGGGGTGAAATAGGCACGACAGGAGAGGGACACGTGGCGGCATGGAGAACACCCTAGCCCTGCTGATGCAGACGCAAGCCCAGCAGACTCAGGGCCTGCAAGCGCTGCAGGAGGCCGTGACGACGCTGGCGCAGCAGCTGGTGAGACCCGAGAGACCCACGCCACCCAGTTGTGTGCTCACCAAACAGACGGGTAACGATGACATCAAGGCTTACCTAGAGCTCTTAGAGAGGACGGGCGATGCACAAAAAGCCTGCATGGACCGCTGTATCCGGGCACCGCCCGGAGAGGCACAGCTGCACGCCGCCTGAAGCTGCCCAAAGACGGTGGATGCCCTGGTGGAGATGGTGGAGAACCACCAGGTCTCTATGGAGCTGGTGCAGAGCCATCCCCCCGGCCGAGTCCGACGGGGGGAGCGCAGCTGGGAAGGTAGGGGGACCCAGAGAGCGCCCCTACTGGCCCGAGTGCTCGAGCTGGGCAGGGCCAGGCGCCGCCCCGACGCCGACCCCTTGGGAACCAGGACTGCCGTAAGTGCTTCACCTGTGGCCAGGAAGGCCATTTGGCTTGGAGCTGCCCAGGGACAGATGTGCTGATGCCGACGGCGATTACCACCACCAGGGGCACGTTTGAGGTCATGGCGGGGGTGGTAGATCACTTGCCGGTGCTGATTGGACGGGACTGCCCCGTATTCGGGCAGTTGTGGCCCCGCCAGGTGACGGGGGATGGGAGAGGCCACCACGCCAGGCCCCGGGGGGCCCGGACAACCAAACCGGTACCTGCCTGCGCAGCACCCTCATTCCCGGCCAGTTAATCCGAGAGGGAGATGGAGGGATTACGGCGGCCTGCGGAAACCCCAGGGGACGGGGGGACGCAGTCCTCGGCAGGAGATGGGTTCTCCGGGTTTCCCCTGGCCGAAGAGGTGACTGGACCCAGCCCAGGGAGGTTTGGGACTGCCCAGCTAGAGGACCCCAACCTCAAGCAAGCCCCGCGGGACGTGACAGTGGTCGAATAGAAACCAGTGACCGGGGTGAGTGTTCCCACATTTCCCCATTTCGCAATAAAGAATGGCCTCCTTTACAGGGTGGCCAAGCTAGAAGAAAGGGTCGTTGAAAAATTGCTAGTGCCGAGATGCTATATCCCCAAAGTCTTGTACCTAGCCCATTCCCACCTGATGGGGGCCCACCTAGGCGACAAGAAAACGTATGATCAGGTCCTGGGCCACTTCTACTGGCCAGGGGTGAAGAGGGCGGTCCAGGACTACTGCAGAGCCTGCCGGGAGTGCCAGATGACTGCCCCAAAGGTACAGTATCTAAACCTGTTGATCCCGCTGCCCATAATTGAGGTCCCCTTCCAGAGGGTGGCCATGGATATTGTGGGACCCCTACCCAAGTCCAGTAGGGGACACTGATACCTCCTAGTCATCATGGACTATGCCACCCGGTACCCCGAGGCCGTCCCACTACGCACCGCCACAGCGAAAGCAGTTGCACGAGAGCTGTTCCTCCTTTGTAGCCGAGTAGGTCTGGTGAAAGAGGTCCTAAAAGACCAAGGGAGCTGCTTCATGTCCCGTGTCATGAGGGAGATGTGCAAGCTGCTAAAGGTGACTCAACTCTGAACCTTGGTGTAACACCCCCAGTCGGACGGGCTGGTGGAGCGCTTCAATAAGACCCTGAAGCAATTGCTGAGAAAGGCGATCGAGGTGGACGGAAAGAACTGGGTCCAAATAATTCCCTATGTTTTGTTTTCTGTGAGAGAGGTTCCCCAGGCTTCCACGGGGTTCTCACCATTCGAGCTACTCTACGGGCAGAGGCCTCGGGGCCTGCTGGACCTGGTTAAGGAAGCCTTGGAACAACAGCCATCACCCCACCACTCCACCATCGAATACGTCGACCAAATGCAGGAGAGGATGGGAAAGATCTGGCCCTTGGTGCGGGAGCACATCAGCAAGCCCAGCATGCCCAAGCCCAGAGCTATGACCGCCAAGCGCAGGTGAGGGAGTTCCAGCCAGGGGACCTGGTCTTGGTCCTGATCCCCACCTCCGAGTGCAAGTTCCTGGCCCGGTGGCAGGGGCCCTACGAGGTGGTGGAGAGGGTGAGTGAGGTCAACTACAAGGTGAGACAGCTGGAGAGGAGGAAACCATGCCAGTTGCACCACATAAACCTTCTGAGAAAGTGTCACACCGCGGACGAGATCCCGGCGACATGGGCAACCTGCCAGGTCCTAGTCCGACGCCGGTGAACCTGGGGCCCCAGTTGACGCCAGCCCACCGACAGGACCTGGTGGAGCTGATCGGCCAGTTCAACTACGTGTTTTCGGACCTCCCGGGGTGCACCCACGTCATCCAGTACGACATCGTCACCGAACCGGGGAAGAGGGTGAGGCTGCGACCATACCGCATCCCGGAGACCAAGAGGGAAGCCATCCGGGAGGAGGTGAGGAAGATGCTGGAGATGGGGATTATCGAGGAGTCCCATAGTGCGTGGTCCACTCCGATCATCCTGATCCCAAAACCAGATGGCACAGACAAGTTTTGCAATGACTTCAAGAAGGTAAACGAGATCTCAAAGTTCGATGCCTATCCGATGCCCTGGGTGGACGAGTTGGTTGAGCGGTTAGGCCCAGCCCGGTTCGTATCCACCCTAGACCTCACCAAGGTCCCTCTCACCGAGAGCGCCAAGGAGAAGACAGCCTTCGCGACCCCGGAGGGTCTCTACCACTACAAGATCCTCCCCTTCGGTGTCCACGGAGCGCCGGCCACCTTCCAAAGGATGATGGACCAGATCCTCCGGCCCCATCGGGAGTACGCGCCTACCTGGATGATGTGGTGATCCATAACCCGGACTGAACCTCCCACCTGAGGCACATAAGAGCAGTGTTGGGGGGCCTACGGCTAGTGGGACTGACCACCAACCCGAAAAAATGCCAATACCTGGGCACGAGCAATACACGATCGGGAAGGGCTGCGTACGACCCCCAACTCAGGAAGGTGGACGCCATCACCACCTGGCCTAAGCCATCCACCAAGCGGCAGGTGAAAACATTCCTGGGGTTGGTGGGGTACTATCAGTGTTTCATCCCGCACTTTGCTACAATTGCAGCCCCCTTGCACAATACAAACCAGGGCTAGCCACCCGCATCAGGTACACTGGACCACCAAGACGGACGAGGCGTTTGAGACCCTGCGGGACGCCCTGTGCACTGAGCCGGTGCTGAGCATGCCAGACTTTGGGGACACGTTCGTCGTCCACGCGGATGCCTCGGGATCCGGGATCGGAGCGGTGCTGTCCCAGGTGAGGGGAACAGAGGAACACCCGGTAATGTACATCAGCCGCAAATTCCTTAACAAGAGATGAACTATTCTAAGGTGGAAAAAGAGTGTCTGGCGATTAAGTGGGCCCTAACCAGGCTACGGTTCTACCTCCTAGGCAGGAAATTCATCCTTGTGACCGATCACGCCCCACTGAAGTGGCTGGCCACCGCGAAGGACTAAGTGGTTCCTAGAGCTACAAAACTTTAATTTCTCGATTGAGCACCGGTCCGGGAAAGTGCACGGGAACGCCAATGCCCTGTCCAGGAGGGAGGGGTGCTGCTGGGTTGACGCGTCCAACCACGGCTTGGAGCTGGTGGTGGGGGTGTGTGGCAGACCAGGGAGAGAGCGGGAGGCCAGGGTGCGGAGCCCAAGGCTCCGGTTGGGGGAGGTAATCGACGGTAAGTACTTCCCAGTGCAGGTTCTCCAGCCAATGGGAGCTTGGCAGTGGACGCACCTGCTGGCAATCCTCAATCAAGGGAGTATATATTCGGCAGAGCAGCTGCAGGAAGAAAGGAGAAGCCAGGAGGCTGCGAGAGGCAGCGGAGTAAAGGAAGAAGCCACGTCCCAGCCCCTCATCCCCCACGTTTGTATTAAAAGACTCTTTTTGTTCAACTGCACCTCCCTTGTTGGCTTCTATCTTTCACCCGAATCTCATCTCCTCCCTCCAGGCGCCACAGTATGTGGGGGAGAAAAAGAGACAGAGACAGACTATTGTAGAGTGATGCAGAGCTACAGTACGACTATAATGCATGAAATTGTTGGTTTGCAGGTTGGCTTCTAGTGGTTAAATAATGCAGAATTGAGTGTCAGGTAGTGCGGATTGGCTCTCATAATAGGTCGGCAGTGGGCAAATTAAAACATTGACCCATGAAGGAAAAGCACACACAATAAATATTCCAGATTTTTCTGGCAGTTGTTTTAAAGTTCACCAGCACAAAAACATGAATGGAAGAAAATAAGTAATCCATGTAATCCAGTAATTCTATGACTACCCACACAATAACTAAGACTATCAGAAAACTGGCACTAGTCACTCACCCACTGCACTTTTCATACACACTGCCGTGTGTACACAAACTGCACTAAAGACTCTGTAATAATATGTATCTATTCTTCGCACATGTACAATACTCTATGCACATGCACATCGGTAAGTATTCGTACAGTTTGTATAGTTTGTATCCTGTTTAGATTATGTATAGGAGAAATGTTATATTTATTTTAAATTGTTTGTTGTCAGACTGTACTGTTAAATGTCTGTACTTATGTAGCACCGTGGCTCTGTGAGGCACGACATTTCGTTCCACTGTATGCACCCGCACGTAGCGGAATGACAATAAAGCACAACTTGACTTGACGTAGCACCATATTGCTCAAACACGATACTCATTAATTGGTCAACATTCATAAACACATAACAACAAATGAAAGCACGTACTGGTACTTCCACGCCGTTTCGAGCTGCCAGCAGCCACTCCCAGCAGGCGATGGCTGTCTCCATGCCATGCTCTGTGAACATCTTGAGAGGGGACCAGCACAAATGGTGCAGAAGCTGAGGGTCACACTCTGCAGATAGGAAATAATAGAAATGAAAAGGAGCCAAAAAGAGATTGAGAAAGAGAGAGATGGGAGGGAGACAGATTGTTGTTCCCAACCAGATAAGGTTAGATCAACATTATCAGGTACTGCTCAACGGGTTTTAGGAAAAAGTATTTTTCCACTACTCCTCATCAAAGTACCCATACACACCTTTGGTGCTAATTAGTAGAGCGGCCAGTTTGAACATGGCTTCGGTAAAGGCTTCAGGCTGTTGGCTGTCCAAGGCCTCTGCCATCTGTTTGACCATCAATCTGCACAACTCGGACTCACTACACATCCCCTCTGCAAAGTGGATCATACCTGCCACCTGGGGGGGGGGGTCAAAGGTCAGACAGGATATTATCACAACTTTGGTGAGGCCACAACATGAACTGACATGGAAATGGATGCCTGACACAGAGAGGGTAGCTCTGTTAACTCATCCTACCTCTCCTGCATAGCGGTTCCTGAGGTTGAGGGAGGCCATGAAGTTGGAATAGTCTTTCTTTACACACGAAGGCCTTTCTGTCAGCTGAGTGGTCTATGATGAAGGGGAAGGATAGAATTTATACAAGAGACGGATGCATAGATGAAGGAATGGGTGATGAACATACAGATCTCGCTAGCAAAATAATGTGTTACTTTCAGGACAACATTTAGCTGCAGTCATCCAAAAATTGTATCTGTGCTAGGTTAAAAACGTGCATTGATGTGACTCTTTCACCAGTGCTCTAAAATATATTTTGACCTGTATTGAATTCCAATTTTATTGATAACCTTATGTGTGGTTATTGATCTAGGAACTATGTGAGGAATTGCCTTTCATATGATGTGTGAACTGGATTCTAAAAGATGATAAACCTACATTGAAGTACTTCTGTCACATTGTAACAAGTAGGTATTCATTATGGAGTAAGTCTATACAACAGTTACAGTAAACAACTAATAAAGAAAATAAGACTTGATCTGGGACTAAACAGAGAATCTAGCACTTGCATTGTGCCTTTCTACAGACTAACCTATTGTGCCTCAATGTTTACATTCACGCTCACACCAATGCTAAGGAAAGAGGAAGGCATTAGGCTGTAGTTAGGATTGATTAGAGTTAGGGCTGAAACAATGTCAACAACCAAAATATTTGTAGATTTTCCAATATCAACAGTAATAGAAAATATACAAATATTTCTGTTGTTGACAAGTTGTTAAATCTGATGACCTATTTTACACAAGGTAATTTTGACCTTGTGAGGATTTTTAAATATTTTTTATAATGTATCTTGACACTCAATCAAAACCCAGGACCCTGCTATCTTGACTGTCTACATATGTAAACAGTTTTTATTTTCAAAATCACACTAAGCTAATTTAAGCTAATTTACAGCTATTTCACTCCTGTTTACATCTGCCAGGTGCACGTTCTGCCATTTCCTTTCCTGTATTCCAAGGCTGCAATTCTCGTTTCTATTAGAAGATGTGGCAAAGACTACTGTATGCCAGTCTTTCAATTTCCAACGATGCCTGCGATGCAATTGAACTACCCACACAGATTCCTGGAATAACGCTTAAATAGTTGCATTTTGTGGTTAAATGCCTACCCCCAGAGTAGTGCTCTGCCTGTTGTAGCCAGCAAAGTGTAGAATGCTCTCTGTAGCCATGGCCAAGCCAGTGTGCTGGGACAGACCAGAAACCCAGTTTTGATGCTTATTCAGGTACTCCTTCAAACAAAAGCATGTCAGAAAAGATTATTCAAAAAACTGTGGAAAACAAGGGATTTCCTATGTTTATATGTTAATCACAATCAGCTGGTAAGGTATCATATTATGATCTGTTCATATACAGTGGCAAGGAAAAACCTTTAGGAATTTCATGGTTTTCTGAATACATTTGTCATAAAATGTGATCTGATCTTCATCTAAGTCAAAGGTATCGGCAAACATAATGTGTCTAAAAAGAATTACACGAAAAATCTGTTCTTTAATGGCTTTATTGAAAGCAACCAAATAAATAACCTCAGTGCTAGTGGAAAAAGTATGTAAACCCATTGATTAATGACCTCACAAAAGCTAATTGGAGTCAGCTTTTAGCACGCCTAGAGTTTCGTTAAGATAATACGTTTGGAGGTATGGACTGCAGCAACTTTGACTGATAAATCCCCTCAAACTTTTGGAATTTGCTCTGCACAAGAAGAACATACTTAATATAGCTATGCCTTGCCAATAAGAGCTTTTAAAGGAGCTACGATCAAGAATTTCTTGCTTTACATAAAGCTGTAAATGGTTACAAAGTTATTTCAAAGACTGTAAGCAGTCTACAGGCAAACAATCTACGAATGGAGATGCTTTGGGACCGTTGCTATTCTATAAATAAATGAGCACCCAGTCAAAATGACACCATGACCACAACAAGGACTCATCAATGAGGTAAAGAAACAACCGAGAATGACAGCAAAAGATTTGAAGGCATCATGAAACTTGCTAATATGTCTGTTCATGAGTCTTCCGTATGTAAAACACTGAACAAACAGGGTATCGACAGCAGTGATGAATGGTCAAAGATGGTCCAGGATGTAACATGAAAAATGTTTTTAGAAACCCAGATGGCCTATGTTCTCTGAAAGCCAAGTTGTTCATAGAGGCCACTAGAAACACATACTATATGTAAAAGGCTCTGTGTTAAATGCAAGAATCTTACAGCTGGAGTAGCATTATGCATCCCACAATTTTGAGGAATCATTTGCATTAGGACTCATCATTGCCTCTACGTGTGCTTGCATAATGATCACTAGCATCATGATCAACAGTCAAAAGGTCAGCAAACTCTGCATAACCATATCTCTTCGGTGGTTTTCGGATTGTGTCACCTTTTCTTTGACAGGGCATCAACTGGCGTTCTCATCAATCTTCATGATACCTTCATACTCCAAACAGGAAATGTCAAATTTTTGTTTCAAGTCACAGTGTGACTCATTGAAGATCACTTCCTGACAATTTAGACTCCTCTTTTTTTCTTCGTCGACAAGCGATAGCTCTTGGCATATCCCACGAAACGAAGCTTCACAACCTTCTTGTCTAGTTGTTTTCTTTTTGTGTCTGGGACATGTGCATGAGTTATACAGCCAAACACTTTCATGTGTTTCAACACGCACCATCGCTGGTACAGCGTCACATGCTTCAGAACAGATGTGGGGAGTCTGTTCTGTATGTAAGCTGTGGTTGCTACAGAATCTGCCCAGTACAACTTTGTTAATTTAGGGTGAGAGACCATGGCACTCACTGCTTCAATTACTGTCCAATTTTCTTTTTTCTGCACCACCATTTTGCTGCAGTGTATAAGGTACCGTTGCCTCATGTTGTATATCTTGCGCCTTCAAGTATTTTTGAAATTCTTTGGATGTGTATTCCCCACCATTATCTGTTCTTAGTCTTGCAATTTTCTGTGCCCACTCATATGATAACATTTTACTTTTCCAATTCCTTGAGGTTGCAAAGAACTTCCCTCTTCTGTTTCATGAGGTATACCTTACAATATCTAGAATAGTCATCAATAAAAGTCACAAAGTACTTTGATCTGCCTACAGATTCAGTCTGCATAGGACTAAAGACATCACTATGAACCAACACTAGTTTCCTTTTAAAACGGATTTCTCCTACTGGCTTATGTGGCTTCCTAAACAGCTTATCTTCCACATATAATTGACAGACGGGAACTTCATGCTATGCAGTCAAGTCCACTCTATTCACCAGTTTTTGAAACTTACTTCAACTTAGTAGTTCGACCCAGTCGCTGGTGCCATAAGTGGGCTGCTATTAATGCACTTTACATCAATGATTTTTACCAAGTCCTAGAGTGCAGAACGTCAACCACTCCATAACCAAATTTCACAGATTGTGCTTTTGGTAATGGCTGGTAGTCTTCTGATAATTTCTTCATGACATATCAGGTGCATTCAGGCTCCAGAGTCGATCAACTATCCGACCTGTTGTGTCATCTTGTTCTGATTTGCCTCTCTGGCAACGAAGGCACTCTCAGAATTGTCTGTGTTCACATATTAATTTTTTTGCTTTGTGAGTTTTAGTCCGTTTTTTCTTATTTGGACAGTCACGCCTGATATGTCCTTTCTCCAAAAGCCGAATGTGTCAGCTCCCACTGACTTGGAGATAGTTTGCATATCACAACAAACTTGTGTTGACAACACTGATGCTCCACAGGATGCAGCACCACTGAACACAACAAAGCCATAGTTACAATCAGCAGACAATCGCATTTGCTTTTTATTTATTATCGCTAACAAACTGCAGCGTTAAACTGTCAAACTTAGTTTGTTGTGCAGTGACAATTGAAGCTTAGCGGCAAGTTAACCAGCGGTGTTTACATCTGGTCCTCCTCTTTGATCACAGCACCTATTGCCTCTAGCTTGTCAGGTTAACTCCTTCATTCACTTCTAACATCGAGTTATGTTTTCTACTCTTGCTTGTGAACATGCTCCTTATGCCAAATTGTCAGTCTCTATTGCCATTCCCCATAGTCCTTTAGCTTATATCAAGTGTTCCATAAAACATTACCACATTGCCTTGTTCTCTGGTGCACTCAGCTTTTCAATAAACAGTTTATCCTCCCCATTGTGAGTTCCACACCAGTGTCACTTTTCTCTTTGTTTTAGCAAAGCTATGGGCCCAAAACCTGTTGAGTTCTCACATGTGTTTTATTAAACACCAAACAAAGCAAAAGAGAAGCAATGAAGAAGAAGAAACAACAGAACTGCAATGATACATTAGATGACAATACACCTATTGGCAATTATTATATTAAAGTGGGAAATTATAACACAATAATTATGTATGTATTATTTTATGGCACACCCTAGTCTGAACAGGTCATTTTTATGTTGAAGTGGTTGTTCAACTCTCTTCCCAATCTGCAGATTGAAAATACTTGTAATCAGACCTGCCTTTAGGAGGAATTAAGATTCAGTAGAAGGCAAGAACGATACACTTGTGGATTTAAATGAGGATTCTACCTGTAGGTGGGACTTCGTAACGGACGGGGCCCATTTCATGGCCTCTTTCAGGATTTCCCCACAACGAGCGGCAAAGTCCTTCACGATACTCTACAACCACAGTAAACAAAGCGGAACAATTCCTACTCATTTGCAAAATGAACACACAATAAAATATTTTGAGACATCAGCTTCAGAAGCCCAAACCTTTCACAAGTGGAATTCCTTACCTCTCTGGCCTCATAGGTGTCAGGGACCGTGATCCTGTAAGGGGTGTCTGGGATGTCGTAGAACGGTTGGTCCTTATGGATGTCCTGCGAAGGCAATATTAACAATGTAGCATTGTACCACACAATCATAAGTCAATATATGGTTATTTAATATGTACAATACACACTGCACTAAGGGAGAGAGAGAGAGTCTGTAGGATGTCCAACATGGTCTTCAGCACACGGCCACTCCACAGCAGATGAGGGAAACTAGGTGTGGGGGAAGAAAGGAGGATCAGTTTCTTTTGTGTAAGTAGGGGTGTGCGAGTACATACACTGGAGGGTAAAAGTTTGGAATTATGTAGAGATTTTGCTCTTACAGTAAGAATGTAAGGTACGTTTATTCACCAAAATGGCATTCAACTGATCATAAACTAAAGTTAGAACATTATAGATATAATGTACCTCAATACTACCAACGCTACTATAAAAGTTTTTTAAATCAAAATAATTAGGCCCCATTTCTGTTATGACAAATGAAGTTGGAAGCTATTTGGTTAGTTAAATTAATCTTATCATTGTTTTAGTGTTTGTTTTTTAGTTGTCATAATATGCATTGTAATGGCATGTTTTAGGATTAATACTAAGTTAAGAATGACAAAAAAAATGTCAAATGGTCAATTAATCATTGTTCTTAGGAATCAATGCTACCCAATGCTTACAATTGCAACTATGGAAGATTTTTAAAGAATTCATACTAAGATGTACACTTTGGTATTCAAAGACAAAGGACAGTTGGCCCTAACAAGGAGAGAAATAAATGTGGTGTCCAAATGTACAACTAAACAAGTGTAAATCAGTGTGTACTTTAAACTTAGAAGCACCATGCGGGGGTTATTTTTCACATGGTCCAATGAAAAGGGGCTATTGCTGGAATTCTGTCTGGTCTGCAAAGAAGCTGTTTTCTTTCCTCATTGTCTTGCATATTACAAGTTAAAGTGTTGAAGATGCCTCTCTATATAAAAAAAACATGTTTAGGATCATTAAATACTCATAAATGGTTTGATTTACCTTAGAATCCAGTTTAGTTGTGAGTGCATCATGCATATGATTTGATTTGAATCACAGTGATGCCGTTTTTTTCTAGGCTATGTATGCTAGAGCAGTGGTAACAGCTGAAATGTTTCGCATGTAGGCTGTCTTTGTCCTGTACAAAGTAGTGAATTGGCAGATTTGGTACATTTAATGTTTCACAAGTACCAACTAGAATTTATAGGATAATCTCTGGTGATTCATTGTGCACAGGATGAATATGTATTTGATTTACTTGATATACAGTGAATACATCGTTCAGGCTGTTTTCAGAACATGCCATTAGCAAAAATTGGTCAACACAATTTGAACCGTAATTAGGCCGGTGTTACAGTGTAATGCAGTGAGTACAAACATTATGGGTGTAAAAACACATCTAGGACAAGCATAGAAAGTAGGATCCTGGAATTTGATTGAGTGCAAATATTGTTTTCTTTTTTCTTTACTTCACAATGGTGAAATAACCCACGCTCCAAGCTCCTGATGATTAATACAAAACAATCATACCTGTCTTAAAGCATGAAAAGGTCTAAAAGCCAAAGATCTTGACTAGAGCGTGCCTAGTTTGATCCTAGTTCCTAGTCAGATTAGCAAATGTCCAACTATTTTCAGATATCTGTTTAACATATCATTTCAAAATGTACATCTGCACTAACAATCGGATGCAATTTCACAAAACTTTGGCAGAGGAAGTGGCTGAGAATGATGACATTTATAATGTAGTTTAGTTATTGCAGTTTAGTTAATGTAGTTCAGCCCCTGCTGCAACAAACTATACAAAATATTTTACAACATTTGTATATTTTGTAATACATTTTTATCTTATATTATTTAAATTTCTTATTTTATTTGCATTTCTAACTTTTTTTTAACTACATTTTATGTCATTGTATTTATAAACATGCTTGTTTATTTGTTTAGTGCATCTGAGTGAATTGCATCCAGTTTAATTGTACAGTGTACAATGACAAAGATACTGTACAAAATTATATTCTATGCATATCTGCAGGCAGCAATAATGGGTTCCTCCTCAACACTGCAACACATGTATCACATGAAACACACATGTATTTCCTACATGAAACACTCCGAAATGTATCAATGTAGAGAAAAATCCAAGCTGTTAACATTATGGGTTCTTGGGACTTTTTCCATCCACAGTGATAAGGGCTGCATACCAACTATCAAACATCTTGGCCTGAGAGGGTCAAAAAGTAACCCTTTTGAAAAGAAATAATGATGATAGGTAGACAATAGGTGGCTTCTCGACTTTGCTGCTTGGCCACCAATGAGCAGCAAAAATCTACAGCCGTGACAGACACTTTGTGTTTGCAAAGTTTGCAGCTTCAGGTCTTGTAGTGTTGATTCACATTGTTATTTAATTATTGTGTAGAGTTATCAGTTGGATTTTAAATAAGCATCACTGGCCCCTAAAACTGAAATTTAGCACATAAACACAGATTTCACTGCTTTTAGGCCCAGCCAAAAATAATTGCTGACCTAATCAATCTGATATGACCTAAGTCATATCATAAGCACATGGGATAGTGTGAATTATTTTTAGTTATGTGTAATATGATTGGATATAAATGTTATCTGGAACATTTTTGTCAGTAAAACCTCTGAAATGTGTATTATTGTTTTCCAGTATTACATGGAAATGTGAAAAAACATCCACACATATTAAACCAGCTAACTTGGCAAACCACCAAATTTGTTTTTGCCAATACTTTTGAAACCTGAAATAAATAAATACTAACATGAAACAAATAAATATAATATGTATGCGATAGATATACTTTTAAAACATATACTGAAGATATGTATTACATTTGGGGTTTATTACGTTTGTGGGATTGTTGTACGTCGGAAATGTTATATTTATTGGTCTAACAGCAGGCCTTATGTGAAAAATTGCTAAGAAAAAGGCACTTTAAAACACACACACAAAAAAATTATAATTGTAACACTACTATTTCACATTATTAATGTCCTGACTATTCATCAGTTGAATGAAACTTTGATGAATGAAAGCACCAATTTTATAGGCGTAACATCTGTGCATTATTTTAACTTTTGCTATGTTTGTGTGTGTATGCATGTACACGTGTGGTTGGGCCATCATTGCTCTCTCACGTTTCAGCCAGACCAGAGAGGTATTTGTCTGCAACTCTGCGGATCCTCTTATGGATGTGATTAAAATTAACCAACAGGAATTGAGCGTGACGTTCTAACTCCTCCTCATGGGCTTTGGTCTTGGCCTGCGGGGAGAACAGCAAGAAACTGAGGAAATGAAACATGTATATTGACCTATTAAAAACCTTTTGTATCCTTATTTTTCTCTTTTATCAGGCCTTACCTTCTCAGCCATCATCTGCAGGAAGACATCAAAAACCTTGTCGCCAACTGCAATTACACACTGCATCATCCCTGTGGAGTACGATAACAAGAATGAGAATGTACAGTGCATGTCACAAATTTAGTTGGTTCTCTGAAACTGATAACCACATAAGTGTGAAAGGCACCTTCAGGCCGACCAACATACCAGATTTGTCTTTCTGTATGGCTCTGTCCTCAAAGTAGCGGAACATAACCTGGAACCGGTCTGAATCCAGGGAACGCTGCATCCTGGGGAGTCGAACATCAGAAGTGGATAGAATGGAGAACAAATAGATGGAATATAAGTACCTCTGGACAAGAAGTGTGCATGCTCATGTCAGTGAGTCACTGAGTGCGTGCATGAGATGGCTCTAACCTCATATATTCCAGTCTGTAGACTGACAAAAGATAAGTGGACATGGCAAAATCCAGCTTGTTGATAAGAACGGACACATCTGGGGTGGGGTCAAGAAGGTTGATGATGGTGCTCCTCAGGTCATTCAGCTCAGCCTGATATACAACCACAGGATGTCAGCTGGGATAATGTGTATGTTTAAACAGGAATGACAATACTATTTTTCAAAAATGTGTATTTTGAAATCAGCAGGGATCATGTGCGTGTAAGTATGTACCGCAGTGACAGTGTCATTCTTTAGGGCAGAGTTGTACTGTAGCTCAGAGCGTAGAGGTTCTCCACTTGGAAAAGTAAGTAAGGGGGACTTGGTAGCAATCTCACACACTCCCTCGTACCACTCTTCAGGCCACAAACCTACACACACACCAAAAGCAAAATAAATGAATGAACACTTATACACGAGCCAACTTTTAGAGGCTCAAAAAGGTTGACAACACATAACATTGATCTGAAAATTGTGAGGACATTGATTAAACGTCTAATGTCCACCTGAGCCCTCCACAGCAAAGCCCATGACCACGGAATACAGCCAGAAATCTCTGAATAGTTTCTGCAGCCGAGGCTTGGCCTCCTTGATGGGTGGCAAGCGCTTGGTCAGCTTCATAGAAAAAAAAGAAGAAAGATGAGAAAGAGTTGTTTATGAAGGTGTTTGACAGATCAAGATGCTTTTTAGATACAATGTTTGACAATGTGCAAGAAACTTATGACATGGTATTTACCACAGCAATTACAGGTATTAGCACACCAAGGTTTCCAGCACTACTTGATGCCTGGAAGAAAAAAAAGTTACATATTCTAAGAATAGTGGTTTCAGAAGATTTTAATTTCCTTTATTTTTACCTTATATATTTGATTGTAAATGAAAAACAATCTCAGACAATTAATCTATATTTAAAAACGAAAAAGTATTAAACAAGTAAAATCTGTCTCATAAAACACGATACTTTTCTCAAAATTCTCTCCTTTTAAATACTTTAAAACTATGTTTGGCATTTAGACTTTACTCAAGAGTAAAATCATTACATTAAAAGCTAAGACTTGTATTCAATCAGGGTTTTCAACATTTGTGGGATGTTGTTACATTTTAGTCTAACAACAGGCCTTATGTAAAGAATTGCAAAGTGAAAGCCACTAAATGTTTTTGAAAGCTGTTTGGCATTCAGACTTCACTCAAGAGTAGAGTTGCAAAATACCAGGAATTTTTCAGGTGGAAACTTAGCAAGAGAATATTGAGAAATAGTATGGCATGTTAAGGATTGTTCCTGAATTTTGAGGAATTAATAGGGGATTTGGGGAAATTAAAGGGGAATAACAATAATGCTAACAATTATGGACTTGAAATTATCAAGCGTGAAAGGGGAGTTTTGCATATACTGTCCCTCAGTATGTGGGAATTTCCCATCCGCAGATACAAACATGTTGTTAACAATTACCCCAAAAATGCAACATGGTAATAACTGATCTAAAACCTTGTTTCTGATATGTAGTCTAATGATGGCGTTAGATGGCGCTTGTCGCATAGAGCAAAGGCACAGTTTTAAAATGAACATGCGTTTGCCAAACTGTCATTTATTTAGTTAGTAGGTGATTATTTTATTGGAGCATTTGTTGTCTAGCACTTGAATCATTCAGCAAAATTGTATTTATTGGCAAGAGACTGTCTAATGCATTACGGGTTAGCATAGACTAAGTTGGTCTAGTAGCTCAACATTTTATAGTTGGCTGAAGTGTGAAGGGAATAGCATGTCAAAATAATATCACACTGTTTGAAAATGTGTATTTTGTGTTTTTTAAACTATTACTGTAACATAGGGTCTCCAGTTTCAAGTGTAGATGACGGATTACATAAGGGCAGAAGCTCATGTAAAATATGTATATATATATATATATATATATATACATACACACACATCTATATATATATATATATATATGTATATGTATATACATATATGTATATATACAAAGAAAGTTACCTGATATGGATAGTATGCGAATTGGGACAAAGCACAAGAGAAACACTGACTGTTAGATTAGATAGATCCTTTTAGATTCTTAGGTCGAGTGATATTAATATATACGCTCCGAAAATATAACGGAAAGGATTTGTTTTCGCCATTCGCTTTCGCGTGACTTCTAGGTTTAGCAAAGTAAAAGCCACACGTTATTTGATTCTTCTTTTTTTGATTACGGGTTACATCAGCCTTTGATTTGGTTAATTGAAGTTACAGGCGTTTTGATTACATGTTTTTATTTTATTGTACATTTTTGTACAGTTCAGGGCAGCGTAATTAAATGTTTGTCTGACAATTACTCCCCCCCCAACCCCCCAATCGTTCTTTGTAATGAAGAAGATTCAAAGGATCGAGACTGTAAAATGATCCGAACTTTCCATCACTATTTGGATTACTGACTACCCGAAAATATATATTTTTTGTATTTATGTGTAGTTTATATGTAAAGCCTATAATTCTGCATAAAGGAATAAAACAGCTTTTTTTCTTATATGATTTGTTTCACTTGTTTATTTCACTAATTTATGGGCATTTCTACTTTTTTTCTGGGGATACCTGCATCATGTCCGCTGACAATAGACTTTTGATAATGTGGGCTTTGTATTTAAAGAACAACTGCAGTCTAATCGTCACATGTGTGACATCCATTATAATTCATTACATTCTGCTGAATGTTTGATGGGTTGTACATAAAATATTATGAAATGATCTGAAAAATCACAACAGAAATTAATCAACACATTAAGTCAAGTTAACTTAAGAAGTGCTAGTCTAGTAATCATTATGTGTTAGCATCAGTATTTCTACGTTTGCAATAAATAAAAGCTGCGAAAAGTGAGAGGTTTCAGAGAGTTTGAGAGTTTATATATCTGTGCATGTGAGTACCTTCAGTGCTGGTCCTTTTTCCAAAGCCCTCTCACTAGCCCTTTTACCCTCCAATCCCAGCTGCACAAACAGTTCCAGAAGGTTCACCAGCAGCTCATCCACCATCTGCTCTGCTTGGAGGTTAGCTGCTATGTTAGCAAGTGCATTGATCACAGCCAAGGAACAGTGTCTGTGCAGAACCAAAAAAACATGAACAGAAGACTGAGTCATGATTGACAACAGAGTCCCACGAGACACTATGTTGTTAGGTATGCTCACCTGTACCCATGGTCTTTATAATCCTTTGAGGAGTAGACCATAGAGCTGGCCTTGACACTGATTTGCTGGAACAGGTTCCATACTTCTTGGTAGATGTATTGCTAATGGAGGTGAAATAAACAAGAGGGAGGGAGGAGACAGAAAACGTTATGGTTGAACAAATCTTTGTTATAAAGATGAATAAGATGGAAGGCTGGAGGCAGAGGGGACACACATTCCCGGTGATGACCATACAGCCCAGCTGGTCAATGATGAGGACATCCAGTTGGGAGGGTGGCTGGCAGAACTTCTGTTGCAGGATTTGGAGGATGGGCTCCATGACCCTAGGGGTGTCCCGCAAGGCCACTGCAATGTGCCCCAGTGCTCGGATGGTGTGGTCAGGGATTAGGTGAGCATCCCTGGGAAGGAGAGAAAAAGAATAAGAGAGAAATCAGGGAGAGAGGATTGATTAGTTTAAACACTTATACACCACAATGCAAAACCTCAATACCCTACTGAAAAATATTAGGATTGGTTTTAGGATCCAACATGCATTTATTCAGGTGTGAATGAACCCTTGAGAAAACGAGACAGGATGGGCGATCATAAGAATGCTAGACCTACTTGTCATTTTCCTGTGAGATGTAGAGGCGGTTTGACAAACTGGCGAGGAAAGCCTCTACAATAACACTGTCCATTGTCAGCCCTGCTTTCAGACACCTGAGAGAGGGAAGAAAAGACACAAGACGGAGGAGTTATTATTACCAAAAATAAATTGACAGCTGTTATCACAGAAATTTAGGATGGAACCCTTATTCTGTATAAAACAATATTGTTCCCAATAGCAGAATCCTGCTCCATGAGTTGAAGGTAAGATTTCTGTCTTCAGCTGAGCAATTTGATCAGTTACGGGTCTGCCTGTGGTAGAGGAGTTCATTATCTTACGAATAGAGTGACTCCTCATAATGGGACATCTAGTCAGGTGGGATAGATGCCCCCTTTAGATTTAGGAGGGTTCTTATCGCTTAAATTCAATTTTGGGAATGTTTAGTCTTGGGTAAAATTACTATATCCTCACAGAGAACTCAAATCACAGAATCTGATTTGAGAACTGTAAGTTTTAAATGAACCAATGACTATTGAGATTTGTTTTTGTTAATGACAGTATGAATTGTTGTTTTTCGAGACAAAGACTTCAGACAACTTTGTAAGGGGGAAGTCGTGGCCTAATGGTTAGGGAGTCGGGCTTGTAACCTGCAAGTTGCTGGTTTGATTCTCGCACCGGCAGGAATTGAAGGTGGAGATGGTGAACAAACAGCACTCTCTCTGACTTCGATACCATGACTGAGGTGCTCTTGAGCAAGGCACCGAACCCCCAATTGCTTCCCGGGCACTGGAGCAATAGCTGCCCACTGCTCTAGGTGTATGTTCACTGTGTGTGCGTGCGGTTGCCCACTACTCACTGCTGTGTGTGCAATTGGATGGGTTTAATGCAGAGGGTTAATTTCGAGTATGGGTCACCATACTTGACAATACGTCACGTCACTTCACTTCACTTCACACTAACCTCAATCAGACTTGTCTCCTTGCCGGCAAGCTTTGAAACTTTCTTAGCTTTGACGACTGTGTTCTTATTATTAAAGCAAATGCTGAAAGAGTTTTGATACTGAGAAAAGATAGTGTGTTTGTGTGTATTCACATCTCACCTGCAAATGTTGTCTATAGAGATATCTCTGAGCTGCTCGTACATCGAGGGCTGGCTCCTCTTGCTGGAGTGAGCGTTAAAGGTAGACTGGGAGTGTTCATTGGTTACATGGATCTTTATGTCACCTGCCCCTTCAAGACAAGAAAAGTGCATCAAAACTACATTTCTGCTCCCAAAGTAGATGTGTTTGTGTGGTGTGTATGTGTCCTACCAGTAGTGTACTGGCTGTGGTACTTGTACAGTTTGACTAGAACAGGAGAAGGCACCACTAGGAAGTCTCTCAAGGACATGGTGACAGAGTGAGCCACCACAGGAAAGCGTTCACACAAACGTCCAAGGCCCTGTAACACACGCATGATTACAAACACAAACAATGCCTTAGGACAGTGGAACAAAAAAGGAAAGATGCATGAGATGGAAGGAGAGGTAAAGAGAAGAGGAATGAAAAGAAAAGGGGAAAAGAGAGGTGAGGATGATATTAAAATGAAAGTCTGTCAGTGAGATGATGGCACCTGGAGACAGCAGATGAGAAGGGGCATATGTGCAATGATGACTTTGCTGGATGTTTTGGACTGCAGCTTCTCAGAGAGTTTCGTACACAGGTTCTCAGCTCCTGGAAGATCCAAGATAGACAATGGAGCACAAAAGGTCAACAACTGTTAGGCTGTGTTATAGGCAATAAACTAAAAGACAGACAATACAGAAATACATTAAGAAATGAATTGAGATACACAAATAAAAAAATAAAAAATACAAAACAGACAACAGAGAAGACCTAAACAAAATGAAAGAGACAAAAAGACAGGTCAGAACTCACCCTGCTCCTCTGTGACGGCCCACACCATCAAGTCTACACAAGCAGCATTGGCCTGGCAGCGCAGTTTGAGCGGGTTTAGTTCACTGTGGAGGTATTCAACATCGTGGAGGATCCTTTGCAACTCCGACTGACTGCTGCTGAATTGCTCCAAAACAAAGTCATGCACCTCCTTCACGTATCCTGTCTGGAGATCTGGAGATGGAATTAAAAGTATCAATTGAATAAATGTTTTTTCACGTTCTCCAGGTCTAAAGTGACAATACAGGTTTTGGAGGATTGTAGGGAACAAATTACGGCAAATGTGACACGCTCTGGTCAAACGGGGCCATCGTCAGATTGTGAAAATGCAGATTGTAAGATTTCAAATGATGACTTGCATATCTAAATGTTGGTAAACCTGAAATGCTCTAGCAGAGAAATATCCATTCAAACATTCTAGATTTTTCACACCTTTAGACAGGGTGTGATTGTTTGTGTTCATCATTAGAATCAGAATCTTCTTTATTAATTTGCTATTAAAAGTAAATTTACCAAAAACAAGAAATTTACTGTGGCAGAAATATGATTTTGTTAATCATAAAAGACTCAAATATAAAATGTAAACGATTTAGAAACATATCTAAATAATGCTATGGAAAATACTAAATAATAATATGGTGCAAAATAATGTACAATTTGAATGGTTCATTGTGTAATGCAGGGACATATGGACTTTATAAATGTATTAGTAGTAGTAACAGTTGGGAGTCCTGGGGATTATTAATATGGTCAGCTGCAGATGGAAATAAACTGTTCTTGTGATGTGAGATGAAGTGCCATGCTGCAGTCATTTCCCTGTAATGAAGTGAAATATATATATCGCAATTTCTATTTAGTTTTGTTTTTAGTTGATATTTTTTAACATACCAGAAAAAGACTGTTAAAAGCAATTTTCCTCTTGTTTCTGTTAAACTGACGCCAGCTGCAAAATTCGTTTTCTATCAGTTTTTTTTGCAACGGATCCCTTGGGTGTGTTTGTGTGTGTGTGTGTGTGTGTATGTGTGTATGTACCATATATGGAATAGTGCCATATATATATATATGGCACTATTCCAACCTTCCAACTATTCCAACAGTTTTGACAGGCACCCTACTACTTGATTGAAATGTTTTTCTTTTCTTTTATTAATATGCAGATTCAAACTGTATCAAGTGTTTTCTGTGACAAAGAGTCAGGGTGAACGACTGCTATTACAATGTGTTCTCACCTTTCATATTGTAGAGGGTGTCTCTTAGCATCTTGAATATAGCCACGTACAGAGGATCACTGAAGGTTTTATAGTCCAGGTGGATACTAGGGTTCAGCTAGATGAAAACAAACCAGAAAGCCTTTTAGTTCTGTTGTGAAGGGTTTTCAAAATAGTTATATTATTTTTAGTAAATAAACTTAAAAACAACCTCCAGCAGTTCCATCAAGGTGTCATCCAAGAGTTTCAAAAACGATTCAGAGACAAACTGTTCAACCTGTTCAAATAAAGAATGACAATCATACACTGAGTGTTATAAAACGCAAGTCACAACATTTAATTTCCAGTTACAGTTTTCTGCTATTATGAATTTTTCGGAACTCCTTCACTTCTCCTGTAAAATTTTTGGTGTGATTGTCCCCGGAATTTACAGCCATGATGTTCAAACCAAGTCGCACAAAAAACGAACTAAGCAACAAAGCCGCCAAAAAGGAAGTCAGGTCTTGGGAGCCTGATATTTAGAGGTCCAAAAGCAAACACACCCACAATGAGACATTTAGATTGTATGTGCTTGATTGAACTCAGACAAAAGTCTTTCTGATTAATGTACAGCATGGCACATTTTAATGCCCAATTAATACCCACATTTAATGCCCATTTACTCCACAAATTCTATCCTATCTTCACCAATTGTGGCACAGATTATCCTCAGACCAGGACTCAGTTATCACATGGTTTTTTGTTTTTTTTAAACTGATTGTCGATACAGACAATCAAAATCGGAGACAAAGCCAACAAATAGGAAGTTGTGTTGTATTTCAGTAAATCGTTTATGGATTCAGAACAAACTTGCTACGTGTACTTGGATCCTTTTTCTGTGGATGTCTAAAATGCTTTCCATCATTTGAGTTGCTTGGCTACCTCATTGGTGCTTGTGGTGGTATGTATAATATTCTATTACATTTGTTTGTTTCAATGCTGTTTTGGGTTGAGTAAGTCAATAAGTCTTATTAAGTATGAACGGTAAGCACAATAACCTCCGGCTACAGCCTACACATTTTTTGGGGTCAGAAAATATTTAGTTTTATTTAGTTTTATTACTGATGTACTTATATGGTATTATTTAACCACTTTCATGGCTGTGTGGTTGGTTCAGTTGTTTTTGGTGTATAATGACCAAAATAGATATTATTCTATTGTTAAATATGTATATTTCCCTCTTCACTGCCAGTGAAATGAACGGCATTTGGCGCTCTCATGCTTGGCTAAATGCTAGAGCCTCTGCCAATGAATGTCTGCCTTCCTCCCTTTATGTGTGCCAAATTCTGACTGTGACATCCAGGGCCCTGACACATGTAAGCTCAGCACACATATCCATGGCTTCCGGCAATGCTGGGCTGACCAAGCCCCCACCCCTCACTTTTGGCTTGAAAGGTCCCTAGTGGATCTTGGTGGTTTTGCATTTCCAATTTGGTATCCTAATGGTAAAACGACTAACATTTGGCCGTGTTGAAAGCATAGACTGCTAGTTACTCCTAAACTCTGAATGGCCCACCATTACCCATAGGTGGCGCTACAGGACACCCCCCAACTGTATCTTTTTGAAACTATGCGTTGTAATTTTGACCCAAAAAATGTAAATAGACTGAAATTAGGTATAAATGCCTTATTAGTGTTTAGACTTCTATTAGACAAATGTATTTTTTTATTATAAATGACAACATCATATTTTATGAATATTTAACCCATTCATTAGTTGTCTGATTTTAAACAGAGCAATCCTTATTTTATTCGAAAGACGTAACCCAAGCTGTTTAAGCAAAGGGAATTCAGGTGAGTCAAACTGAATATCGAAAACTTAATGTCTGGACTCCTGGCACTTTTTTCACTCTGGACAAACATTCCCTTTCATCCTCCACCTGTTGGTCTAACTTTCATGTTACAGCATGTCTTTAACATTGGACATGGACAAAGGACCTTGTAATTAAAACCACTCTTTAAAACCAAATATTCTATGACATTCTTCTACTGAATTTGTGGTGTACAGAATTAAGAACTCATTCCTAATTTCAATCTTTTTGAGGGAGGATTCAGTTAATTTTGTTCACTTTACAAATTTGTATAGTGCTGCTATAAAATGACAACCATAGACTCCTGCGGTGACTTCAAATTTTTTGACTGCTGTAGCATGATGCAATGACAATATCAGATTACATGGTTCAGGATGGATTCACCATGTAGCAATTAACTGTGATTCGCCTTGATAAATTAAAAAATAAATGTACTGATGTAATTTCTACAGTTTTAAATCCAAAATGTCATGTAATAGAAATGGCTTATTTCTCATGGGAAGTAAAATAGCCTTGGTACCCCACCAGCTTGCTATAATTTGGGAAAACCAACACAAATCTTCTTATCATAAACTGGAGCTATAATTGACTTGAAACACCGTACATAGGCCTACATGTAGGATATATATGACTTATTTAGCCATAATTCGAAAACATTTTGTGTATGTGTGATATAGTAAATTCTCAAATGTTTTGCAAAGGTGAGGAGGATGCCGACATTGCTGCTTGCAGCTATATTTATAATTCGGACTGCACCCATCTCAGTTGGAACTGACCATGTTTAAGAGCAGCCTCAGCATATCCAAAGGAACCTCAAACTCTCTGCAGGTGCTTCCAGTGAAGAGAGGAGACATGGAGAAACTGGAGCTGATCGTGGAGAAGTAGTAGTCTGGGTCCACCGCACTACCGTCTGGGAGATAGGAACCTGGAGAGACAAAGAGAGTGAGAGAAATGGGAGGAAAGGAAGAAAGGTAGAGAGGGTGGAAGGAAAGGAGGGAGGAAGAAATGAATCCCAAGAAGAAGGGCAAAAACAGACGTTCCTACCATTTGAGCTTTTGTTACAGAAAAATGGCATTACACACTACATGATGGTGTCTTTTATCAAGATTCTTTTATGGGAGTGATCTTTGGTCAAGCAACCGCAGACAAGATACTGTGTCAACACTTATAAACACGCCGATGCACTGTTTTGAGTTACTATAACGATGGGATGCAAGCTCAAATTGAATCTAAATGTTATTTTTGAATTGGAGATGTTCAGTGAACCAACGTAATACTAGCAAATGTTAAATAACTTCACAGACTGAAATTGAATCTAATTATTTGAAATCAAGGGTTAGGGTTAGTGGGAGTGGTCTCCCATTTTTTTTTACATTAGCCTAAAAGAGATCCTAATGATAATTAAATTTTGATTGACAGATGCTTTAATCAAGTTATTTAGTTTTCAGGTATATCCATTTATTGAAGATATGAAGGAATTGGTTTAGATTATTTTTTATTCCATAGAAAACGTCCTTTTTGAACGTAATTTCGGATACTAATTAAATTTTTGCAAAAATGCTGGTGACCAGTCTCATATTATCTAAACCACTACAACGTGTCGAAATTACCCCTCTCAGCGCATCTAGTGTTAAGGCATTAAAGGGTTTAAATCTTTGAAATTGAATATCAGGCTAGAGCTACTTTCAGATTTCAATGTATGACACATTATTTGACATCGAACAATCTTCAATTTCATAATCTGTAAAAGAACAGAAAGGACCTCGGCCAACAAAATCCCCTTTTCATCAGACCATGTCTAATTCTGTAGGGCTGGACTAACCAGATTGTTTTGCGGATTGCCGTGCATGACACGTTTTGACATGAGCTGTTGAAGTCAATCAAAACATGATCAGCCATGCCTAAAGTCTTATAAAATGGTCTAAACAGAAAAACTTGTTGGTTTTGAATTAAGGTTTTTACTGATTCGGATTGTTTAGCTTCACACAGATTTTTGCTGATACTTAATGAGACGATAAACCTTGATGTCATATATAAATTTTTACCATTTCAAACAAAGTTCCTAGAGGCCTTAGGGTTGGAGCGGCCCCAATGATCAGACGGCATTAAAACCACATGCAATGATGGAACAGGCTACTTTCTGTCTTTCTACTTCCTGGCAGAATTTAAGTGGTATGTTTACGTGTTTAGAGGAATGGCTTTGAAGGTTATAAATGTTGGCTTTCAAACCTGAGCAAACATGGGTAAGTTCGTAAAATGTACCTACCCTGCCTTAAAAAAAATTTTTTTTTAATGATTTAAATAACTTTAAACTTAGGGACTATTTTGTCCTACCTTCAAAGTACTGAGCTGATGAGTCTGCCGGAGAGTTTGGAGCCAGCCCTGCCCTTTCTGGACTAGCCTACAAACAAAAAAATACAAAAACAAAACTCACCCACAAGAACGTTCTTGAGAGATGAGACATTCTTGGCTTCTGCGTTGTTGTGTATAGCAAGTTATTGTAGCAAAATACCTTGTTTGCAACAATTGATGATATCTCATAATGGTGGAAAATGACAATAGCTGTAGTACCTGTTGAGACATGCTAGATACCGAAGAGCCTTTGCGATGGAGTGTGTCTGTCAGACACACGGTGAGCAGAGAACTTGGTAAGATGGAGCGGAAGTCATTGAAGGAGCGTCGGCGTAACAAGTCAACATCTTCACTGCTGGACAAAGGAGGGGCAACTGGCCGTGGGAACAACTTGGACAGTAGAGGTTCCTCAGTGTTGCTATAGCGACCAAATGCCCTCGTAACACCCAAGAGGCTGGGAACGGTGTACCTGCATAGGTATTCTAGGAGAAGGAAGGTCAGTGGGGAGGGTTAGGATGGTTATAAATAATATGTTTAAATTACTAGTCTAATGAAGCATTTAAATTAAAAGAGGAAATGTCATATCATAAATATACAATGGCTGTGCACAAAAGTATTTTTGAGAAATATTACACCGTGAGTGTTATAGATTTTTGTAGATGCACCATCATATTTTTGGGGAGAGAAATAAATACAATTTCAGCATGTGTTTAAACATTGATTTTATGGAGGTCCCCTAAGTTTTTAAATTGCTTGCTGGTCAATTTTCCCATTATCTGGCAGTTAGCATAATTAAATAAGGACCATTTTACTGGAAAACAATCTCCTGGGTCCATAATGTTTGCTGAATTTACCTGTGCTCATATGGGTTCCTCTTCAAAAAATACAGAACAGAGAGGTCTCCTGTCTATGCCATGATGAGCACTTAAGGCCATAAGATGAACTAGGAAAAAGTGACTAGAAAGTAGCTTTTATTCCCACACTTGGGAAATCATTTTAAATGCATTTTGCATAGACAATACCCTTATGGACTTTAACTTAAAAGTTCTCAGCAAAATATCCAGCAATTTTTATCATGATCCATAAATGTAAGCGACGCGAAATAATTCTCAAACTGACATTTATACGTGTACCTAAAGATTTGAGACACGTATGCATTCGTATACTAAAGTTTGAAAGTAGACCATGGAAAATGGTAAATGTTTAGAAAATACTTTTTCTAAATGCTTTTTTGAAAGACAAAAAAGACGCACATTTTAGCCCAAGACGTCTCAAAATGCTACCCCACCCTACTTATTTCTGAAAAATGTAAAAAATGGGCGATTGTACAATAGATTAATTACAGCACAAAATAAGACAAAAATATCAGCACATTTTTACTCATCATTTATACCTATTACTATACATTTTTAAGGTCACACTCTCTGGTTCATTAAACTACACATTATGCACAATCAGTACGACCAACAGGGTTATCTAAACTAACAAACAATAATATTACACACATCTCACTGAACAAACACAACAAGCTAGCAAAAAACAATGTTAGCTAGCTTGGCTAAACTGGTTTTCGTAGCAACAGAAATCAATAACAAATCTGGTCAATGGAACTTTATTCAGAAAGGGGGCTGGAAGCAATGGCCAAGCTGAGTTTGGTAGTTTCATCTTTACCATTCTGAAGAAGGCCTTCTGTTTCTTTTAACAGTAGAATTAGCTGTGGCAAAACTAGCCACAGAATGGCAAGCAGACCAAGAGGTGAGGGTGAGGGCTCTCAAGGTCACCCCACTATTTCCAAAAAAGATGGGTTTGTTTGACTTAGCTCATGTGCGTGTCAAGACCGTGTGAGTCTGTGGGAATTTGGGGCATGTACGGTATGAAGTGAGGGAGAGAGAATTTTTGAGAAAAAAAAATCAATTTTTCATCTAACATTCAACTTTTTATTAGATTTGTGAGAAGGGGGAAAAAAACATTGTCAAGACTTTTCATGTGAACCTGAGATTGAATTCTGACAGATTAATCCTAAATATGATTTATGGTGGAGAAGGCAGGCAGATTAATTAGGTATGTGTAGGCCAGCGGGAAAGTCAGGTCTTCAATTTAGGGTACTTCTGAAAAGCAATAAAATATCTGGGGTAAAAAAATTCCTTACCCAAAAATATTCAATACCTTAAAGCTTGTATTTGATTGTACATTTACTAGCAAACAACAACAAAAAACTTCTTAATGCTGATGGAAAGTACTATAAGATAACACACACGATTGGTAAAAATCACTTACAGTTCAACGCTATTGGGTGCAGCTGTTTTTGAAGTTTAAGGGTTGTTAATCAGGACTTGTTAATGAGCACGCATCTACTCTGACAGCACATGGAGTTTGGGGAATTACATGAAGGGAAATCATCATGTCGACAGTAAAATACCAGTTTTCTTCATAGTTAAAAGACCTTATAGTTTGTGGACAAGGGCATGTTTTGCCATCATAATACTTACACTGTGAGTTTCAGGTTAGGCTAGTGCCCAAGGTCAGCTCTTTCATTTTGTTACTTTAAAATTAGCTGTTGTTTAATCCAAGTAGCCAATACTTGTAGGGTGGAAAATATAAGTATCTTGTTAGACAAGTTTGTAAGGAAAAACACAAAGGCTAAGACACAATTTTTAAAACAACACTAAAGACTAGGAGGGATTATGTGCTGTATTGCAAAGTTCATACATTTACAAGGTCCAGCAAACAGACATATGGTACTTAAGTATCAAATTACTTGGTACTTAAGAACCAAATGTCACGGTGAGTCTGTACACTGTTACAACTAAAGCCTTTGTCACAGATTTGAAATGACAAAAAGTATATACGGTCGGTGACGCTTGGGGGTTTTTGTAATTATTTATCAAAAACTTTTACTTAATAGTTTGTGAAGCTATCATTTCTGCTACCAAAGCAATTATTAATACAGTCGTCTGTTTTTCTTGTTTCGCCAAAAATATTTTTTCTTATAAACCCAAAAAGAGGCACTACGGTGGAGAATGCCTTCTGTACAGGTAATTACATGGTTTGATCAGTTTTTTTTATGTTTTTGGTTAATGTGAAGGAGACTTTAGGTCTAGTTGTGTATAGTTTGTGGAGATAGCATGTGATAGAGGAGGTGTGGCGCAGGAGGGCTCTCTGATTTCAAAGCTAGCTTGCTAACTGCCAGCCTCTCTGTATTACACATAATAGCTTTAACAAATTACTTCACGACTTAAAGTATAAGGAGGGCCATTAAGTATTATGTGAAATGTCTACAATGGAAAGTATGGCCCAAAATGAAAATTAAACCATTTGTAATTTTTGGGAAGTGTAATTGTCTTTATATTGTAAGTTGACCAACCAAATGGCTTCGCAATCAGTTCTGATACAGCAGACATTTAGCAATGCTTATGGAGATTCTTTTGTGGAAGTGCAGACCAAACTATATGTTAACATCATCAAAAACACAACAGTGATTTAACTGTAATCAGATTTTGAGGTTGGAATTACATGTTGCATTCTTTAAATTCAGATCTTTATATCAAAGTTTCCAAAAAATCTATCTATAAATTATATAAGTCAATACACAAAAAACATCTACTGTGTCATTTTAAATACCTTTATCGTGGGCTTCTGGGTTATGGCAGATATCCAGCAGCAGCTGCATGATATCCAAGACAGCCCCCAGGATCTGACAGAATGAATCCAGATCTACATGAGCACCTTTCAGAAACTCAACAGAATATTATTCTAGCAATTCACAAATCCCACTCAACACACTGTCACACACCTTTTCTCTTAGGCTCTCATCCCGCTGGGCCACATCTGATAGCAGTGTCACCAAGCAGAAGGAAAAGTTCTCTGCCACGGGTAGGGCCTCTGAGTAGAATACAGGATAGCACACTGACAACATATCCCTAAACATCTGGAGAACTATAGTATGAGCTACTACTATAGGTCACTACTACTTTGGACACAGTGACAACAATAGTTTGGTAAAGCTTTCTGCCACAAATAGAAAAATATATCTCATAATGACAATGATATCAGTTTACCTCTTCCCTTCTGTTCAGAGTTTTCTTCAATCCACTGGACCCTGGGAAGGCCCTTTAGCAGCCCAATCATGTACGGGACGATTATATCTTTGTGCTACAAAAAAAAAGAATAGAGAACAAAACAAAGACATGGGAATCTCTTATTTAAGGATGATACATAACGTTGAAGGCAGGATAGGAAAGACAGCCCACAGGACCAAAACCTCACTCCATAAGAACAGTTTCTTCCCATCCGCAGATGGCATTTTTAACAAGGGTAAGGACTCCTCCCACTGCCATTAACACTTAATACTGCCACAAGCCCATCCTTTAAAGCAGTGGTTCCCAACCCGGGGTCCGTGCCTCCCTTAGGGGGGCACCAGAGTTTACAGGTGAGGCGTGTGATGTAATTTGCTTTGAGGTCAAACATACATAAAATGTTCCACTATAATTTAATTGTAAAATGAATACATGTTATTAAAAAGCATATACTTGTAATGCCAAGGCCAATCTAAAAAATTATAATAATGGCAGAAAAATGTAAAAGAGGTAATTCCCTGAAAGTGTTCACATCAATGACCCACGCTCAATCAGATTCAGCAAGCACCTTGTTTTTCCTGCAGTCAGGGCATCACTATTTTTTAAATAAAACAACAAATCTAAGAACGTAAAAGCGTCAAAGGACACATTGTTGCACCCAGACTGGCCAAAAACACAGCTGCAAAATGAAATTAGACAAATTCCATTTCTTCATAGAAAAATAATAGCTCAAAACAGTGACAAAAGGGTTTTCAGGAAAATCTGATTTCCTTTGTCTGTTACTCCTTTTTTATCCAAAAAATTGCACCGCTGAACTTTTCAAACAGATCTACTTGGCCTACTACAATTGTAAATCTCCTATGACATCTACTCCAATTGAGCCTTGATGCAATAACATTTTTGCTGGTTCTGCAACATTTTGGGGGACTTTCCGTACCAATACCATGTGCCTAGTTACTCTATTCTGCCATACTTCACGAGTTTTCCAACACTAGATACAGTCAGCCCTTGGTTGTAACCCTTCACCATTGCATGGTGCCATTTATTCTTCACGGATCACACCCATCTAGTCAAAGTGAATGGTAAGTGGTCCAACTCCATGAGTTGTAATGTCTGTATTGTCTTGTAATGTTTCTAATATACAATATATTTTAACATGGGTTAATCAAAAAATCATTGCTTATTAACTAAGTAGCAACTACCAAACTCCAGAGCCTCCAGCTTGGTGTGTGTTCTACGTTCTACTAAAGAATCTTCTGGGTAGCACATGTAAGACAGTAGGCCTACGGATCACAGGTAAAGTAAGGTATGGTATCATTGCACATCTCTCCCTCTCTCTCTTTTTCACTAGTGCCAGTTTGCATAATACGACTAATCAAACAAATAAGTAAATGGCTCATTATACCATTTGTGTAATATGGTTCTATCGATGTTCAGAAATGAAACAAAACAACGGAATCCAAAAATTCCTCCATAATCCAGTTCTGACATCAGAAATTGACAAAACTATATAACAAGCCAATTTTTCTTTTCTGCAAATACCACAAAAAAAGAGAATGATCAATTCAACGATCAATGGCTCGTTATACCATTTGTGTTATATGTGGTGGGGGGGTTGGGGGGGGGTGTTAAACCCCCCAAAATCAATGACAGGCCGTTATATTTAAACGTGTGTTTGAGTTACTTAAGTGACGAAACAATATTACAGCTCTATTTTGCATTTGTCAACACAGGTCGCAAAATAGAAAAATCAATGGCCACAAGATACAAAGACCATAGATAAATACCACTCCCATTTCAGGCTCTGGTCTTTACCTTTGTCTTCTGACCCAGGAGCGTAAATGGATTTCGCGTGGATCTCAGACACTAGTTTAGCTGCACGCTGGTCTGTTTACTTCCACAGGAATAAAAATTTTTTTTAAAGAAAGTTTGTAATTGTTTCAAGAATACTGAAAATGGACCACCGCTGCAAGGCTGTACAGGGAATGAGGAAACTTTCCATAATCGTCCCAAGGAACCCTAACACTTGGACCGGCATACCTGATGTCTGTCTATGAGGATGTCCCTGTTAGGTCCAACAGTAAATTATTTATTTTCTTGAAGGATTTCACCAAGGACAAAAAAAAATGAAATACGGTGCTGCTTGATCGTAAGTGCGAGCTGCAAATATGATTTTGTCACAAACAACAAAGGTGTTTTGGTGACATTCATTATTTTCCATTTCTGTAAATTCTGCACCAAAAACATTCAGGACAGCCAAAACGAGAGAGAGCAATTCCCTACTGATCTTGAATTTGATTTGGGTCATGAAAGTCATGAAATTTGAGTGTGAACAGCCCGGTAGACTGCTTAGTCTTAGGCGGGTCAAACAGGGCAGCTTTCAGAGATATGGGAATTCTGCTTTTTTGACCCTTAGGACAGGATGAGTTTCAGAATACTAAGATAAAACTACGGTTAAAAGATGTCAGACATCACATTAACATTCATGGGTTATAAAGAGGAGATATAGTTACGAATGCAATCCCTTTTCCAGAAGCAAAAGCATTTTCCAAAATCTGAGCTACTAGCCTACATTATTGTGGTTATTTGTGTGGTTATTTAGGAAATATTTAGGAAATACTTCCTTCAAAATGAAATACGTGAGTTTCAATATCGTGTTTTTGAGTTGAACGGTAGAGGTTCTACCATGAGGCCGTACTCAACATAGCTATTTCTTTGAATATTGCTATTCCAACTAAAAAATAGACGTTATGCCTATTTGAAAAATGAAGATTATGTTACACTTTACAATATGGCAAGATGTAATTCCATATATGCTTGACGCTTACACATTGATATGTGTGTCACAAAACCTTTATGGATCACATTGTCAATGACGATGGGAGACTTTTGTCTCGAAGACATGGCGACATTCGATTCCTTCTATCTTTCAATACAGTCGCCATACCACAAATTCACCAGCAGATGTCCCTATGGAAAAGATGTACTGAACAGTTCGAAAAAGCAACACGCTTTCAACACTATTGTTTTATATAGTTTATCTTTTCCCTGGCATTCAATGCAAGCTAGACAAGATACCTTTACCTTGGTATTTAATTCAATTAAATTTAATCATATTTGATTAACCTCATATGCTCCAATGTGTATTCTGTTGTGTGTACTCTGTTTTTTATGTTATTTGTGTATTATTTTATGTTAAGCACTTTGGTCAACTTGCTTTTAAATATGCTGTATAAATAAACTTGAATTGATTTGTTGCTTCGGAAAGCTTTGTTTCATCCATTACTACCAATTATTAGAGCCGTGTTAATTAGCCCTGCAATGCACATATCAGATAAAAATGAAATCAGTCAACTTTTAGATCATGGTTGTTCAATGCTGGTCCTCTATTTTTAGGATTTTTTTCATGCTACAGCACACCTGATTGAAATGACTGGTCGTTACCAGGCTTCCACAGAGCTTGATAAAAGCCCATTTATTTGAATTAGCCGTTGGAGCAGGGACACATCTAAAACAAAGAGGACAGGGGACCCCAAGGACCAGTATTGAACACTCTTGCTCTAGATTAATTGGTTGCTATCAGGATGTGAAGTTTAACCTGTAAATCAGACTCCACCAAGAAGATGCCCAAGGCAATGACAGCATCCCTCCTCCTCTCGTCGAGCTGGAACACTCCCCTGAAGTCCACAGGGCACATGCATTGCAGCTTCTGGACCTGATGAAAAGAAGGAAACTCAGTGGTAAACCTATGTATCCAGCTGGGCAGAATGGATATCATTAGTAACCAAGAGACAATATTTCTGATCAGCAGCCCATAGTATTTCCATTCCCTGTCATAAAAAGTCAAACTCTGGCACGTGCAGATGTTGGAACACTTGACATTGGTACATCACACACATTAAACAGAGACTAGTTATTTAGCAAATCTCTTTTTTACTTTGCCTTTTGTCGAGCATCGCCATTCTAAAGGTACGGACGAATTTAAATAGAAAAGTAGTCTAAATTTCCCGCTTGTCCACACGGCTCACCCTGGCCTAGCAGACCACATTTGACTCGCTAGGTAACCATGTATGAAGTGTTATAATTAACTGACTGTGAACAGTTTGATAAGTACAAGCAAGTAACTAACAACATAATTGTATAAGTGGCGTATGAGCCTTGCTGCATAACCATGTCTTAGCCTATATGCAGTAGTTGTTAGCTAGCAAGCTAGACGTCATGCATTTCATCCCAGCGAACTGTCACCAATACGACTAACGACCAAACGACTAGTTATAAAACTGTTTTATATTCAAAACAAGGTTTTCACAGTAAATAAAAAATTGCCATATAAATACGGGCCCTCGATGCTTACTAAACTACTTAATACTAACAACCAATGCTCACTTTATCTACGGGAGCTGGTCGGTGTGCAGCCAACGATCGTGCCAAGGACAATACAGTGTTAAAATAAAATCCTCTCGTTCCTCCTTTCACAGACATGTTTATGGTGACAGACAGCAAGGTGACTATACATATAATTCGTTCTGCATCTTCAAGCGTTGGCCCGAAATAAACTGTGGACAAATTGTCATACACAGACTGGAGCTGAACGATGTCAACCCATAGACCTTTGCAGACCAAGCGTTTAACTAAATGAAGCAAAAGATGGCGTCCAGTTTTGTTCTTCTATAAGTGTTATGGAAGATTGCTAAGTTCAAGATGCCCATTGCTGCCACCTACTGTTCGGAGGTGTAAGACCAGCGGCCTTCATTGAGAATCACCTTCATTGGTGGCCAAGCAGCGAAGCTGCCGAGCCACTTGGGTGTTTCCATGTTTTTTCTTCTTAGGATTCCTCCGGTAGATCTAAACCTAGATGGCTATTGTTCCACATATACCCGTAAGTGGCGCTATAAGACCTGACATAAGTCTACGTGACTTCCCCCAGCACCCGATAACTCCAAAATGCCTGAAATTTGCAACACGAGACTTATTTCTCATGGTGAACAAAAAAGCCTAAGGACTATAACGTCAGATTCACGAATGTTCTTGTACTGGCCACATTTTGAACAACCTTCAATTATCTCCTCATGAACCATAAATCCAATCGACTTGAAATGTGTGACAGAATTGTAGAGTGCATATACTGTATTTCTATAGAGTGATTTGGCATGAGAAATGTCAAGTAAAATAACTGAAAATGTGTTTGTCCACATTACCACATTGTCATGTCTATAGTCACTTCACTTCATTGCTACATTATCTTTTTGTCAATTAATCAAATATTGCTTTGGTCAAAGGTATTTCAAACCTTTTTGACTTCAAGATTACATCATTCTGAAGTGCCATCCACAAATTCACCTTGATGTTTCCAAATATGACTGCATTACAGCTGCTTAAAGGGTGTCCCAAAGCTGTCAAGAGATCATTCTTAGCTCTTTCTATTCAGTACATACTCAACAGTTGGTGTGTGATAGAGAGAATGGTGAGGCTGACTTGTAACCTTATGAGCTTGAATCTCCATTCAGCCTGTTGTTGTTCGCTAAAGATTTTTTTTCTCTCTTTTTGTCCAACTCTTAAATCGCCATTTTACAGAGGGAGCCGCATTGCTGCTTCCAGCTCTATTTATTATGATTATTATTATTACAAATCTTACTAACCACGGGAGTCTATGACAGCCCCTAGAACCATATGGTAAAAGGTTGTGATATTTGGTCCACTCTTTATGGCCGGTCCCTTCAGTTTCCCCAGGTTTTATGTCTTCAATTGCAGCCCAGTAGCACAGACATTTTAAGCGCTGAGAATAGCTCACCAGAATGAATTGGTGTCCTGGCAAGGGCATAAGAGGTTTGAATCCAGCCAAAGACAACGAGCTGTCACATCACTGATTAAGTGAAGTGACAGGATTAATCATTCAAAAAATCCATCCGAATCACAAAGAAAAAAAACAATCAACATGTGGTGACATGTGATGACTCGGTTTTTATAAAAACGAAGTGAAAGGAATACAATACAGTGATAGCATTGATTGTGAAGTTCCTGCAAGCTTGGAGCACTTATTAAAAGGCAGTTTTCCCATTCTTCTTTAAAGGACCTCTCAAGCGCAATAACTTTGGATGGGGAGCATCGGTGAACAACCGTTTTCAGATCTCTCCAGAGATGTTCAATTGTGTTCCAGTCTACACTCTGCCCTGGCCACTCAAGGACATTCACAGAGTTGTCCTGAAGCACCACATGGTTATCTTGGCTGTGTGCTTCAGTGTTGTTGTCCTGTTGGAAGATGAACTTTTGCCTTAGTCACTGGTCGAGAGTGCTCTGGAGCAGGTTTTCATAAAGGATGTCTCTGTACATGATGCTGCCATCACCATGCTTAGCTGTAGGAATGGTATTGGTAAGGTAATGTGTAGTCTCTAGTTTCCCTCTGATATGACACTTGGTATTCAGGTCAAAGAGTTCAATATTAGTTTCATCAGGCCAGAGAATTTTGTTTCTCATGGTTTAAGAGTCCAGACAGGCTGACATGTATGGAGGAGTTTTACTGAGGAGTAGTTCCATCTGGCTACTCAAATCTGTGCCTTGATACAATCCTGTCTCAAAAGTCCAAAGACAATTCCTTGGGCATACACTTTCAACTGTGGGACCTTTTACAGGCAGGTGTGTGTCTTTCCAAATCATGTCCATAACATTACATTTACCACAAGTGGACAGGTTAATCAACTGTCTGAAATACTGAGGGAATATTATGGATATGATGGAGATTATTGTCTAGATTCAATTTTGATCTTTGTTAGAATATTTTGAAATTACAATTTATAAATATTTCACTGAATATGTTTTTTGTTGGGATTTTCAAAAGATTTAACAGCACACTATACAATGTTGCATACTTGGGTGTAGTCAAGATCAATACAACATAGACATAAGATATAATAGAATACACAATAAAGGGCATCTAAATGGCCACCATCCTCCCAAAAAGACAACACAGGGCTAAGCAAAGAGTGCACGGAATGATTGCTGCTACAGAGATTAAAATGTAATGTTTAACAATAGCAATAGGCATATTTAAAGACTGTGTACATTGCAGGTAGCTGGATTTTATATCTGACACGTGATAAATGGGTTCTATAACTCAAAACACCTCTTCACAGAGCCCCTTATTGAGTGTAAAAAAATCTAGTTCAAGAAATTATTGCACATTTTCAATCCAGTGTGTACCAGTCCTGGCCAAAAGTTTTGAGAATTGCATAAATATTGCAAGCGCCAGGATTGTCTCCTAAAGAGGATTCAGCTGCGGGATCGGAGTGCCACCAGTGCAGAGCTTGCTCAGGAATGGCAGCAGGCAGTTGTGAGTGCATCTGCATGCACAGTGAGGCAAATTACTTTGGAAGATGGCCTGGTGTCAAGAAGGGCAGCAGAGAAGCCACTTTTCTCCAAAAAAACTTCAGGGACAGATTGATCTTCTGCAGAAAGTATCATGAATGGACAACTGAGGACTGGGGTAAAGTCATATTCTCCGATGAAGCCTCTTTCCAATTGTTTGGGGCATCTGGAAAAAGGTTCGTCAGGAGAAGAAAAGGTGAGTGCTACCATCAGTCCTGTGTCATGCCAACAGTAAAGCATCCTAAGACCGTTCATGTGTGGGGTTGTTTCTCATCCAAGGGAGTGGGCTCACTCACAATTCTGCCCAAAAACACAGCCATGAATAAAGAATGGTACCATAACACCCTCCAACAGCAACTTCTTCCAACAACAGTTTGGTGAGGAACAATGCATTTTTCAGCACGATGGAGCACTGTGCCATAAGGCAAAAGTGATAACTAAGTGGCTCAGGGACCAGAACGTTGAAATTTTGGGTCCATGGCCAGGAAACTCTACCGATCTTAATCTCATTGAGAACTTGTGGTCAATCCTCAAGAGGCAGGTGGACAAACAAAAACCCAATAATTCTGACAAACTCCAAGAACTTATTATGAAAGAATGGGTTGCTATCAGACAGGATTTGGCCCAGAAGTTGATTGAGAGCATGCCCAGTCGAATTGCTGTGGTCCCAAAAAAGAACGGCCAACACTGCAAATACTGACTCTTTGCATAAATAGTATATGCATAATATATGTTCTATGTTTGCACTTCCCTGGCACAGTAAAGTATGTGCTTGAGTATCTTGCATGGTGAATAAAAAACGATTCTGATTGTGAACGAACAGAATTACATTAATTAAAGCTGAGCAAGGGGTGCACATTATTAATGGCCCATTTTCCCAGATATGGACTTAAACCTGAATTCCAAAAGTAAGAAAACATGGACTAGGCTTAATCCATATCTGCGAAACTGGGAAATATATCGGCTGTAAGAACAAATGCATGTATCAACTGTGAACAGATTTAAAAATATACAATGCATTGACCTTGGTAGGCTACTGAATGTTTGAACAGTGCTGAAGCTGGCCATTTTGGTGCCTAAAATTTCCATACTGAATTAATATTGGCATTATAATTTGTATGACTTTGATGCTTTTTCATTAGGCTATTGTTGGTGTGTCTTTGTTGACATGTAATATACAGGTCTATATACTGCGAGCAATTAAACCACAGGTCAGGTAATAAAGGATAATCACAGGCAATGGCAATCAGCAAATCATTATCCATCATAAGGTCTTGCAAGTCGTAGAATTTTAGGAAAGTGAATGACATCCCAAATCTTGCCTAGTGCTCTATAGTTTACAGAAGTAATCCTCCCAGAAATTTTCTGTCAATATTAAAATTGATAAAACAAAATGAAAACGAAAACAATGGCCAAACAGATATACAAATCGTTCAAACTTTCTGCAATGCTGCAAGACTCTTGGGGTCGCAGGTCATGTGTCTTTTGCTTCAGACATTCAAGATGTTCAAAGATGTTCAGACATTCAAGCTCTTTAAATCACTGGTGAGGCCAGTCTTAGACCCAACACTGTTTTGCCTTTACGAAACTGACCTAGCAAGCTATTAGCAGTAGATGTTGTGTTTGAGGTACCAGAAGCCATCTCCTCCAAGATAGTGAGCACTGATCCATACCATCCATCTTGTTGGACAGAGTGGTTTTATTTTTGTGTAAGATGTATTCTCTGCATGTGTGACTGCTGTATGAATTGCTTTAAACTTCCCTGACTGAGATAACAGTACTCCTAACTGGTGGATCAGATTCGAAAAGTCTCTGATTAAAATGGAGGCTAAGCAAATTTTCTGTGCTATTAAATTAGTACAGTAGGCATCACAGTGACTGTAGAGTGATGGTGGTTGCTCTTGTTTTATTAGTGACTGTGCCCCAGAATGCTTCCCAGACATATTAGCAGCCCCATCATAAGTTTGACCTTGTAAACAATGGATTGGTAAATTTAATCTACCCAGCACATCCCTAGCAACTTCAGCAAGACTCTTTACTGTTGCATTTTAACTACTGTACAAACCAATGAATTCCTCATGGGGAATGAGGTCATTGTCAACACAACACATGTGCAATGTTACGCATTACCCCCTGTTAGGGAGGGGAGGCCAGACCTTACTGCTCAAGGACCCCCACCAATTAGAAAGTGGTATTGAGTCGTGGGTGCGAGCAAGTCATAGACAATTTTACCGTTTCAGTTTACACTTTTTCTCAGTCGCCTTGGTGCATTTCTCACATCACTAATTACATTTTCACAAGATCTAGTCATTTGTGCACATCATAGTAGCAGTTTCTCATTCCTTCAAGCAAATTGTAAATACTTTTGGATATGGATCAATTGCTTACATACATCTCAGCTGTTTTATAACATTATCATTTGCTCATGTCATGTCAGTCAAAATAAACTTTACTTGTGAATTCTGAATAGTTATTCCATATAAAACTAATAGTCCTTATTCCATTGCTTAAGTCATTACACACAAAAATGTCAAACTAGTTGTCAAAATCTGTCAAGCAATCTTGAACAATTTCTCTCAATGAATCTCAACTTTCACTGATGAGAAGGGGTGTGTGAAGCATTAGTTGCAACCAATGATAAGCCACTTCTCTACAATCACTGTCAGAGCTGAATCCCCCAAACATTCACTTTACAAGCATATATGAACCAAGCAGGACATAGTGTGTACCATTTCTATAATACTGTGACACAGAAATGGAAGTTCAGCCTCGTGGAAGAGGGGTGAGGGTGTTGGAAGGAAGGTGACAAAACGGAGGAAGAGGAAGAAGAGGCCAAGTACGTAGGCGGATCCCTGATGAAATCAGGGCTACAATTGTGGATCATGTTGTCAATCACGGCCTCACAATGGCTGAGGCTGGTCGAAGGGTGTAGCCAAATGGAGGGAGAACCACTGCATATTCAATTATTCAAACATTTTGGCTGAAGAACAGGTGTGTATCAATGTACAGCAATTCAGCACTAAACAATCTACTGTCATTGTGTCATACATGAAGCTTGCAGTGAAAATGTTCAACTGTACATTTTACATTTAGACGTACAGCCTTACTGCATCACACATTTAGTGTCTTGTAGCATACAGTAGTGTTACAGTAATGACTTGCCATATTTACCGTAACTTTACTCTGCACCACACAGGATTGCAAGACAACCTTGCAGAGGTGGAAGAGGGCCCCTTTTTACTTCGCAACAAGAGGAAGCCATTTGTGCAATGGTGATTGCAAACAATGCCATATGGTTGCAAAATACAAAGTGATGTTATAGAGGATGACAACATCTTTGGGAATGTTGAATAAATTTCAGTAGCTACAATTGAGAGAGTGCTCAGGAGGAATAAAATGGGAATGAAACAATTGTGCAATGTGCCATTTGAACGGAACAGCGACTGAGTGAAGGGGCTCCGTCATCAGTATGTACAAGTAAAACATGTAAGTGTTCTATGCATATTCTAATGGTATGTGCTGTTAACTGTTTAATTTGTATAGTGGCATACATTACACTTACATGGCAGTTCTGTTTGTGTATGCCCATGCTAGCTTGCCGCCTCTCCCCGTGGGCAACGTCAGAGTCCAGTCTCTCTCTCTCTCTCTCTCTCTCTCTCTCACTCACTCACTCACTCTCACACACACACACACACACACACACACACGGGCAAAGACCCAGCCACCAGGTGCTCGCCTGCGAGCACCCACTACAGGCCTGGCTCCACAGTAGGACCCCCCCTTCTTTCTCATTTTACTGAACAAGACTCAAAGAACCAAGTCAGTAAAATAATCTGAATTTCCCATCACTACAGCTCAGACATTTAAGTAAATCTCTGATGAGCATCTCTGAATTCTTACCTTTTACAATCAATTTTATATTATTTTAACTCTGGACTTTTCATTTTTAATTGTACTACTAGCAGGTTCTTGACCCATCATCCCTCCCTTCCTTGTAGCTCATTTCATTTATCCATATTTTTTTGGTCTCTCTCTTCAGATTTAATTATTCATTTAGTTCACATTTATAGACCCCAGCGCAAAACATATTGTCTCTTCCACGCTCATTAAGACTTCCAATTACTCATTCACCTATTCTCCTCCTGAAACTTCAATACACCCCCCCCCCCCTCCCGCCCTCAATGTTTTTTTTCCCTCAAAACGAAACTCTAATGTATTCTCTTACCCATTACCATACACTACGACTCACCTTTGTAGCAGGGCATTGTCTTATATGAACAGATATACTTAATTTCTTATCAAGTATGTAGTTATTAAGGCACCGCCTTGATATTGGTTTAGGGGAAACAAGGAAACCTAGTTCAAATATAATGCTCAGGATTCTAAAGAAATTTATTTGATAACACGAGGGAACAAACTACAGAAACAACTATACACAATGATTTATTGAAGTAAATGAAAATATAATGAACAGTATTGGATATTGTTATTGAGAGTTGAATAGGCTAACCAATTGAACAATGGTAAACAAACAATGACTCGGGTAAAAAGAGTGGGAAGAGGGGAGAAGATTCTGGTCTTGTCTAATAACTGGAAGATTAGTTTTAAATTAACAACAGTTTTACAATGAAGTCAAATATTTTTTTCATAACTTTTGTTGGTGTTTTGAAGCTGTGTGTCGAAGCGGAATATATTTAAGTATTGCTCATAGTTAAAAGTTTGTATCTAAAGTCCTTTCACCAAAGAAATCCTTTTAATCTAGTGAGACTGAGTTGGGTCAGTCAGTACTGAAGTATTTCTTTAGGTTGAATTTATTTGGTTGTGTTGGATGTGGATTAGCCAAAATAATGTACAGGAGAAGCTTCAGTGACCATTTTTGCTAGTTTTTAATAGTCCAAGAAAAGGGTAATGTCTTTATTCATGTTAGACAGTTCATAGGTGCTACACATAGGTTGAATGATGTCCAAGATGATTCACAGATTAGTGTGAAGGGAATATATATTTAGCAATTTGGCCTTAAAATGTTCAAATGTTGGATTGATCCCTTTGTCCTGATTTTCTATCTAGCAGAGACTGAGGACGATTGACCATTTAGCTGCCGGCCTTCTTCCACTCCGAGGAAAGGGAGCGAGAGGGTGTGGCCTCAAGCCTTTGAGGCTTCTCCAAAGAGATGATGCTATTGTATGAGGTGTCATATAATTCTTAGCCTGGGCTTCAGATGTCTGGTTCTAGCAATGTGGACACAGGGAAGGCCACAGGTTACCTGTAGACTTCGTTTGAAATAAAGAAGCTGGGCCTCAGCTTTAACCAGATGTGGAACACTGACAATGCATTTTCCACCAGAGTCATCATGAAGATCAGGTAATGGTTGATACCGTTGAGAAGGATGTAGTGTGTCATTGTGTCTGTTTGGTTTGTTTAGTTGGCAAATAATTGTCATCTCTGACCTTTTTGGTGTTATTCCCCAACTACCTGACTAAGGGTTTGAAGGTGGCATTGGATTCCTCATTCCTCACAGGACTACTTCAACCTGGGCCGTGACATTGATTTTGAGGGCCCCGTCATCCACACCATGGCTGTGCTTGGGCTATGAGAGCCGGCTTGCTGGATACCACACTTCCAGTACACACCAATGTTTTAGTGCCGGTTTATGTCATTGAGGCTTGGAGTGGTAAACCTGTTATTGATTACAAGAAATGTAAGTAAGAGTTGTAAGAGTTGTTTTGGAAAAGGCCCAGTCTGAAAATAACAAATATTCCTCTTTGGTCTAAGTAATGATGGAACTGAGTTTGGAGGGTTCATTGACCAGAAGGTAAATAGCCAGCTGGAGACAACTGTCACTCCGGCCTGGACGACTGGCAGCAGTTACACCCGCTTTGGTATCACTGCCAAATACCAGCTGGACAAGGACGCCTCCTTGTCTGTACATGTGTACCAGCTAACTGCTGTTTCACATGCACAGACTCAAAACTGATCCCCATATCTGTAATGGAATTAGTTTGACATAAGCAATGAAATCAAGCAATTCAGTTTAATTGATGACGTGATGCATGGATCCTGCTTCCCTCATTCATCAACCAATTAGCAATACTCATACAATATTAAATGACTCTGTTCTTGAATTGTCACCCTCTTCAGGCAAAAGTGAATAACGTCAGCCTGGCAGACATTAGCTACACCTGAGGCTCAGGCCAGGTAAGCATTCTCCCCAGCTTCATCTTGTGTCTCTTAAACAACCATTCTGTGAGAAGGAAAAAACAATATGTAAATGTTCCCTGTGCTAATTAGCTATAGCGTTCCTTACCTCCATAAAAGCACAAAGCACAAAGTCTCCAACATTGGAGGGGAAGTCGTGGCCTAATGGTTAGGGAGTCAGGCTTGTAACCTTCAAGTTGCTGGTTTGATTCTCACACCAGCAGGAATTGAAGGTGGGGATTGTGAATAAACAGCACTCTCTCTGCCTTCAATACCATGACTGAGGTGCCCTTGAGCAAGGCACCGAACCCGCAATTGCTTCCCGGGCGCTGGAGCAATAGCTGCCCACAGCTCCGGGTGTATGATGTTTGGTTCCTTGGGACGATTATGGAAAGTGTCAGAATTCCTTGTACAGCCTGGAACACTGCATTTACAGCAGCAGTCTATTTAAAATGTTATTTAATCAATTCAAAATTTTCTTGCAAATTCCATTTACGTTCCTGGGGTAGAACACCATGGGCTGATCTGAGTGCAAATTTTGGGGTGTGACAAAGGTACAGACCGGAGCCTAAAAAGGTGGGGCTACATTTGTAATGTCACATCTGTGACGTCACACATGTAGCTTTTCTGAAACCGATTATTTTACAGCTGTAGTTTCAATATGTGAGATTTAGAGAGGCGTCAATGGGCTGTGAGATTCACTGTACGTCTATATTACCCCTGAACTGTCGTTATTCAACTATGACAAGGTTAAAAGTCTTCACAGTTATGTAGTGTATCACCCCTTTAACAGATGACTGCTGCCAGACATAAACACCTGAAATGTAAGAGGGTTGACTTGTTCCAAGTTGTGATTCTCCATTGTTTTTTTCATGATCATAAAACATATTTTATTTTGAGCAGTTGGAGACAGTGCCATTTGTATCGACTTAAAATGACATTCTTATAATAGAAACTTGTTTTGTCAATGTCCTTTCTCTTTTTCATTCAATTTTCAGATTATTTTTTAAGATACACAAGGCTTTTTTATTTTATTTGTATAAATAACATGCAATGTACACTTATTTTTCCAACAAATACAGTAGTGTAGACAAAGAATTTCTGCAACAAAACAATCTCTTGACCGTAAAGTTTGTCTTCAAACTAATTTATTCTCACTCAACAATCATGACTGACCCTCCTTTGCACATACAGTACCAGTATATGCTGTCTACAAGCTTTGTCTTTTTTCAATTTCACTAAAACAGACGGCAGGTCAGATTTCTACTGCTATGGAACTTCAGCAATAACAATGAAGGCCTTGCAGCATTCAAAGTCTCAGTTCTCAAATGTCTTGTAACCACTGGCTCAAGTAATCATATGCTTGTAAAATCAAATGTCTTTCTGAGAGTTTGTTCATAGCATGTTAACCTTAGCCACCACCTGCTTGCAGCCTGTCCTAGCATACTCACGTCCCCCTACAGAAGGATAGTAATCCACCTCTCCCGCTAGACGCTCAATGTTGGCACGGTCCGGGTAGAAGCCCTCACGCGACATCTCCTCCATGAAGCACTCCATGACATGACTTTTCTCCAACAGGATCAAAGGCAGGAGCTCTGCCTCAGCCCATATTGGATGAATGTTATCAAGAGTGTTGTGCAATATCAGGGATAATTCTTTTACCAGATTGTTGTTGCTTCCCACTGCAGAATTTGTGATAGAGACACTTGAGGAATTGTACAGCAGGTGTTTGGTGATGTGGCCATGGCCCAGGTTACTTAGGAAAAGGTAAATGGCGTTCAGATACTCGTTGGAGTGCTGTGAGATCACAAGGTCCCTCAAGGTATCCAGTATCTCCCCATGCATGTGCTCAACCTCATCAAAGATGAAGACTGGGATCTTCTCATCCTCCTCAGCACGTGCAACCATCTCTGTGACAAGGGTGGACAGGGTGCGGGCGCAGTGCCAGGCTTCAGTCTCCAGGGGGCAGTGGTGCAAAACATAGTACTGTAGCACCAGTGATTCCCCTACTATTGAGCGGAAGTGTCCAGCCAGAAGACGCCCCATGTGGCTTTTTCCGACTCCACTTGGGCCGTGCAAGGATATGACCAGGGGCTTACTGTGGACGTAGGTGGAAAGGTAATCCTTTAAGTGGGACAGCAGGGCCTCCACTGCCCCCTGCTGACTAAACACTTCCCTCCTTAGTGTCTTTTCTAAACCCTCCAGGTCATATCTGAGGACGTGGTCATCAAGGTTTTCTATTGCATTGTACACCTGGGGAGGCACAGGAGATAGTGGGGTGTGAGATAAAGATAGAGAGTGAGTAAAAACACCCATACAACCACAACCATATAGTATGTCTGTTGTTAGTATCTACCATACTAAATAGTATGAGAAATAGGTATTAGCACCCACTGAGAGTGAATATCATTGCTCACTGATATTGACTGATTGAGTCAACCCTTTAGACATCATAGCCTACCTGCAGAAAGACAATGGCCAAGAGTAGGAGGAGGCAGTTCTTGGCACGGCTCTTTTCCTGTTTAGGCGGCGCCCTGCAGTCACCTCCACTAGGAAACATCACACGAGATCTCCTCACTTTTTTCCTTTTCTTCTGGGAACTATTGTAAGAGTTTGAGGACATTGTATAGGGGGTAAGGCTATCAAAGGTAAAAATTTTGGGACTGGTGCGACTAGCAGCCCCGGTTTGGGGGGGACCCAACCCCCTATTCCCCGGCCCCACCATCATTTCTAGACGGCGCTTCTTAATGGTCTGGTACTTTAGTTTAATCCGGATCATGGCCCGAACAGAAGAAGAGAACTGGGAGAAAGTGATAGGCTCAGACTGCGTCTTTCCATCTACCTCTCCCTGTTCTTCTTGTTCTCCCTCTACCTGAGACCCTGACAGTCTATCACAGATGTCCTCCTGGTCACCCATCTGAATGAGATACAGACAAAAGGAGAGAGATGAAAAGAGAGGGAGAACAGAAAACTGTATAAATTGTTTAGAATAATATCTGCCAGCCACACAACTATATACAATACACCTGATTAGAAGCTGAGACTCATGATAAGCAAAATGTCACTGTAAAGGACACCACTTGTCAACACACAGTGCTTGTTTTCGTATTTCAAAACATTTTCCTATTGGGGTTATATTTTTTGGCAGAATAATACAAATTATCGTGTTATCTCATGTATCAGTAATTTGAATATGTATTACTGGAATTATTTATGAACAGACCATTGGAAAAGGCAATTTTATATTTTTACCAGTACAACTCTCCTTTTTAGGCTGTTATCATGGATGGCCCAAGTTAAATCCTACTCCAATTCATCAATGTTTCAGTGTGCTAAATGTAATATTAAATGTATTGCAATACTTGCATTTCAGAGACAGGGCTATATATAACTATATGACTATTTCTTGTCTTTCAAAACCAGCCAAGTATCAACAAATACATTTCTAATTCATGGTGGACCTAATCAAAGCCGTAACCCCATTGCAGATCAAACCATACTTAATCCCCCCAAAATCATTTTGGTACAAGGCTCCCTTTCCACCCTAATTTATGAGTTGGTAGATGAGGAGAAAGTACTTAATTCCAGATAGAATTTGTATCCATGTCAAACCCAGTCACTCCCCCTTACAATACTAAACGGTGAGTTCTGAAAAGAAAGGTTTACTTTGAAACAAAGCTAGCTTGAGTTCTTAGAAACATACTTCAAGCCAGCATTTGCCTGCACACAAAGGGGCTGAGAAAGGCTGATACTGTCCTGCAGGTATGATCAGTAAGTTTCTAAGTTTCTATCATTAAATATACTTGTCCTGATTCACATAAAGTTTGCCTGAGACAGGAACAGCATTCCTGACATTCTAGAGCTTTCCCTAAATTTGGTATTTTAGACCCATATGCTGACTCCATTTCCTTCCTGCTGGTCTATGCTACAACTCTCACCAGTTTAAACACATGCTGAGAATCAGGAAGACAGAAACACACACACGCATTTGAGTTATGAAATGTTCCAAAACGAATGCTTTTAGTCAGAAATGAATAGAGAATTAGAATTAAACTGGCCATAGGTTGGAATTAACAGTTGCATGTGCCTAATCCTTCCATTGTAAATGCCAAACAGAAAGAAAAGTGAAGATGTTGGAGGGATGAGGAATGGAGAAATGCAGGAAAAACAGTCTGCCTACCTTGACAGGAGATGTAATCAAGGTTCAGGAATTGGACTGCGTCCTCAAGACTTGTTCCACTTCTATGTGGAGAGAGGAATGAACAGTCCTTTTGAAAAACTTTCAGAGCAACTGCAACTGAGAACTACTTCTATCTCTCTATCTCACCCTGCCCATTGCAACTCTCTAGACTCCTCCCACTTCCTCTTTTTCTAGACTTATTTCCCATCTGTCATTCTAGACTCTTTTATTCTGTTAAATAATACTACCTCTTTTTACAGATGTTTTGTGTTTTTGAAATCATTTCACTCGTCCTATGTAACTAAATGAATGTCACATTAATTTGTACAAAATCCATTCATTGTACGGCTTTCTTTCATTTAGATGAGAAGTGTGCTATTTTGAATTTGAATGTGAAAGCAAACATGCAACATGACCTTGATACGGTAATTTATTTGCACTACAAAAAAACAGAACCTTTTAGCCGAAATGTAGGACAATAAAATGTCAGAAGCAGCTAAACAGTAAGGTTATGCATTTAACCTTGTGCATTTAATACCCTGGTCAAATAGCTGCAAAAGACTAAGGACATGCACACTGGGCTGAAGAAGTCCTGAAGATCCTAATGAAAATAGCTCTAAACTTATCTAAGATATATTTTGTGTGTCGAAAGCCTTATTCATGGTAAATGAACAATACAGTAGTATTCATGATAAAAATACAGAGACATTTCCAATGAAAATTAGTTTATTAATGTCAAGGGGATTGTTTTCCTTGTCTTTGGATGTTTGCCAGAGATTGCATTAAAATAAAATAGAATTGTGCATGAACCTATCCCAGAGTATATTACAATACATATTGAAAATATAATTGGCGCTATATGTTACTCATTAATCGAAGGTCAAGAAGCAAAGCTGCAGAAGCAATTATTTGTCTCTCACTTTTCTTGTTGCAGGCAAAGCAGTGACATTTTGTGGGAAACATATTGAGTTTCTTTTCTTACTGGGAGGCAAACAGTTTATCTGGCTAAGAAACCTATAGTGTTTCTTCCATTTATTATTATTAGGATTACTTCAGTAGGAGGAGCCTATTAAAACTCTTATTTTTATTAGGATACTTCTGCTGGCCCGACACATCCACGCACATCCCAAGTCTCCTGACAAGGCTGGGCTGATTGTTTGGCTAGTTTGGCCACAGTAAATTTGACTGGAAAACATCCAATAACCAATGAAACGTGAAAATAGCAGAAAACAAGGAAAATATTACTCCACCAGTCCTTTTTACATTTTAACTATGGAGGCATCTATTGAATTGAACTAGTATAAATGACAAATTACCAACAAAATGGCAAATCTGTTGTGTGTTAGCTTCACAAGGCACACATTACATAGCCTGGCTCTGCCATCCTACGTACATCTGCACAATTTTCACTTTTCTTCTCCACTAGGTCTGGAGCTACTCTATCAAGATAGGTTTTCTCCACTCAAATTTTCGTAGGTCCAATCAGCAAACAGGGGGAATGGCTGAGAACAAAGACATTGATGTCTTAGGCCAGTTTGAGTTGTAGTTCAGTAATGGAATTGGAGAAAGATGTGAGCTAATATTCAGTCTATTTTGGCAATGCTGCCAGTTATACAGAAGTCAAGCAGAATCCTTGCTGTGTTTTATTGGTGGCTATGAAGTTGGGCCCTCCTCCCCATAGCATTCAGGAAAGGTTTTCCAGCTTGCTCCATAAGCGGTGAAAGAGTTGGCTGCGTTGAACACTAGCGATTGGTTATGGCAGATCCAATGGTTTTAAACTTCAACAGAATACCCGCCTGCAAGGAAGTTAACATATGTTAATGGGAAGAGCCCAGACCCTCTGTACAAATAAAATGTACAAGAGTCTGGTAGGACCGGGCTACACATTACACAGCTCCAAGGTAAAACTTACCAAAACAAAATTTGTGTAGCATATGACGACGTTTCACCATGATATGTGAGAAGATGAAAAGTTTCAACTTTGTAAAAATCGGACCCATGCTAATACACCTGTTTTTCAAAACTCGTGGGCAGCCACTGACCACACTGAGCGTTTTTTTCAGATTCAATCAGGAAAAATTATTCTATGGTCTGATTGTAACACATATTTATCTGGTGTTGCAATAAAAGTACAAAACAAATGGTGAAGTTATATCTTTTACCTTTTAAGGAATTACTTCTATTTGAAAAAGGCAAGCGATTTCCTGCTTTCAAGTGTCCACATTTTTTGGATGGATCGAGAAGTAACAAACACGGAAACACTACAGTACCACACAGCTATGCAAAGCAATATTATAATATTTCGATGGCAAGGCATTGCAGTCTGGCGATCAGTTTAGTGCAAATATGAAATATTATCCAGTCACACAATTCTAGCTCATTGATGTCAACACCAGGAAATAGAGAAGCCTACTTAAGGGAAATTTGTTTTCTTGCACGCATCAAGTCCCATATCTGAAAGTGTGAATGCAGGTTGAAAGGATCTCTTGATTGAGAACCTCCAGTTCTACCATGGTCACCTTAAGCAGCTTAAGCACCTTAAGAATGGTGCAAAGAAACATGAATTGATATTCATGACACAGGCTGAGCTGGTATTTTTCCGCTCTACTAATGGCTATTTGAGCCATTTGGTAAAGTAATAATGGCAAAATAACATTGATGCGCTTATCCGTATCTGTTTTTGTTGCCATAAAAATGTGTCATGTAATTGAACATGACTCATATATACATAGCTTTACATAAAGTCAATACCTCTACATCAAATGTCACCCTCAGTTTAACTGAGACTGAATTGAAATAACTGACTCACCAGCTGTGTACATGTACACCTCCATTTCTATGTTTCTAAACTTCTATAAAAGAACAACGTACAATCTTTTAAAAGGAGTAAACAAAACATTGTTTCAAGTGCACAGGCACATATATCACCCAAACAGTCAGGATGCTACTGAGACGGTGTGCTTCCCTGTTGGTGTTCCCTGGGGCTGCGTGTCAGTTGTGTACAGTGACTTCCTCTCCAGGCTTTCTGTTTATGTTAGGATGTGTGTGTGTGTGGGAGAAAATGCCTTATCCTACACCAATATCAACATTTAAAGGTTAAGAGAAAAAAAGACAAAACATTTGACTTATGGCTCAAGACAGGCCGTATGAATAGGAAAGACATCAATTAGATTTGTTTGTTTGTTAACTGCTAAGTTATATTTTGAAAATCTTGAATCTTTTAACGCAATATACAGTATATTTACTTGCACACAAATAACATGTCCAGTAGACTCTGTAGCTCTGACAAAGCCCATTCCTTTGGTGAATAACATCAGCTCCCCCCATCCCCTTAATGCTGAACCCTTTTTACTTACATCCAAAAGCAGTCTCTACAAGACTACCACCATCATTGTGCAGCACATGTGCTCAAACAGAAACCATTTGATGGACACACAGGGGCACACATGCACACACTGTCCTTGCCGAAGTCTCTTCCTCAACTTCCTTATTCAATTTCTCTCTTTACTTCCCCCTCTTCGCCCGACCTCTCCTGCCCTGTCCAACAGAGGATGGCCCTGCACCGGCATTGTTGGGATTGGTGCCGATGTTGATCTGCCCCTCCTGGATCTCGTGCCTTGCCTCTGGGGGCAAGTGCTCTATCTGCTGCTGGGTCTCCAGATAAAACATGACATCTCGTAGCTGCTCTTGCAGCTCTGCTATGGCCGCATCCTTCCTCTCACCTGGAGGATCCACAAAGTGTCACACACAGTTGCCAGACACATGGAGGTCACAATGCAATAAACTAGTAGATCTAAATATATCTGCAGGTCTCAGAAGGTGAGGATAAGGCTGTGACAAGGGGTCTGGACATGTTTGATTAGAACTCACCTGTCTCCCGGGCCTTACGTTCCTCCTCTGCCAACTGGATCTGGAGCTGGACCTGATTTGCTCTTAGACAGCGGTTCATTTCCTGTTCCTCTTTCAACTCCTGGCCCAGCTTTGTGACACGGTTGTTGAACTGGGTACACCTAGAGGGGCAAGAATGGACAGGTGTGGGAGAGAGTGAGTGAGTGAGTGTGTGTGTGAGAAAGAGGGTGAGTGTAGGTGAGTGTACTTGCAGAAACGTATGTTTCATCATATGGACTGCGTCCAGTGTGAACGCAGCATAAGGCTCAGTCAATATTTGGACTACGTAGACAACGCTGCTGTCAAAATGTTCATCTTGGTCTCGATTGCGTTGCTTGTATTGGGATTTAAGTTCTGTTACATGGTTTAGGACTCGATAAAAGTCAAGTTTGCACAGTATGGGACCTCACTGCTAGGGTAACGTCACAAGGTTAGTACACGTTAGCAACGACGCATATAGGGGGTTTAATGCTGCGTTCACACCAGACGCAAATCGGCGGCCAAATTCGCATCTAGTTGGAGGCTAGTACATTTTGAAGTCAGATGCCCCAGACAAAGTGTGTTCAGACGCAAATTTGTGTCTGAATGTGAGGGGCTTCTGCCTGGCATGCTACCTGTGCTACCCTGTATATTTGTCATCTTATTGTTGCTAGATAATGGCATACATGGATGTTGTTGGGTTGGCTTTATTTATTCCACAGAGCTCATAAGCAGCGTCGGCGGGCTTGCAGTGTCTGGATTCATCCGATAATTCAGAGAAGTTCCCAGTTTGGTGAGTGTCACCATTTACTCCAGGAGCTGCATCTGGATGACTGTCAATTTCAGTGTTTCTTCAGTCTGTGTTGGGCCCATTTTGACGACCTGTTGACCCGCAACATTCTTTGCCCTGGTCCCACTGATCAGATCATGTCACATGTCAAAACATCTCACAACCAAAGCAGTTGGTTGGAGTCCCTGATTTGTTAGCGCCCTGAGAATATTTGCCAAAATTCTAATTACAACCTTTAAACGTGTGTTGACTCAAAACATAAATCAGACGCAGATCCACATCCAGTGATATCGCAGCATTAGAAAACCACACAGCAATGTCAGCAACTACATCAGCATCTACTTTTTTGCAACGTACCTATGAATCTGTCTATTTTTTTTGGCTAGGTAATACAACAGATCTTAATCTGCTGCATGAATGGGTTCCCCTTGAGTCTCATGAGCCTACTTACCCAGCATCGTCGAACCGAGTAACTAAATTGTTATTTAGCACTTGCGTTGTTTGCGTTGCTTGCTCTGGAGCCCCTACAAGTTAGCTAGCTAATAGTACACTTTAGCACTACTGAAGTCAGATACCTCATGCTGGGCTCTAAACTGAGACCAATAGGTCACATTTTGCACAGTTACTGACAATGATCGCTACCAGTAAAACTTTTTGGAATGAGAGATTTCCCCGCAAATAAGATTATTTACATTTGGGGGAGCATATTTTCAGTTAGCAGATGGTACTGTTTAAATCGTGATTTTATCTGAGATACTGCCAGTGACAGACGTTGCTACAATAAGACTCAAAGGGGTTGTTTCTTGATGAATGAATGCAATGAGTAGGATAAATGCCTGAAAATATCACTAGAAGGGAAAAACTTAAGGCACGTTTAAGTCATAGAGGTTAGGACAATTATTTCACCGGACTATCCAATTTATTATTTTTGATTCAACTTTTTCAAATATGAGGCTGCTATAGCCGATCACCATTCCCTCTAGCAGGGGAAATGAGAAGGACAAATTTTCATTCTAGTCTTGACTCTTTTTATTTTGAGTTGTTAATGAGCAGCATGTTTTTAAATATATGTGATCTTTATGAGTAACAAGCATCCATTTTGTATAAAATATACATAAATATCAGTCGTACAATTTATGTTTAAAAAAATACACCCATGTGCAAGTGACGCAAGCACACCTCACAATTTCCCCAGAAATAGTACAATCTCTAATTTTGTTTACGTTTCTGTTTAAAATCAGGGGCAGTTTTGGGAACATGAGAGGTGATTGACTATAAGCTTATATACTTCTTGTTTGGAGGTATGGGGGTGATTGTGCAGTTGCGCAACCTACTTCTTCTCCATGTTCTGTTTTTCCTTGGAGAGCTCTCCCAATCTCCTCTCCAGGTTATCGCAGCGGTCTAAGGTTTCTTTGAACTTGACCTTCATGTTGTTAATCTGCAACACCAATCCAGGCACACAAACATTGACAATGAGAACATTACCGACATTTACATAAATATAATGCATTTTCATCAAGTGCATTTAAAGCATTACCTCTTCTGCTGTGTCTTTCTCCAAGTGAACAATCTTATTCTCCCAGTAGATGCGCTGTGAGTCCAGCTGACTGGTCAGTAGATAGGAGTACTGCACGGTAACACACATTTACATACTTTTAGTTGACATTTACACTGGGCGAGGGAGGGATTTGCATGCACAGGCATGGAAAAAATACCAACCTCTAACTGTAGAGCATCTATCTTCTCATCTTGGCATGTGTCGCCCTCACATTCATACTGGACCATCTTGCCATCAGTCTTGCATGCCACCAAGCGATGGACGTAGTTATCTTCAATGAGCAGATCACAAATGAGATCAAATATTTTTTTCTGAAACCCAAAGGACTTATAATACTTTTGCACCACTTTTAATACTATATACACAGAGTGGGTTTGCTGAGACAACAGCTCTACATCCTGTCAGGTAATGGTCAGACGCCTGTCAATGAGCTCCAGAAGAAGTCAAACACACACCTCCTGCATAGTCCCAGACGCGGTGATTGGTCAGCTGCATGGCATAAGTATGCTGTGTCTCCTCAAAGTGTTTGTAAGCATGTCGACTGACGTAGCGGCCGCAACCTATGTGCCCACAGATTAGGCAAATCCACAGATTCTACAGAGAGAGAATAGAAAGTCAATGAAGGGTGGCAACTAGATAAAGTTAAATGTGTTAAATAAAAGAAAAATGAAAGATAAAGCAACATAGCTATGTGACTGTGTTGTGTTAAATTAGGAGCTGTTACTGACATATAGTATTTACATGACAATGCAGGGGTGATATTTCCCTCTTGACCTAAATATCTTGACCTAAAATCTTAGAACCATACAGACTCTGGTGCGTTACAATGATCTTTGAACAGTCACACTTAAGTTATGGTTTTGTATTGATTTGATTTTAATCATCATTTGATATCAATTACAGCCCAATGACAAAAACATTATCTATAAAATCGTATATTTGATCAGTGAAAGACAGAATAACAAAAGAAAATCCAGACAAATGCATGTCAAAATTGTTATAACTTGATTTGCATTTTAATGAGTGAAATGAGCATTTGACCGATCTACCATACATCATTTAGTACTTGGTGGCAAAACCTTTGTTGGCAATCACAGGGGTCAGACGTTTCTTGTAGTTAGCCACCAGGTTTGCACACATCTCAGAGGACGTTTTGTCCCACCACTCTTTGCAGATCCCATGTCATTAAGTTTTCAAGGCTGATGATTGGCAATACAAACCCTTAGTTTCCTCCTCAGATTTTCTATTAGATTAACGTCTGGAGACTGGCTAGCCGACTCAAGGATCTGAATGTACTTCTTTTTGAGCCACTTTTTGGTTGCCTTGGTCGTGTGTTTAGAGTTATTTTCATGCTGTAATACAAATCCAAAATTCAATTTTCAATGGCATGGCTGAGGAAAGGAGGTTCTTTCCTGAGATTTGAGGGTAAATGGCTACATCCATTATCCCTTTAATGCATCCCCTTGGCAGAAGTTACCAATTGTTTTCTTGGTGACCATGGTCCCAGCTGCCTTGAGATCATTGACAAGATCCTCCAGAGTAGTCCTGTTCTGATTCCTCCATATTTTCATGATCATTGCAACTCCACAAGGTGAGATATTGTATAGTACTCCAGACTGAGGGAGATTAACAGTACCTTTATGTTTCTTCCATTTGCGAATAATTGCAAAAATTGTTGTCACCTTCTCACCAAGCTGCTTGGCGCATAAACAGCCTTGTACAGGCACTTGTACAGCTCTTTGGTCTTGGCCAGGGGTGGGCAACCCTGTCCTGAAGGTTTTAGATGGTTCCCTGCTGCAGCACACCTGATTCTAACAAAGGGTCAGGCCTCCACAGAATTTGATAACGACCCATTCATTAGAATCAGGTGTGCTGAAGCAGAGAAACATCTAAAACCTTCAGGACAGTTGATCTCGAGGACCAGGGTTGCCCACCCCTGGTCTTGGCCATGGTGGAGAGTTTGGACCTCTGATTGATTGCTTCTGTTGACAGGTGACCAACTGGGATTAGGAGCAGTACCTGAGAGCAAGATATCTTTCAGACTGAGAGGGGGTCCAATATACTTATTTAGTCTTTATTTAATTTGTTAAAATGCATTTCATTTTCTAACAATTTTGACCGTTTTTCGGGATCTTTTGACAGTTTTTCTAGATTTAGTTGTTATTCAGCCTTTCAACATTCAAATAAATCTACTGTTAAATTATAGACCGATTATTTCTTTGTCAGTGGGCAAACATACAAAATCAGCAGGAGATCAAATATGTTTTTCCATCACTGTGCTTTACAATTTACATTATAAATCTATTAGCTTGCCTTAAAACTAGTTAGTATAAACTAGTTCTCCTATCTTTCACACTCACAGGTCAGAATATACTGAGATAAATAAAAAACATATTGGCTTTTCAGGCTACAGGTATCAGCAATGAAGATGGTACACTGGCCTTAAATGGGATGTCACAAAAATGCCCTGGAGTTCAGTTTTGTACTGCGCACAATGACACAGCTAATGGTAAATGTATATTCATAATTTGAGTCAGATTCCAAACAAATCTGTTTACCTCCTGCACCCCACATTCAAAGCACTTGTTCTCCTCGACGGGCTCTGGTGTCTGGCAGTATCTACATACAGGGCATCTAGAAGTAACAAGCAACACTTTAATTTACATATTTTCACATGCTGGGCACACACACACACCCACCCACAAACAATCAGCAGCACCAAGAAGTTCCATTGTTTCAGCACAAACACCCAAAGCCACACAGTACAGCAGAAATTCAAAACCACAAACAACCCCTCAAAATATCACATCAAGAGTGCAGATATGTCCACAAGATGAAGCCATTTGAATTCAGAATACTAATTTAAAAAGCAATTTAAATGTGTGTGTTTTTATCCACTCACGATGCATCCTCCCAGCGCTGGAGACACAGACTGTGGAAGCTGTGGTTGCAGAGGGTGGTCAGAACACCATTAACCGATTCATCCATTCTCTCTAGACACACTGTACACTTAGGTAGCTCCGTCATCTCCATCACAGGCAGACTTGCTCCCTAGTAGATGGGAAAAGAGGAGAAAATAAACAACATTAGAGATGAAGGGATGTGGTGGGTAAGTGAGAGGAAAAAGGGGAAGATAGCAAATAAAGAAAAAAAGGAAGACCTTTAACTAAAAAGCTGAATGAGATATACATACACTACCAGTCAAAAGGTTTGGACACACATTTAAATTATTTGGACAATATGTCCAAACTTTTGACTGGTGGTGTATATATCTCATACAGCTTTTCTAAGGACGGTCAATGAAAATCAATAACCTTCATTTGGTTGGCTGACTGACTGATTTTCATAACTGAAAAGTACCCATACCTGCTCAGACTTGATGACCTCAGCTCTCTCCACGTACACCAGCTGACACACTGCGTCCTCGATGGAGTTAAACTGGCGACCGTTGCATGTTGTGTAGAAGCTATCTGCATCCACCTGACGAGCATGCAAGATAAGAGATAGAAAGAGGTTAATCTGGGTAGACATACAAAAATACGTTCTAACAAATAGGTACAAAATAATGACACACTATAACCTCACCTGATGTCTAAACTTGATCAGGACCATGTACTGGTTAGGTGTGGAATCCCGGATAATCTTCATGTGCTCCATGACATCATTAAAAGGTGCCACAAACCTCATGAGGTCATGGCTCGTCATTGTGGCAGGGACCGTCAGAATACACAACATTGCACTGCGCCTCACGTCCTCTGTTAGGGATGTCATCTTGCTGCAACAGAACAAATAAGAGACAGTGAGTGACAAGACACATACACGAAGACTTGCAGGCAAGGATATAAAAACTGTGAGAGACTACAGACAAGGACAGAAAATCCAAGATTGAACCATTTTGCTCCTACATTGTGTGGTGTGCCATGATGTGACAAAGACAGCACATCACACACAAACAGATTTTTAACCGGTGTCTCGACTGTGAACACAGGAAATCACGCAAAATCTCTTTCAAGACTTCAGAATAAGCATGGTGGACGATGAAATGCAGGAAGAAACTCACACAAAAACATGGGAAAAAACAACTAACTACATTTAAAAGTTAACTAGATTTTAAAATAACATTTAACTTTGCTCTGCGTCATGACTGCGTTTGTTATGCTTCCGTCTTCTCTCAGCTTTCTTTCTGGCTGGATATTGTTTTGTTTCATGTGATAATCTCCATAGAATGTGCAGATTTGTCCTCCGGGATGCTCCCACACATCAGGATTGTAAATGTTCCACATATTTACAATTTGAAATTGGGGTAGCTCCGATGTTCTTACAAGCAAGTTTGGTCACTCTTAGCACACCTCATACCAAGGTCATATCTAATTAAATCATCTGTAGAACCATCAAGATAATCGGGACATTAACTGATTATCTTGGTATGTACCCAGCTTTATAGTCAGAGTACTATTGATCTGTAAAGTCACTTGGTTCCATAATAAATCCACCTTTAGTGAGCTATCGATAAAAGGCAGTATCTTAAAAGAACTATATTTTTCTACGGCCATGCTTGTGGTAGAAGCCTACTTGGTCTTGTAGAGATGCATGATGCCATGGACAATCTCCACCGAGGGATTGCCACTGAAGAAGGAGATCTGGTCTGGCAACTGTTTCGAAGGGGAGTCAGGAGCTGTGCTTATCTCTCTGCCCCCTGTAATGCCCAGTTGAGTTTCTGGGGTCCCATCACTCTCAACTGATGGCCTCATGTCCGCACCTTCATCATTTTCCGCAAATAAGAAGATAAAGTTAAACAAATACTGGTTGGACAGATTTAATAAGGTTCTTGCTATTTTTGAGATCTAATGTTAAACAATACATTATCAAAGTGATTCTAACCTGGGTTGGCAGCAAAGGTTTCGATTACCATGTCTCCCATGGCTCTGCTGCCAATGTGTTGATTTAGCACAGCAGTTTTCTCTAGCTCAGTCTTCCCACTCAGTGTCTGCTGAGCAGAGCCCAGAGCCTTTTCATGGAGCTCCTTCTCTGACATATCCTCAACTGCTGGACCAGGATATAGGATACAGGTTTTTTTTCCATAGGTTTAGCCAGAGCAGTCGCAGTCACACTCGCAGTCGCGCGCGCGCACACACACACACACACACACACGGCAAAATAGCTATTGTCATCCTTACAAAGCTGAACATGAAAAAAGAGGAAATATCTAGATATGAGCTACATTTCTACTGCTGACTCAAAACGGTTTAAGTGACTAACAAGAAAAACATTCTAGAAGTCCAGCTAAGCAGGACCAAATGTCTGATAACATGTGGCAATGTAATAAAGGTAGCATTATTAGAAACAATCTAAAGGCATTAACTGAAAGGACAGAATGACAACCAACTAGTATAAGGTATTGTATTGGTTATAACTAATAACATAACTACAGCCAGACACCAAATGTCTGACTAGCTAGCTAACTGTCTAACACTGAAACAGTGTCTTGTAACTGTATTACTCAGAGAGAGAAATAGATAGCTTGCTAGCTAGCTCTACACATTTTCCTACCTGCACTGTACTGGAAATGTAAGGGCGACGGAGATTGGTCTGCTAGCTCCAGACGGATCACGACCAGAGACACACTCATGTGTCATTAAAGACGGATAACTCTACTGTAAGAAAGAAAAAACAAACAAAGGCAGTCCGATAGCTAGCAAGCAAGCTGACGTAACTAGCTCTCTAACCAACTTGAGAATGGCAGGAATAACTTTGTTTTCTTTGTACAATGACACATACTACTTTTTCAGAATTCACACATGCATAAATAAAAGCTAAGATCCTTGTCAATGCACCGTAACAATCGATCAGCCGTTAGAGCACCAAAATCTGACATTTCTTCCGGGTTACACTGGAAGACATTCTGACGTCAAAAGGTTGTATAACATGTTTTGGAAACACACGTTGCTCTTCGGCTCGAGGCAGTGACCCTGGTGGATTTTGGTGGTATAGCATTTCAGATAAAGTTAGTTACCCGGCTAGTAACGGCGATCTTATTCTACTCATTCAAGTCAACAATCCAAAAGTAGCTCCATCCCCAAAATTGTTATGTTTCCCATTCTTTCTCAAAGTACTAGTTTTTAAAAATATAATATATATATTTTTTGCTGTTTTTTGATAATTCAATTTGAAACCAGTCCGACATTGCTAAACTAGCATCCTATTTATTTTCTTCAGTCTAGACCTATTGCCTAAACTGTGTTTGACGTTACGAACAAGGCGCGTACGCATTACACTCAAATAGGCTGGTGTAGACGACCTGGTTGTCCTGAGCAATCAGCAGCTAGGAGGGTGATACGCATAGTTTTCGTATGGGAGAAGCTTCTCTCTGAGGTCAAGAGATCACGTTGTGAAGCTCCTTCCAGTCCACATAAATAAGGCCTCACTTGTTCAGACTAACATGAGTCAGTGAGGTAGGATTGCCAACTGTCCCAGATTAGGCGGAACATCCCGCATTTTGAGCCTAATTGATTTGTCCCGTATGGGACCTCACTTTTTACTACTGCGCTGATCTAACCACGGATGCAACAGCAGTGCTGATCACGACAGTTGAGAATGATCACCGATACACTGTATTTTAGCACAAATCCAGTCCACCTTTTGTCCCGCATTTCATAGTGACAAAGTTGGCAAACCTACAGTGAGGAGAAACTGCAGGAAAAATCTTTGTTGAGTTATGATATTGTTATAGCCAGTTGTAGTTTCATGGATACAAACTTTCTAACCATATGCGGTGCCTTGTAAGGAAACATTCTGTGGAAATTATATTTGTACTTGTCCATTCATTGCATATAAGGATGTCTGTAACCAATGAGTGACACTCATCTTACCACAAGCAGGTCTTGAATGGTTACATGATTCATTGATTCATATTCATTGTTGTAATAGTTCTCAAGTCTTGCACAGAACTACACTGTAGTTCTGACTAGTCAGACTAGGGGACAGACTCAGGACAAATCAACGTAAAGCAACCTTGCATAACATATCAAATAAGTACATAGAACATAGTAGAACATAAATTACAGAACATAAATTATAAATAAATATATAAAAAATATGATACAATACACTATATACCTCTAATACATGTAGTAACCAACACTAACCTGAGATCTATACTAAACTAAAGACAAGTGGGGAGTAATTAGTTCAAAAAGCAACCAGTAGCTGAAAGTAACAGTGGCTTTAAGTGGCGTGAGTGTATCAGTGTCCATTCGGAAGCCTGATTGCCCTTGGAAAGAAACTCTTCTCTCTACATGCGCGAGACTGAATGCTTCAGTATTGCCTGCCAGAAGTCAACAGGGTGAAAAGACAGAAGCATGGGTGGTAACAGCCTCTCACAATCCTGACAGCATTCCCAAGGCATTGGGTGATGTAGGTGTCCTGTAGGGCAGGGAGCCTCCTTGCTGTCTGTTAAGCTCCCATACCACACTGTAATGCAACCAGTCAGTATGCTCTCTATTGTGCATCCATACAATTTAATGAGATCTTCAGTCTTCTCAGCAAGAAGAGGCGTTTCCGGGCCGCTTTGACCACCATGTTTGTGTGAGCAGACCACGTGAGATCATTGCTGATGTTCACCCAGGCCAACCAACCTTTTCCAATTTGTATCCCTTGATGTGTAGGGGGTGCATGCTCCTCCCCCCTACGTCTGCTATAGTCCACAATCACCTCCTGTCTTGCTGACATTGACGGAGAGGTTATTGTCCTGGCACCATGGTGTCAGGGTATCAAACTCTTCTCTGTAGGCTGACTCTACACTGTCAGGGATGAGGCTCACAGTGGATGTTGTCAGCAAATTGGGAGGTTGGAACTATGCACTACACAGTCATACTTGTGAATAAGAAGAACAGGAGAGGTGAGCACACAGCCCTGGGAGATGCCTGTATTGGTGATAACTGTGGATGAGGTGTGGTCACCGATTCTAATAAGCAAAGTAACTCTTTTTAATTGTCATGCATCTTTTCAGCCACCGGCTGACATGGTCGTTAAAGTCAGACCAGCGGGTGAGCATCTTTGTAAACAAAGATAAGTATAGGTATAATATAGGAGCTGTAAATTAAAGACAGGGGCAAATCTGCACATTAAGTCTCAGTTGTATAATTGTTTTAATAGTATTCTGTTTTATCTATACAACAAAGTATGAGTCATGATAAGACATACTGGCTGTAAAATCCTTTAACAAGTTTGATTCGCTCCATAAGTCCTTGTGACAAGTTTTCTTTGGAAGTTAATGAGGTAAATCATAGGTGAAAGGTTGAGTACACAGAGAAATAGTAAACTGCTAGTCTCAAACTGCCATTTGCTAAGCGCTAAATCATATTGCATTACATGAACTACAGTACAGTACAGTGCCACATTTCTAAATAATAAACTGATGCAAGTAAGAGAATAAACAAGATAATTCTCTCGGATATTAGTTTACCAATGCCAAAAGTGCATGCAAAAATGGGGTGTCTAAGAATATAAAAAAACTCAAATATGCCAATAACAATCCAATTTAAGACAGAAAAAGATTGGTCTTGTAAAGAGATAAAGGCCATGTAAAAAATGTTAAAAGATCCATCCCCATATGATTTATGCTCCAACTAAAGGTCTGGGAGAAATGACTCCAAGAGAATGGATTTGGATAAAAATCTGTTTTTCATGCAGAACTTTGACTAACTATATGAATATACAGATGGACAAACACCAATGATGGTATTTTGATAAACACCAGTTGTAGATTGCTCGTAAATACCTAATTGATAGTCTTGCAGTTGGTTATTCTTATAGGGATTCTGATTACGAGAGAAATAATATCTTAGCTCGGGAACTGATGGGAGAGCAGTGGCTTGAAAATTTAGCTTAAAAGGGAATGTGAGAAAAAGCTGAAAAAGTTTTCAAATTTCACAATGGAATAGAATTACTGTTTCTAAACCAGACCTGTCTAAAGAGACAAAATCTCCATCCACAGCTAACCAGTTTTAGAGACCCCAACATCTGAGGAAAATAAGGAATTTTTGAGTGCTTGTTTTAAGATATGCATGCTGCCATTCAATCAACATGATGCCAAGTCATGCCCACAATATTGTTTCAGACACAGACTTGTGTAACTGTCACAAGAGAGTATTAAGTATGATACATTTAAAATCAAGGGACTATCAAAACAGGGAACAAACAGCCTAATTGTCTTTTTTATTTGTCAGAAATGTCACAAATTCGGTTAGATGCTCCAAAACCATCAATTCATCTAGTAGCATTAATCAATTGACCTACTACAGGTCTTATGGATACAGGAATAAATGGAAAAGATCCTTGTTATAGTTTGACTACTTTGATGACAAATGTGAAATTAGAAGTGTCAATAGACGTATGTCCAACTATATCTTTTGACTATGACAGTCCTAACGGACTGCAAATAGACCTACCCTCGACATATAAACAGGAAGATGTATGTCACAATTCTGTGGATCAAAGGAATGTATGATTTGACTATTTAATTCTACTCCAAACAGCGGTTCAATTTTAATAGGAATGGACGACGTATGTTTAGCAGGAAGTTAGAAACATGCCATTACTGTAACTGATAAGAACATTGGTTCAAAGATTGTCCAATTACATTGTATTATGAGGAGTGATATACAGCAACTACAGGTAAATTGAATACAACTCCTTCAAGACCAAGGGTTGGCACCACAAGTTACACAGCAAGTAGAGACCCTTGTCAGCTTGATGTGAGATAAGTGACGTTACACTGCAAGGGATGTTGATAATTTCAAATGTAGTATTAATGCCCCAAAATGTAATGTTTCAGATGAACCATCTGAAATACTGCAATTAAGTATTGCAATTTGGTCGTACCAAACACGCTTCAAAATGATCACTTTCAAAAGAGTGGTATTTTGACCCCATCAGGCCAAAAAAGTTGGTATGAATGCTTTATTGCTCATGGGAAACCAAAAAGGTCTCAAGAACATATGAAGTTGTCAAAATACATTTTTCTCCAGCACATTTCAAAAGACTACTTGAAATCTGCCATTACCCATTACTCTGTATATCTTTGCACATTGAACATTCTTGTACAGAGTTGGGGTCTCAGAAAGGTTTCTCTTCACGCTGCTGACCCACGACTGCACTGCCAAGTTCAGCTCCAACCACATTATCAAGTTTGCTGATGACACAACAGTGGTAGGTCTCATCAGCAACAACGATGAACTATAGAGAGGAAGTGGCACAGCTGGCGAAATGGTGTGGGGCAAACGACCTGTCCCTCAACTTGAGCAAGACAAAGGAGGTTGTGATGGACTTCAGGAGGAACTCCGCGGATCACCCCCCACTGACCATCGACAGCTCGCCTGTTGAGAGAGTCAACAGCACCAAATTCCTGGGGGTGCACATCACAGAGGACCTCACCTGGACCACCGACACCAAGTCACACTCAAAGAAGGCACATCAGCGCCTCCACTTTCTCCGCCGGCTGAAGAGAGCAAGTCTCCCTCTACCCATCCTCACCACATTCTACAGGGGAACCATTGAGAGTGTGCTGACCAGCTGCATCACTGTCTGGTACGGAAACTGCACTGCAGCAGACCGCAAGACCATCCAGCGGACAGTGAACACAGCTGCGAGGATCATTGGTGCCCCTCTCCCCTCCATCCTAGACATTTTCCACACACGATGCTCTAGCAAGGCCAATAGTATCGTTAAGGACCACACCCACCCCTCCCACAGCCTCTTCCAGCTCCTACCATCAGGTAGACGGTTCCGGAGCATCAGAGCCCACTCTGCCAGACTGATCAACAGCTTCTTCCCCCAGGCTGTGAGAGCCCTGAACTCCTCCGGGTCTCTATGACTCCCCACACAAAAACTAAGACTATCGGAAAACTTGCACTAGTCACTCACCTACCGCACTATTCACTTTTCATAAACACACTGCTGTGTGTACACAAACTGCACTAAAGACTCGGTAATAATATGTATCTATTCTTTGCACATGTACAATACTCTTTGCACATGCACATCGGTAAGTATTCGTACAGTTTGTATAGTTTGTATCCTGTTTAGTTTATGTATAGGAAAATTGTTATATTTATTTTAAATTGATTGTTGTCTGCTTGTACTGTTGTATGTCTGGACTTCTGTAGCACTGTGGCTCTGTGAGGCACGACATTTCGTTCCACTGTATGCACCCGCATGTACCGGAATGACAATAAAGCACAACTTGAACTTGAACTTGTTTAGCTAAGACAACTATGACAGGAAATCCATCCATCCATCCATTTTCTTCCGCTTATCCGGAGCGGGGGCAGCAGTCTGAGCAGGGAGGCCCAGACTTCCTTCTCCACACACCTCCTCCAGCTCCTCCGGGAGGATCCCGAGGCTTTCTCAGGCCAGCCAAGAGACATAGTCCCTTCAGCATATCCTGGGTCTCCCCCCGGGATGCCCGAAACAGATGCTCGAGCCACCTCAGCTGGCTCCTCTCGACGTGGAGGAGCAGCGGCTCTACTCCGAGCTCCTTTCGTGTGACCGAGCTCCTCACCCCATCTCTAAGGGAGCACACAGCCACTCTGCGGAGGAAACTCATTTCGACCGCTTGTATCTATAATCTTGTCCTTTCAGTCATTAACAAAAGCTCATGACCATATGTGAGAGTAGGAACGTAGATTGACCGGTAAATCGAGAGCTTTGCCTTTCGGCTCAGCTCCTTCTTCACCACAACGGCCCGGTACAGAGACTGCATCACTGCAGACTCTGCACCGATCCGCCTGTCAATCTCACGTTCCGTCCTTCCCTCGCTCATGAACAAGACCCCGAGATAAAGGAAATAAGAAAGGTATACCTTGCTCCAAAGCATTACCTGAATATTTTTATCAGTTTAAGTGGTCATCTTGTAACACAAAGGGTCACAAGGAAGACTTTTAATTAAATTGTATGAAGCATTTTCACAGTTTAAAGTAGCCTATATAGTAACAAGCTTTTGTATTACTTCAGCCTCTGCTTCTTACTTACCCAATGTTATAGGTGCAATATACATTCCCCATGGGTGTGACAGCCTGGTACCCCCAGGGTTAGGGTTTGTCAGAGAATTTAAGGATGCAACCTTTATTCTATGTAAACAATAGTGTTTCAGCATTCTTGACTTAAAGTCAGTCCCCTGCAGGGGACTCCTGCCCTCCTGGGGTATGGATAAGCTTTTGTCTTTGAACACTGGGGGTCTGTTTGTATAGTATGTTGAATAGAATGGGACATCTGACCAGTTGGTCAAGAGTCAACTGACTGTATTCTCTTAAGTAGAGAGCCAATCATTGTAGACATGAGAATGGCATGTTTTAAATGAACCAATGACTATTGAGAACTGTTTGTGATGATGACAGCAAATGATGGAGCTTGGAGAAAAGACTTCAGAAAAGACGTCAAATTCTTTACTGTCTGCCACTCATATTAGGAAGGATCAAAGTGTCCAGGATGCCCTTTAAGACCATACATTTGAGTGTGCTCTCTATAATTAAAAAGGACATTACGAGTGCTATAGTAGAGAAAAGGTGACGCAGTCCTATAGGATTCACTTACAATGGTCTAAACTTGATCCTGTGACTCCCAAAGGAAAACTGTGGTGTTGCGAAGTACCCAATATGTTGTCCTTACATGAGTGCCCCAAAATTGTGCCCTTTTCAAAGGTGCAAATGAGATATTATACAGTCAGTCTCCCCTGCAATACGCCACTGAGGCACTTTTTTTGGTCATTTGTTTTGTCACTTTGTTTTCCCAAAGTGAAGTCATGACACTTGGGGTGTTGTCCCATTTCCAGTGTTACACAGGTGAGGCACCATGTTGTGCATAAGCAGTACTTTAATTTTTCTGCCCCTGCCCTTCAAACAGCCAGAGTCTGCATCAAAGAAATTAAGAATGTAACCCTTTATTCCATATAAAATAATACGGTGTCCAGCATCCCTGGCCTACAGAAAAGGGAATTCCCAAAAGGAACTCTATGTGATGCTAGGTTTGAGTAAACAGGCTGACCCTTATCTTTACCAAGCATGCCATAAATATGCTAACCGTCTGGTCCTAGTAGGGTCAAAAGTCCAAGACACAAAAACACACGCGTGCAAGATCTATGCAGGGGAGTTATGTTTTAGATGAAGAATTACGTTTTATGATCATGCAGAGTATGTACAAAAAATGTGTTTCCACTGTCAATGAACTACTTTTTATAGAAATAACAACTCTCTGCTTCATTATCTTATTATCTTATCAGAACATGTTGCTTTTTTCTGAAAAATTGTCATCAATTATAGTTTTAAGTTCCATTGCACACCTTGTATGGACACAGTCAACTGTGAAATTTGCTAACAAAGGTTTGTGACACGTTTCTGTGTGTGACACAGAGACAGAAGGGGTGAGAGCTATCGAACGGCCTATGAAAAGAGTGACGGACATAGGTATATACGTGTACTTTGAGGCCCCCTACAGGATTTAGTTAGTACTACATATGGAAAGGGCAAAAGTGAAAAATTGCACTTAAGTGACAATAAAATACCATTCTATATATACAGAGATTCATTACATTATCAGTTATATATTGCAATTTTTCGTGGTGAATTAAAGCCATGTGAGGCATGGAATCTACCACCACCATAGAAAATTGTTATTTGTTGACTGTCATGTTTTCCTTGGTCTTCTACACCTGCCATGTCTCGCAAAGGGTCTTAGCTGAATTAGGGAAAGCAGCTTTTAGTTTTTGTGCTGTAATGTAATGATGTAAAGGAAGCTCATACTTGAGGTACTTATATTCTAGATGTAGTTTTAGTTTTAAAACACTTTTGCACACATTCAATACAGCTTCCTTTTCCAATTGATTTAACCCGTGTTCTCTTCGGAGGCCAGAATGACCCTCCACTATGTTTAATGCACACACACCTGCAATGAGAAATTTAGATTGTATGTGCTTGATCGAATTTGGAAAAACAAAATCTTTCTGGTTCATGTGCAGCATGGCACATGAGTTATGTTACAGCCTTTTTCTCAACTTACATTGCAGAATTTTGGGCAAAAATCCTGTTTAGATTCTTAAAGTGTATGTTACAAGGAAAGCACACTTATGTTTAGGAAACTTCTACCGTGCTTCTTTGCAGGTCCTCTCAACGTCTGTTTGGTTGGATAAGGACTGTAGCTATTTTCAGGTTTTTCCAGAGATGTTTAGTTGGATTCAGGTTCTGAGGTCATTTCTCAGAACTGAGCATTGTGGAGCATCGTTTTCAAAAAGAATCTGTCTGTTCTTTCTTTTGCCTTCTCTTTCAATCTTGACTAGCCTTATTGTCTCTGTTACTAAAAGAAGAGGAAGCTGCCACCACCATGCTTCGCTACTGAAATGGTTTGCCAAATGATGGAGGGTGCCTGGTTTCCTTCAGAAGTGATGCCTGTCATTCAGCTAAAATTATTAGATTTCAGTGTCATCAGACCAAATAATCTTGAAACCAAGTTTGTTGTATTAGTTACCTAAGCAGTTTTCATCAGTGCTCCATAACCTGTTGTTGCAAAATCAAACAGACTGTTGCCATGTTGGTTATATCATAGTGACCCATTGTATGATGTATCTTGCTCAATGACCTGTGATTAAATTAATTGAAATATTAGATCCAAGACAGTCCTATGTGTGACACACTGTAAATGGACAGACGTGACCAAGTAGACCTTGGGGTTCAGCCACCCAATAGTTTAGTGTGCAACTTATTTTTCTGTCTTTGATCATGATTAATTTACATACAAATAAAATCATTATCAAATATTTGAATGAGAAATACATGTTTAGTGGACAAAATTATTGCCAATGTCACAAATACAATACAAGTCCTTGGCTTTTAACTGTAACGTAAGAAATATTCTCAACGAACTGGCTTTATCAAATCAATACATATGCAATCACACTGGAATAGACTACAAAGATTTTAAAGACAGAACACAACCTAATCCTCTTGAGAATTTTTAAAATAAACCATTAACTGCAAGAAATCAAATTCTCTGGTGGACCAACAAAAACTTGCCCTAGATTGCACAGCTGCAAGCTCTATAAGCTTCAAATGGGATACTCTTGTGATCCGTCGCACATAATATAATAATACACCTTACATGTACAACAGTAATCACATACGATGCCTGTAATAAGCATATAATATGCCTACATTTAGGCAAAACACAGTATATTCACTACAAATTGCCATGAGACACAATTCTAACATACTATGGGTGAATAAATAGTCGACAGAAGTTTACCAGGGCAAACTAACGAAAAAGTTCCTTATCCATGTCTGTTTTGAGGAATACACAACATTACACTTATATTATATGAAATATGTTATCAGCCAAATGATTTCCAGTATCTCTACATTTCCCCGCGCAACTTTATAGTTGTTAGTTCTTTTTTTCCTAGTTCCCAGAATATTTTTGATGTTATAGCTAGCAGGCACTGGAATTTTGGAATCCGTCCTTGCATGATGGCTGACGAAAATTTCCAGAGAACGGAAACCGCAACCTGAACCTACCCAGAATACGGCAAAGAAAGAAAGAAAGGGAAAAAAGAAGCTCCAAACGGATCGTAAAAGCCTCGTCCAAACATACCAACAAATGCTTCGACTGGTACAGCAATTTGATGGTTTTGATGCGGAAATAAACTGTAGGCTTGTCGTTTTCATCAAATGAAAACTATAGCCTAAGTAATTTCAATTATTTAAAAGAAGCAGTAGTGCAGTCACCTTTTTGGCGGAGGAGGCTTTCGGAGCTCCAGAATTCGGTTTCGAATCGGTTTCTGAAAGGTAACGTCAATCCACTAATACAAATAATGTTTTCGTTATGCTGTAGATAATATGCATTTTTTTAATTCCACGGGCCGCAGTTGTTAGTCCTATAGCCATCATCATAATTAGCACAAGCAAGGATGTCTGACGTTAGGCTATCAATTGCACGACTAGAAACATTATAAATAAATAAGGGTCCTGTCTTTAAACCACTCAGAACAATCTGTTGATTTTGACAGTAACATATAATGTGTCTGGTGCTGTTTAACAACCGTTAATTTAAAAATCAAGACTTCCTGTGCAAATAACAAGCACCGATATGTAGCGCACATTTTCAAAACGTGGTGAATGACGGACGAGGAGGAACTATCTGAAAACAAAAACCTCTTGCAGCCATGTTTTGTGAATTTGCGACCAAATTCCCCACATTCAGTTATGTTATTCGACAGGTAGATCGGTGTCTGTGGCTGAGATATTGTCTTAAATTAAATGAAAAGTGACCAGACGAAATTTGTCATTTGGCTCTATCATACATTACTTTTTTTTCTTCTTTTTTTTTTTTTTTTACTTTTATACTCTGCTAAATGGTTTAAATTCATTTTCACAATGAAATTGGCGCCATCTGTCGGCATTTAATTTCAACAATCGTAGAATTTCTTAAATTTTCTTAAATGTATTTGTTTCCCACGCACTAGTTGAAACTGCTAAATCCTCTTTGGAGTTCTATAAGACTTACAATGGTTTGAGTGGACACAATTAATCTGCCGTTTAAAATATGAGTATGCTGTAGTGCAATAAGGCACTATAGCATCCCCAAGAAGGGTATTCTTAAAAATGCAATTAACATTGCATTTCATTTGTCCAATTAAGTAAGCCATATTGATTGTTAGATATGTGATTTTTTTAAGGCAGTGGTTGTGCAGTGGCCACATCATATTCAAACTTTATACCAGTTCATTTGATGGTTTGATCGCAGTCTAACCTGCCATGATGATTAAATAAATATGCAGGACAACTCATTTACTATCTGGTCCTGGTTAGATGTTTTACACGCATATGCGGATTTGACATCTAACAGAAGGTATTAAATGTGTACCTTAATAGTACTGAAAAAGATATGTATCTTAAAAAAAAATTTTTTTTTTAAAGAGGTGCAACATCGAGTATGACACTTAAGGTGCAACCTATGAAGGGAGTTTTTTATTTATTTATATGCAAATGTATTTGTATCTTGAATCAATAGAAATGTAACTTGTGAATTTACATCTGTGGTATTTTCAAAACAAAATAATTTAGCTATCATTTTGGCAAATGCCAATACAGAAATTAACTTCATTTACACCAATAATTTTGATTAAACTTGAGAGACCACTGCATCTTTTTCTTCTGTGAGAAAAGTAGGATGATTTTGAGTGAGGCTAGTTGAAGAAATGGCCAGTATATTGAAGTGAAATAATTAAATAAACAACACTACTCAAGGAAAACAGCCTATAAACAACTTTTTCAGGGAGACATCATATCAGCATATTTTTAGGAAAGAACAACCATAACCAATTTCCAACTGTTGACTTTCATTTTGTACACTCAAATATTTCTCATCCTTTGTCTTTGTAAAATGTAATGGAAGCCATTTTAGGTTTGGTTATTGATACGTGAACCTTCAGTACTTTTGAAAATGGAAATTTTTGTGGAAAATCTAATTGTGCTATGCATGCAAATTCTGAATACAAACTCTTGCATTTTGTGTTCAATCTAATTGAAATGTTGGACAAGAACTACATTAGAAAATTTGAAAAAGGCATGCAACGCCATGTTATTTAAAGAAAAGGATAGCCTACAATACGTGCACTGTGACAGGCATGTCACAGATATCCATCACAAATCTTGAAGTGGCCACTAGGTTTAGTGCAAAATAGGCCCATGTACAGTAGTAGTAAAAACTATACATACAGTAGAAATCGAAAGAAATGTCCTAATAGGTGATCAGGGGAAGGTACTTTGGATTTTGATATTAACAGGATATTTCCATGCCCCTTTCTTCTGAAAACATACCTTATTGTTTGATGTTTAAATCTGAGAAAAGGGGATAGCTCTTTTTGGTAATAATATATCACATCACAACAAGGTTGTGCCTGCCTCTGTCCGAAGTGCAATTTAGATGTCCATAACAAATATAATCTGCCTGTGTACAAGGGTTTAGCACAAACTGGGGGCCAGCCTAAAAATAATGTTTTTGGCCTGATCATTTCAAAATATTTTTTTTCCCCACAATTCAAGGCAGCTTGCCAATATGTCTTTATTTCAGTTTGTTAAGTTAACATGTGCATTTCTTGTTGGGCGGAATGCATGCAGATGTAATTTAAGGACTTGGTTACATTCCCTCTCACTGACCGTTCAAGCCAGTAAAAGTAGAGAAATAAAGTTTTGCCCATTTCTCTGTGTTTTTAGGGTTCTTTCATGGAACCCTTGCCCCCCAGAACCCCTCTAGAGAGCCGAGGGTTGTCTGTATTCTTTTGACCTTTTTTATCCCTGACAAACTGTAGGTAAGTGTAAACTGTAGCTGTTGCTTTAGTCAGAGCGAATTTGCTACCTAACCATTGGAAAGTTGCCTAAGTTTAAGCCATGATGATGGATAACAGACATGTAACAAATTTACGAGTTCATGTCTGACCGCACAGAAAACGATAGTAGTCCAATGTAATGTTTATGTTGCATGAAGCAAAAAGCAATAATTTTGCACGAAAATTAATGTTAAACTAAATTCTAGGTCAATGGGTGATTTTAGTGGAAGTGCTATTCCACAAAGTCATACTCCTAAACCTATAATTTAATGTTTGCATTAGAATTAACTGACAATATTAGTACACTTCACATTACATATACACTATCTCCAGATATCTCCATCTGCCAGATAATGCTTTAGCAAGAGCAACTTTCACTCTCTGTCCCTGTCACCCTCTTTGTACGTGTGCAAGCTCGTTCAGTCACTCACATATGCGTGCACTGGACAGTTCCTGTCTGCCTACACCCAATATTGTTATGCGGACACGTCTTATGACCGCTAAGTTAGTTGTCAGTCTCCTCCCTTTCATCTAGCTAGATAACATTTTTTTGTCATTCAAAATTTTTTGGGGGGTTAACCGTCTATACTTAGTACATCACCACAGCATTCAATAATCATCTTTGCAATAACATATTCAGTCAGCATCAGTGAAATACAATCATAACAAAATTACATGGAAATTGAACAGTTGTTCATCAGTCCTATGTATTCAAACATTTTTATGTTACCAAAATACCCATATTTTTCATTTAATGTCCTGCTCTTGTATGAAGAAATTTCAATCATCCCATCAATCCAATCTTTCAAGTCTGGGGTTTTGGAGCATTTCTAATTGCGTAAAACCATCCTGGCAACTGTAATACAACAATTCTTAGGGTAAATACATGTTCTGCTATGTTGGGTACCACTGATTAATCTTCAAGAAGGCTTAATAACTAAATAACACTATACATGTTAACGTCATAATTAAAGCAGCTCTGACAACGTAACTTTTTTTCAGCATCTGAGGAGCAAGTTGGTTCATCATGTAACCATAGGCTATAATTAAAGTTGAAGTAGCTAATGCTAATGTTTAACGCTGAATGTTTCTATCCTTAATTTTCACATCATGAGCATATTAAATTAGTAGTTTTAAAGAGAACAAAATCCACCTGTGCCACTAGTTAATCCTATCCTAACTAGTAGGTTAATTAATGGCAGATAGTTCTCAGAGGTACAACTGGACAGCAAGTGAGTTTGGCATTAGAAAAATGTACAGTAGTTAGGACTTTCTAAAGGTGGTGGGAAATAATGTGGGAAATAATTATTTTGATAATGCCATGTAGGTGCAAGCACCTGTCAGGTGGAATTCTCAATGGCATTATGACTGTGGTCACCAAGATGTGTGCCAAACCTTTAACCCATTGGACTTGCATGCATAATCCTCTTCACTATAAGAAAGGTGCCAGTTTGCACAATTACTTTAATTACTTTATCTTTATGTAAGCCTACCTCAGCCTACACTGTCTCGGTTACAGATGGTTCAAAACTCGGCAGCCAGGTTGCTGACAGGAACTAGAAAGAGGGACCATATCTCCCCTGTCCTTGCCTCATTGCATTGGCTACCCATACAATTTAGAGCCGACTTTAAGATTCTTCTTTTTGCATACAAAGCATTGCACAACTTGGCCCCGGATTATATTTCCAAACTTATTAAACCCTACAGAGCTGTTAGGTCATTAAGATCCTGTGATCAGTTACTTTTATCTGTCCCTCACTCGAGATGCAAATCAAAAGGTGATTGTGTTTTCTCTGTAGCCGCCCCAAAGCTCTGGAAAAGTCTACCTTTGGATATCAGGGCCTCACCTTCGCTGGATGTTTTTAAAACCAGTCTAAAGACTTATTTGTACTCTTTAACTTTCAAGTGATTTTATTAGTAGTATTTTATTTTTTAAATGTTGGTGTTCCATTTTATGTATATACAGTTTGATTGTTTTTGACACTTGACTTTTAACTCCCTTGACTTTTCTCTCATCTTCTCTACTCCTTTTCTATTTTTAACTTCTGATTTACTGTAAAGCACTTTGAATCAACTATAGCTGTGTTAAATTTGTGCTATATAAATAAAAATTGATTTGACTTGAGATGGCCCTGAAAGTACACAAGAATTCCGCATTTAACTTGAAACAACATTTTTACCAGAAAGTCTTTGGTGAATCATTATTTTCCTTTTGGGTCAGTGTTACAGGAACTTCTGGTTAACCAACAACATGCGCTAAGCCTGACATTAAGCCTACCCTGGGTCAGGTTAATTTAGCAGCATAAATTGCCATAGTAACTGGCGAACTACGTGCAGCTGGCTTTATGGAACCGAATGACTTGGAAATTAGTCCAACTTACTGACATAAGCCTAGTTTGTTCGGTAAACTTGCTTTAGAAAAGCTATTTTAAAGCTATTGCCCTCCTGTATGTAATTCAATTATTACCTAAGTAAGATTTATATGTATAACGAAATTATGACAACAATTCAATTGAATTCTTTGAATGTATTTGCTTCACAACATTGCCATTTGTGTGTAGACAGGTCAGCACAATTATGACGTGAGCTGCAACAATGGCAAATTGGTAAAGAAAATACAAACGCGTTTGACACTAATTTTCCAGAATGAAACAAAAAACCAGTTCACAACCTTTTGGCCAATATAGGACAGCTGTAAAAATGATATCCTGACTTCTGACATTAGCTTTATTGCCATCTACGATGAGCCTATACTGCTTCTTTAGTGCTTCAATGCATATCAAAACAATAACAGATGAGATTGAATGTATGAAGGTATGTTTGAAGATTTCATGTAAAGGTTTCCATTGTTTTAGCCTTTGTTAGGTTGTCTGGTGTTGTCTGGTTGTCTGTGTCTAAAGTAATCCAAAGGTTTGGAGAATAAAAACTAAAAGCTTCCTCTCTGTATCTCTTCGTCCTAGCTTTTGGAACTGTTTAGAGTTCAGTGCCGAAAGACTTAGGTGATCTTCAGTCAGCTTGCTTATTACACTTTCTTTTAGAATCTCTTGTTGGAAGCCATCTTGAGAAACATTTTCTCTTCAACTCCGTTGCCTCACAAATTCTCTTTTTAGGAGTGATTTCAGGTCATTTAAAAAAATGTTCCACCGGTTTAAGTCTAAGGCAACGCAATTGCGTTGCCTTGTATCCATGTAAAGGTTCGGCTATCATTTCTGTTTTAGTGATGAAGGTTGGAGCTGATGGGAGCTATCTAATTACCCATAGTAAGAAACATCAGGAAGGGCATCTCACTATGCCACAATGTCACACAACGTGTTTGTTTATAACAAGGCCTGTATAGTCAAAAGTTTTGAGTCGGTGGAGACCGACTTGGTGAACAACAAGTCTCAAGTCATTACACTATTAGCTACGTAGCTAGTTCACCATTTTATATAAATGATGTTGCTCAGGGTATTGTTATTGTAGAAAACATAGCTGGCTGCATCCATGATGTTGCTCTGTTTGTTGGCCAATAGTGGTAATAATGTCTTAGTTTTTCTGATAAGGACATCCTACACTGGCATTTGTATTTTTACTCTTCTGGTGATATTTTTAAGAATTTACTCAAACGCACCCAAATACGTAAATAAGCTTGACACAAGGTAACATTCATACATGTTGTATGCTATTGCAATGCTCACCACCTCATAAATTCTGTGAGCTGGTGTCAAACAAGCTGGATTGCATTGTGCTCACCATTATTCTGAGTAATTATTTCACCTGTATCACATAAGGTCAAACTTTGCGCGGTACTACAGATTCTGTTTCAAAACCACTGGTCAAAAATGGAATGTGATTTCTGGAAACATATTGAGACCATGTGTCACATAAATGCACACCTTTCAGCCTTTTTGTCTTGTCTTCCTTATTTCGTATCACCCTATAGGAATACATGGATCATACACATATTGTACCATAATTCAACTCAATCGAACCAATGGTTAATGAGAATTTTTCTTTTCCTAAATTATGAAATATCCACAAGAATGATATTGATGAGTCATTGAGGCATTTTGTTTATGCAGAACTTTTCCCATTCAATCTCTTCACAAAGTAAAATACAGCCAACACTAAATTTAATTTCTCCCACTTTGAATCTTTCAGCTTGAGTAACGCTCGAGTAATGAGTGTGCCAGAGTTGCCCAAAGTTGGACAGGAGGATGTAGACAACGAGGTTGGAGGCTCTGGCTGCTCCTCACCTACAGCAACGAGAAACACCACTGCCAAAAACAAAGCCCACATCACAGTGAAGAAGGAGCCAGGAACCGCAACAATCAACAATGGAAACCCTGGTGACTCCAAACCTGCTGAAATCTGTGTGGTTATTGGTGGTAGTGGGGGAGGAGGCGGAGGTTCGCGCAATTCTCAGACACAAGGTATACACCTATATGTATGCTCACACTAGGGCCCAAACCACGACTCCCTTTAACACAACCCCTCTTTAAGAGAATATGTTCTCTTGTCTTCATCAACCTAACTTGCTTTAAGTTTCCTGCCCCAATTTCACCTATTTCTGGAACAGCTCTGTTAAACTACTCCCTCTTTTGCACTCTTCAAACACCTCCATCACAGGTCTTGTGTTATTACAGAGTAAATGTACTCAATGTGTAATTTATCCAGGTCCCTCTAAAGCTCAATCCATTTTTGACACAGGCTCCTATGCTTGTGGAGTATGTGGAAAGAAATACAAGTATTACAACTGCTTCCAGACTCATGTTCGTGCACACAGAGGTAAGGCTTCATTTCAAAACATTAAGTCCCTTAATATACAAACAACGTACAGTTTTAGTATACAGGCAAGCACTAATTGCTACTATATTCAAAGTCATATTAATCAGACATATGCAAGGCTTTATTGGATTTCCAATAGGGCTGTCCCCGACTAAGATTTTCTTTGGTCAAACAAGACTTCACTGAACACTTCTGAAAATAAACTATTCTAAATTTGAAACCCCAAAAAATCCACACATTTCACAATATTTTTCGTCACCCCATTTTGTGTGATGTTTTACTTACACTGTTTTAAGAAATAATCTGAAATAAATACATACGTTAGGAGGGTGATTGACAACTAGAGAAACATGAATGTATGAACATTTTCCCAATGTAGCTGCTGGACATTCCAGATTTAGCCTCTATAAAATGAGCTGTTAGTAAAAAATAAGCCTTGTGTCATGAGTCCTGTTGTTACCGAATAATGATATTATTAAAAATGCCTGATTTTAATGTCCTACAACCTACTACAAATGCAAAATATTATTAGTTGAACATGCAAATCATCAAAGCATGCCAGTTAAAAGACGCGTACTGGAGACTTCTTTAGAACCACAAACAGCGACATTCACTGCCTGAATAAGTGCAGCATGCAAACGTACCATGTCAGAATAAAGAAATTGGAATTCCTATGTGCTTACATTAATCACTAACCAATAGAACTAGTCATTGGATACTAGTTAGTAGTTTTCTCACGCTCTCTTGCTAATAATAAGTAGATTGTGTTTGTGTCAGGGTTATCAGAGGTTTGAAATTAGGAGTCAGAGAGCTCCAACTATGATCTCTAGTCAGACAGTGGTCATGAGATGAGAGCTGAGCTGTGAATCTCTTTCTCTGTGACTGTTATAGTGTCATGTTTACATTCTTGTGCCCTATAAAAGTTGGTCCTCTGGCCTTCAGAGCGGTGAGACATGATCAAGACTGAAACCTGGTGTTGTCATCATTTATTATTTGGGGTCTGATTTTCTCTCCCTATCTGAAGATTGATAAATACTTATAATACTAAAAATCCAGAACTCAACCGAATTTAGTCACTCCGTTTATGAAGAGATGGCAAAACGCTCTCTTCAACAATTGGCATTGTTGGCAGGATTGCAACACCGGTTCCAGGAGCGACCCACGGTGGCACCATTTTAAAGCAGAACCCGTGGTGCACAAAACTAAAACGTAAAGAATCCTTTTTCTAAAACCCCATTCACGGACTGCTTTATTCTTGGTCCGCCTGCTATCCCTCTTTGATATTGGGAACATAAAACATTTAATAACTTTTATTGTGATGTTCAGTTGGGAGCCTGGCCTTGGCTGACCAGAGTCTGTATAGGCCTCAGTAGGAGGACAATAATATTAGACATTGGTTCTGTAACTTTTAGGTCGTTAATTGACATTATATTTTTACTTTGTCTCGGTCAGAGTCTGGGACCTCTGATGGCATACAAGAACCCTGGTTGCCGGAAGTATTGGGAAAGGATGTAATATTATGTTGGACATGACCCATATTCTTGATTCAAGGGAAAAGAATGTGATAACAGAGTTAACTGGTTTCCCCGAATACAGACCAGGGGTGAACTAAATAGATGTGTGTTTATTAGAATGTGTACATTTACAGCTGATATTTTAAGTTGAAGGGATTCCTATTTTAGTTTTAACTGTAAGCCTATTAAGTTTTGTTTGGGGTTTTCTTAAGACCAAGCACAGTAGGTGGGCAGTCATGATCTACTAGCATCAAAGACTTTATGCGAGAGACCATCTTTTAAGGGTAAAGTGGGTTTTAAACAAGCAAGGGATACTTTGACCATATCAAGGGGCTGTTAGGAGGTTAACAGGCAAACATGGCATTAAATGATCAGCAAGGAACGGAATGAAATACTAAGGAAAAGACACACTGGCAGTTTATTGATTAACTCATCTCTCTGAAGTAGGAGTTGTGGTTATTTTTGTTATCCATGAGGTATTGGATTCAGGATTCACGTTCCCAAGGAATGAGTCGTTGTGTGCGCGTTGCACAATTGAGTGCCCGGAAAACAGGAGTAGGCCATATTTGTAGTTCGCTACCACATGATATTTTAGTCACAACATTTTGTTCACCACCACATGCTCATGTAGTTATCTCATTCTTTAATATTGACAGGTGCTTGTTCTAGAGTGCTATGTGATTTTGAGACTATTAAAAATGCTGTGTGATTCCTGTTGCAGTAATTCATAAGGTTTGGCCGCATGCCGTTATGAGCTTTGTTACGGATACATTGTAATTCAGTATGGGTAATCGAGTTTCCATCACTGGAGCAATAGAGATGGTGCCACCTGTGAATAGTCCAGCCCACTATGTGTTTGACTTGGAATTTGACATGGAATTTAAGCAGTGACAAGCATTGAGAAATGGCATGCGTGGACTAAACATGACTCAATACATTGTTTTCCGCTACAGGGAACGTTTGATGTAAAAATATTGGGAGTTTAAAAGCGGTTTTGAAATACAAGGAAACAAGTCGTACATGTAAACAATTCCAAATACTGGCCAATATTTATGATATGGGTAACTGAAGCTACGATACGATGTGGCGTTGGCTATCTTGAGAAGATACGGTCTGATCAAGCTAAAACTGTTTCTAATAGAGAAGCTAGGAATGAGCTAGAGTATCTTGATAGAAAGAGACAAGATGAACAGGAAAGGGAGTTAGAACGTTAAGAGACAGACAAACAAGAGGCTGCTAGAATTGAACTAGAACAGTTTGAGAGACTGAAGGTCAGGGAGTCATTGTTCAAATGTGACAAACTGAACAAAGTAACAGAGTGAGAGAAATTGCTGGAAAAATTGCTTGAACATGCTAACATGAAAGTGCTTCAACTTACTGCCAGTGCCCAAACTACGTCTGAAGAGTCAGGAGTTATGGAATGGGCAGAGAGTAGCGTCATGTTCCGATCAGCTCTCCAGAGTTGAAAACCTGTCAGTTGTAACATAGTGTCAACTGTGATCCGATCTGGGATCAGATCACACAGCCATAATTCCGTGAAGCACAGAACTAGAAAAGAGATAATCTTTGTATTTCACCATCAGTAGCTGAAGTTCATCCATTTAGTTGCACAGTGACTGATATTGGAGAAGAAAACCCTTGGAAGCACTGTTCGGATCCTACGTCTGTGTAACTGAATCAGCGCTCCTGCTCACTTCCTCCTCCACGTTTCACAGCGTGAGCAATACCTTGTGAAATGCCGTAGTAGAGGGAAGAGAGCGGGAGCGCTAGAAGACGAGCGGGGAACGGTGCAACATAGATGTAATTCAGTTTGAATGCGATATCTTTAACCTAGAATATTCAAATTGTAAATAAAACTGCAATTTTGCTTAATGTCTTTGATTATACACATGTATTTACAGAAACTAGCTGTTTGACTAGTAACAGGATTTTAGGCCTAATTTCTTATTGATCATTCCAACGTGGCGCATCCAAAATTGATATAGTTGTTGAAAGGATGCAACCTCTCAAATCAACCATTTGGAAAATCAAAAACTAGAATGTTGTTTGAAGTAAAATGCAGATGGTTAGACCTACAGCAGCACATTATAAGAAAACATAACCTAAAACTTTAGTTCCCGAAATATAGTTTGGCTAACAACTATATTTTTCCTATGTGCCCTGTGCAAAAACTCCAGAAGGAAACAGATTAATCAAGGGGAAAACAGTAACATCTTTTATAAATATATAATTTTATAGTTGCTTTATTTCTCTCAAATAATACAATATATAATTTCTGTAAAACGTTCTTTTAAATCAGCAATGGTGACACAAGTGGGAATCAGATATGACACTGCCATACGGCTCGTGAACTAAAAAGCCGACTAAGAGCATATCGACCAACACTCGACTAGCCGACTGAGTGGGGACAGCCCTAATTTCCAATTATGTACTTGCATAAACTTGTCATTCAAGTATTCCTCCTCCTGACCTCCATTGTCGTAATGTGAAGTACGTCAAATGTTTTATGCAGGGTGCTTGGCGACAGTATGTTGTTTGACCTTTGACCTCTCTTGCTCTAAGTGTTAACATTTTCCCTATAATTGTACAGCCTTGGCTGGCCACCAGGCATGTGAGAACCGCCTCAAAAATGTTTGCCAAAAATAATGCCATACAGTGCATCCGGAAAGTATTCAGTGCTTCACTTTTTCCACATGTTGTTAGGGCTTTAGCCGTACTCCAAAATGTATCTAAAATTATCAAATTATTATAATTAAAAAACACACAAAACTTCCTAATAATTATGTGAACAAACCAGGAAACCAGGCACAGCTTATCTCCTGGCCAATGCCATCCCTACAGTGATAAATAGTGGTGGCAGCATCATGTTGTTGGGATGTTTTTCAGTGACAGGAACTGGAAGACAAGTCAGCACTAGGAGAAAGATTAAGGTCTTTGGGTGGCCCATTCAGAGCCCAGACCTGAACCCGTTTCAACATTTCAAGAGAACTGAAAATGGCTGTGCTCTGGCTCTCAATCCGACCTGCTGGAGCTAGAGAAGTCCTGCAATGAAGAATGTGAGACTAACTGTCCAAACATAGGTGTGCCAATCTTGAGCAAAGGACTTAATTCTCAAATAGATGTTATATTTTTGTTCTTAATTTTGGCAAATCCTCCAAAAATATGAATCAAACTTTTATCTCTCATTTTGGGGTATTGTATGTAGGATTTTGAGGGGAAATTTTATGACATTTTGGAATAAGGTTGTAGCATAGTAAAATATGGAAAAAGTGAATTGTTTTGAATACTTTTCTGATGCACTGTATATCCATTCATTCAGAAATCATTAATCATTTGCGTTTGGGAGCGTCTGTGCGGAATGGTGTGGCGCTGTTCAGAAATGTGAGTCCACCTCTGTAATTTCCTGAGAAACTATTGACATAATGCAAATTACAGCAGAGCATGAAGTTATATACTGTAGGATGCATGTTGTTGAGACAAAGCTCCCAAAACCAAGTTCATGACAAAAACATTCTCGAAATTCTGGAGTAAATGGAGAGAAAAAGGCTTTAAATCTTACTTAATCTACCACAATTATTGTAAATCACAGAAAGCAAGAGGTGACGAAGGAGAGAGTGAGATTGAACAATGCTTCACAATTGTCTTTGTACACAAGAACAACCAATCACACCACATCTTGATCCGTATCAACATATGAGTAGCAAGCTACTCTAAGAAACGGAACGAGGGCCATCAAGTACAGACCCTGTCCAGCAACTCCAAATTTTAGTATATGAGAGAAGGGGGCAGGGTGACACCCAGCTATACACTTGTGCACCATGCTTTTTGGGTGGGACTTTTTTACAACCATTCATTCAACCAAAATGTTTATAATTTATTATGTTTATGGGAGCATTCCCTACTCCAACACTCCTGCGTCTAATGAATGGGTTTCTATCAAGCTCTGTAGATCATCTTATGACTATACATTAGAATAAGGAGTGCTAGAGCAGGGAAACATCTAAAACATGAAGATTAAGTACTAGGACCAGGTTTGGGAACCACTGTATTAGAGCATAACATTGTTTGCAAGAGCACAAGTTCTTCATAGATCTTGCCTCTTAATTTTGCCCTCTATGTATACTACATTTAATTTAGGATAATTTTATAATTTCACCTACTGCTCTTACACAATCCTGTGGGAAACATTGTGTGTTCTACTTGTTTTTTTTTCTTTTCCAATTTATACAACCTTAATTATATGTCAATATGCCGTCCCATGTGCTTTGTCTGTTTTTCCGTAAGTACCAACAGGCCAGAATTTTTTCTCATTCTTTTTCGCTGCAGACTCTGACGGCACTATAGGAGAGGTGACACTCCAGCCTCCAAACAGTGAGTAAATGGATATGATAATGAGCATACACAAAAACACTAGTATAACCGATGCCACTATTCTCAATAAAATATAGAATTGTTTGGAACGACATCCATGGTTCAGTACATGCTTGTGAATTGTGTATTTCCAGTATTGAGGTTCATACATTTCCATTCATTTTTATTAATTTCTCTTGGAATTGGCTGTTTTTGTGTGTACTTGTAAGCATGCCAGTGTTGCCACCAAAAATCACCAGAATTTCAGGTTGTCTATTGGCATCCTGTTTTTTAGTGGATGCACCTATCTGTGACAAAACAGTGCTACAATTACATTTACTTTAATGCCGTTCTACAACAAAAATAAATTCCTGAAGAGCAGAAAATTGCCAGATTTACTAGTTGTTCATTTGAATTTTCTTTGTCGCTCAAGATAAGTTGCTGAATCTGGGAACTTTTTATTCTTTAAGTAAGTATAGAGTATTGCAATGGTGATTTTCAAAAGTCATGTATTGAACCGTAGGCTAACTGTACCATTGCATCCCTCCTGTGTATATTACACAGTTTTATAGATGTGTATTTCCTTGTATTAGTGTTAATTTTTTTTCTGGATTCTCGAGATGAAATTGCTATTTCTAAAAATGGATAGAATGGATTTAATGGCTTGAAAAACAAATAATGAGTCAAAACACAGTAAGAAACCAGAAATTACACTGTCTACACACTCCTCTGAAGTCTCAAGGTCTTTCATCTGTATTTATTCAAAAGACGTCAGAAGACAATGTTATTGCTCCCTCTATGCATCAAGTCACCCTTAATCATAAGATTCTGCGGTCACATTATCTAACTCTACAGACTAACTGTTACTTTATCTACAGTGGATTGTCCATTACAGTGTGTTGCCCCACCTTTTTGTGATCTGTTATGGTGGACCTGTGCTAAGACAAATATAAAAAATTATAATATAATTTTACTATTGAAATGATGTTATTGAGTCTCATGTCCAGGCAGTGATGTCACTTGTTGCCCGTGCGTGTGTTCCACAGCCACAGTGCTGGTCTCTCTGTGTGTGCACTGCAGATAGTTTCCGCTACTCTTGTGATATTTGTGGCAAGAAGTACAAGTACTACAGCTGTTTCCAGGAGCACCGAGACCTGCATGCTGTTGATGGTAAGTAGTCTTTCCTCTTCACTATGAGAACAAAGACAATTTGACATACTGTCACATGTCTGCTTAATTGGTCTTGTCACTCAGTGTAACTTGGGCTGATCACAAAAAACAGAGGTAAGACATAGATAATTGCAAGCTTCTACAGGCACCATGTCCATGCCTGTGAAGCAGCCAGTGAGTAGGATAAATCAACCCACATTAGTTGATTCAGTGACACTTAGGTTTCTGGAAGTATAGATAGTGTGCATGTTGCAGATATTAAGTAAGATGTCGGTTCGTGGGCATTCACATGAATGCAGGCAGTTTTCTGTCATCATTGAACAAATCTTTTCACTAACAACAAAACGAATAACTGAAAATATACTGAAAATAAAGTATCCACTTCATATTGTCTTTGTGAGGTATTTTCCTGACCCTCTTCTGCAACCTTCCCACAGAGCTGGGAAACGCTCTACTCAATGTAGATCACAGTTCCAAGGGTACTAATTGCTGATTCCACTCACCTGTTCTCCCTTTACCACGTACTGCCACCACTTAAACTGTTCATTCACACCCTGTCCTTTGTGAGGTTTTGTTTGCTGTCTGTCACAGTAATAAACCTGTGAGTACTGTAGAAGTATTTACTCATTTAGAAACACCGTTACCCTCATTTGGTTAAGGCCAGCAAAGCAAGGTAAGGAAATCATCTGTAAAGACTGAGTAATGTGAGGTCACCCTGCCTATACAGACTCCATGAATAACCATCTGTGAGTCCCTCCAAAGGCCCAGGGCAGGTTTGACAGAACGTGGGATCACTAGCAGCCTGTGGCGAGGCCTGACAGGGTTCAGGCTTAGGCAAGCGAACCGCTGTTGCCACACGTGCATATAAAGCGAGCCAAGAAGCACAACGACATGAGCTTCTGCTGTCTTCTTCCCTAAAGAATGCGCAGAGGCTTTGCTGTACTTCAAGGAAGAGGCAAGCATAATGCTATTAAGTAGGGGAATACAGCAAGCCATCCTTGTATGATGTGGCAGAGACACAAAGTATAAATTGTGGCTGTCCACACTGTCATTCATGTCACTGAAGCAGCAGTGAGTCCTGAGAAGGGCTTTTGATGGTGGAGAGTAAGCCAACATTTTTGGTCCAAGTAAATGCCATTGAGTTTCTCTTGGTATGAAGAAGCTCGGCAGCTCATAGTAACTTCAGAACATTGTCAACCAGTTCAAAAGTTTTTTTGAGAATAAATGGGGTTTGACATGCAGTTATATAGGGGGCACCTGCTGTGGATACATTAAGTCTTTTATTGAGTGGCTACATGAACATAGAAGGGTAAACCAATAGGAGAAGATCTCCTATGAGCTCCATGACATTGAATGTGCATTGCACAAGTTTGCGCTGAAAAATTATTATCCAATATCCTAGTTCTTTGCAGTGCAATTAGTTTCCCTTCTTTCATTGAATCAGCAATAAACGTATTGAACCTACCCTTTCTGCAGTGAGTTTCACATTTGGAGCAGCATGTCTTAGTACTTGGAGGGACTTTACTTTTGTTCAGGGGGAGGTGGTTCATATGTGGGGGATGGCTAATTGTATTTGATGGGGCATGTATTCATTTGTAGAATGTATTCGTAATAGTGGGTGTATTTGCACTTCGAGGCTACCATCGATCAGGGTACATTACCCCTCGGGCTGTCACTGAACAACTTTTTTTGTTTATTGTTGTCTCTTCTGTTTTTATAGATCCTTATGAGGCTGTGATCTTACCTATAGACGACCTCAAGGAGGAGGATCGAGTGGAACCCTATCAAAAATTAGGACCAAGTAAGAATGCACTTCGTTGTAGACTGCTAATCTTTAGGACATAGATCCAAATGAGAAATACATACATACATAGTCTACTGCTGATCCCTGGGAGGGATTGCAGTGTCGCTTGTTCCCATTTTGGGGTCACGGGTGACTGGAGCCTAACCCAGTAGCTTTCAGGCCTTAGGCGGCTTACACCCTGGACTGGGGCCAGCAAGTCGCAGGGCTAACACAGAGACACAGACACCCATTCACTCACACATCCATTCTCTAGGGGCAATTTCGATATACCAATTAACCTATCACATGCATGTCTTTGAATGGTGGGAGGAAGCCGGAGTGCCCGGAGAGAACCCACGGTAACATGGGGAGGGCATACAGACTCCACCCAGAGAGATCATGTGATGTTGGAGTTGGCCCAAGAATCGAACCCATGATCTCATTCCTGGGAGGCAAGCGCTCTAACCGCGCTGCAACCATGCACCCCAAAACAGAAATAAAATGTCATGAACTGCTATCTTGACAGCTTAATAATGCCACTTTGTTGGTGTCCTCATTTAGCATCAGGCCTATATAACATATTGTATTGTTTACTCTATTTTGGCTTGTGGACTGGTGTTGAAGGAAAATTGTTCTGTTGCTTATTTTGTTTTTCACCATGTCTGTCAAAATGTTAATATTTTATTTATTTATTCGCAGAAACTGGAAGCTATGTGTGCGAATTTTGCGGTAAACAGTACAAGTACTTCAACCCATACCAGGAACACGTTGCTCTTCACACCCCCATGGGTATGTTTACTAACTCATTTAGCTGTCATACCGTCAGAAATGACCACACACTTATTTACATTTCTACCCCAGTTAAATTCAGTGCTGTGTGTGTGTCTATATATATCTATAGATAGATATATATCTATCTATGGATATATAGATATAGATATATAGATCTATATCTCTATAGATATAGAGATATATCTGCAATATCATCCAAAATCTTACTGTACCAACTGCCAGATGATTGGTGCTTAGTCTGTCTAGTGTGACCATATTGTCAATTCATGATAAAAATGTATTGTTCTCACTATGTCATGCCATAATTGATTGATAATATGGTCCCCTCCTTGAACCGCCACCTTAACGGGGTGGAGGGGTTTGAGTGCTCGGATGATCCTAAGAGCTATGTTGTCTGGGGCAATATGCCCCTGGTAGGGTCTCCAAAGGCAAACTGGTCCTAGGTGACTAGCCAGACTAAGTGCGGTTCACCAAAACCCCCTATGATGACAAAAAAAGGAGAATCGCTACGTTGCCCGGAGTGGCATTACTGGGGCCCCACCCTGGAGCCAGGCCTGGGGTGGGTGCTCACAGGCCTGCGAGCGCCTGGTGGCCGGGTCTTTGCCCATGGGACCCGGCCGGGTATAGCCCGAAAAGGCGACATAGGATCACCTTCCTACAGGCCCACCACCCACAGGAAGGACCGTAGGGGGCCGGTGCAGTGTGTTTTGGGCGGTGGTCAGGGCCAGGTGCCTGGACGACTGAGGCCATGCACACGTGGCTCAGCCGCCACGTGTTGGCGTTTACCCCGGTAAACAAGAGGGTCGTGTCCCTGCGCCTTCAAGTCGGGGACAGGTCTCTCACTGTCGTCTTGGCCTATGGGCCGAATAGCAGTACAGAGTACCCTGCCTTCTCGGGGTCCCTAGGAGGGGTACTGGATAGTGCACCGACAGGGGACTCCATTGTTCTGCTGGGGGACTTCAACGCCCACGTGGGCAACGACAATGACACCTGGAGAGGGGTGATTGGGAAGAACGGCCCCCCCCCGATCTGAACCAGAGCGGTGTTTTTTTGTTGGACTTCTATGCTAGTTACGGTTTGTCCATAACGAACACCATGTTCGAGCACAAGGGCATCCATCAGTGCACGTGGCACCAGGGCACCCTAGGCCAAAGGTCGATGATCGATTTTGTTGTCGTGTCCTCTGACCTCCGGCTGCGTTTCTCGGAAACTCGGGTAAGGAGAGGGGCGGAGCTGTCAACTGATCACCACCTGGTCGTGAGCTGGATCCGCTGATGGAGGAGGAAGTCGGACAGACCGGGCAGGCCCAAGCGTATCGTGAGGGTCTGTTGGGAACGTCTGGCGGAGCCTTCTGCCAGCAGGGTCTTCAACTCGCACCTCCGGGAGAGTTTCTCACAGATTCCGGGGGGGACTGGGGACATTGAGTCTGAGTGGACTATGTTCTCGGCCTCCGTTGTCGATGCGGCGGCCCGGAGCTGCGGTCGTAAGGTCTCTGGTGCCAGTCGCGGCGGCAATCCCCGAACCCGGTGGTGGACACCGGAAGTAAGGGATGCTGTCAAACTGAAGGAGTCCTATCGAGCCTGGTTGGCTTGTGGGACTCCTGAGACAGTTGACAGGTATCGGCAGGCCAAGCGTGCCGCGGCTCAGATTGTCGCGGAGGCGAAAACTCGGGTCTGGGAGGTATTCGGGGAGGCCATGGAGGACTACCGGACGGCCTCTTGGAAATTCTGGCAAACCGTTCGCCGACTCGGGGGAGAAGTGGTTCTTCACCAACACCGTGTACGGTGCGGGCGAGGAGCTGCTGACCTCAACTGGGGACGTTGTTGAGCGGTGGAAGGAATACTTTGAGAATCTCCTCAATCCTGCCGTCACGTCTTCCAAGGAGGAAGCAGAGGCTGAAGACCCGGAGGTGGACTCGTCGATCACCCAGGCAGAAGTCACCGAGGTGGTCGGTGGGCTACTCGGTGGCAAAGCCCCGAGTATCTTGAGTCTCTGAATGTTCGTGGCTGACACATCTCTTCAACATTGCGTGGCGCCTTGGGATGGTGCCGCTGGACTGGCAGACCGGGGTGGTGGTACCCCTTTATAAGAAGGGGACCGGAGGGTGTGTTCCAACTACAAGGGGATCACACTCCTCAGCCTCCCTGGTAAGGTCTATGCCAGGGTACTAGAGAGGAGAATCTGATCGATAGTCGAACCTCGGATTCAGGAAGTACAGTGTGGTTTTCGTCCTGGTCGCGGAACACTGGACCAGCTCTAAACACTCCATCGGGTACTTGAGGGTTCACGGGGGTTTGCCCAACCAGTTCATATGTGCTTTGTGGACCTGGAGAAGGCGTTCAACCGTGTCCCTAGCGGAGCCCTGTAGGGGGTTTGCCGGGAGGACGGGGTCCGGGGCCCTTTGCTCAGGGCTGTCAGGTCCCTGTATGACCGGAGGAGGAGCTGTGTTTGCATTGCCGGTAGTAAGTCGACCTGTTCCCGGTGCATGTTGGACTCCGCCAGGGCTGCCCTTTGTCACCGTTTCTGTTCATTGTTTTTATGGACAGAATTTCTAGGCACAGCCAGGGGCCAGAGGGTGTCTGGTTCGGGGGGCACAGGATTTCATCTCTTCTATTTGCAGATGATGTTGTCCTGATGGCTTCATCGGACCGGGACCTACAGCATGCACTAGAGCGGTTTGCAGCCGAGTGTGAAGCAGCCGGGATGGGAATCAGCACCTCTAAATCTGAGGCCATGGTTCTCGACCGGAAAAAGGTGGCTTGCTCCCTCCGGGTGGGTGGGGAGTCCCTGCTTCAAGTGGAGGAGTTCAAGTATCTCAGGTCCCCCCGATCGGTGCAGCGGCTGCAGTGATGCGGTCACTGTACCAGGCCTTCATGGTGAAGAAGGAGCTGAGCTGGAAGGCAAAGCTCTCAATTTACCGGTCGATCTACGTTCCTACTCTCACCTATGGTCATGAACTTTGGGTAATGACCGAAAGGACGAGATCGCGGATACAAGCGGTCGAAATGAGTTTCCTTCGCAGGGTGGCCGGGCTCTCCCTCAGAGATAAGATGAGGAGCTTGGTCACATGAGAGGAGCTCGGAGTAGAGACGCTGCTCCTCCACGTCAAGAGGAGCCAGCTGAGGTAGCTCGGGCATCTGTTTCGAATGCCTCCTGGACACCTCCCTCGGGAGGTGTTCCGGGCATGTCCTACCGGGAGGCGGCCCCAGGGAAGACACAGGACACGCTGGAGGAACTATGTCTCTCGGCTGGCCTGGGAACGCCTCGGGATCCCCCCGGCGGAGCTGGAGGAGGTGTGTGTGGAGAAGGAAGTCTGGGCCTCCCTTCTCAGACTGCTGCCCCCGCGGCCCAGCCCCAGATAAGCGGAAGACAATGGATGGATGGATGGCATAATCATATGCAAATTGACACCAGTACGGTTCTCTTTTATGCCATACTGGAAGTTTTTTGGGTGCTTTTTAAACCATGGCGACACCATGCAGTCTCTCTCCCTTAGACTTCAAGTCTGGATATGCACACAGGAACAATCTATTGAATTTGTAATATTGGGGAAGCCAGACAGACAGCATTAACAGTAAAAGGGCCGATAAGGGGTTATTTTACACCAGCGAAGGTTAAAAATGCACTCAATCTAATTTGAGAACCCTGCTTTCCTGACTTGTCATGTCAAGTATGTCTTTTTTATCATCTACTATTTACAAAATGTTTAAAATCATACCAGAAACAGCTATTTTAGAGCAATTTCACTCATATTTTAGGAAGAATTTGAGCAAGTATTGCTCAAAGTATTGCTATTTACATAGGAAAATATGCACAAAATGCCCATTTGTTTAAAAAACAAACAAAAAAACTTGAGGTGCCCTCTTGAAAAACTAAAATGCATAACATTTTAATGAGTGCCCATTTAGTGGAGAAAATGTTATGCAGTGCCCTAAATGTTCTTCCTCCAATTATCTAAACTTAATCGTTCCTATGCTCTTCCTTCCAATGGAAAAGGTGCTTTTATGAAGGAAGCTTAATGGATTCATGATAGTGTCCCAAAGTATGCCCTTTCCAGAAATAAGATGCTGTGCTAAAAAGGGCATGATTTCCCTAATTGAGGCATTGACAATACTAGGGTGCTGCCATATGCACTGTCAAACAATTTGGTATTTCTCTCACAATCCTTGCTTGCATTCTAAAGACATCATAGGTCAAAAAGATTTTAAAAGATTGAAATTGTAGTCCGTGGGATGTTTTGGGACATGCTTGTGCCACTGGGAAAGGGCTTGCCACATATAAAGGCTGGGAAAATGTAGACTAGAAAGGGATGTATGTCCTTGTGTATTAGTCTTTTACGTTACGTTAGAAAAATCAGTTTTTATCAGATTCTATTAGACTATAGCACGACAATGCCAACTGCTCATGTGACGTTTATAACTTTGATGGGTGATTACATGTTTTTTGCTTAGTCTCAGTCATGCTAGACACTGTCACTGTCATTGCTGTTAAAGGCAGATACCGGTTCATAAGCACATTTTGAGCCTAACATCACTAAAACACATATAGGTAACAATTTTTTTTTTTGGGGGGGGGGGGGGGGACGGGGGGATTACCATGAGTTGTCTTTACAAGTGTTTGATTGTTGCTGCACATTTTGGTGATGCACAAATGATCAAAAGGTCAAAAATAAAGACACATTTTCATGGCCTTCTTTGCTTATATGTTTCAAGGGTGACAATATGTCAAACATGTTTTATTGAATACACAACATATTTTTGCAATAGTAGGGAAGCAAACCACTACAACTGTCTTCATTACTTGTTATTCTGATCACTTTCTTCCAAGTAGGACGCTCATTTGACATAAAAAAACAAAGGTTGATGCAGCGTGGGACCATTGACACCAACAAATACAACTCCAGTCAAATAGGTAAGAAAAGCATGTTAGGCCTTCACAATGGTCAAATGTTGTTTTTTGTGTTTACATATGTTTTATTAATATACATTTTCTTTAATACATCATTTACCAAAAAGAAGCTCTAATACTCTTAGCAGTATTTGTCACTGCTAAGTGAGACACTAAGCACTCTACCACCCTCTTTGCCAGAAAGTGTGCTATGAAGATATATTGAAAGTTTGATACTTATCACACTACTGGATAAAAAATCTAGTACAACCATAGAAAGAGAAATAGGACACTGAGTGTACCATGCACTACTTCTCAGTTGAAATGTACTTCTGGGTTCAAACGATACAAAGTAAAATCAGAAATTACCTCCACACAATGATACGTTTCTTCACAAAATTCCAGATTTATAAAATAAAATAAGATCAGAATTTGATTTTAAAAATCTTAAAGGAGCAGTTTAGGCACCATGAACAAGCAAGGTTTCGATCCATTATGAAATTTCAACACAGTTCCAACAAGGTGAAGAGAGAATATGCACGAACGTGACACAATTGAATTAATTTTCTGACTTTTCCGTTTGCAGCTGAAAAGGTAACACTCAATATAATTAAGAATATGTTTAGGAGTATATACAATAGTATAGGATAGTTCTTGTTTGCTTAAGGTTTCAGTTGCGCTGTGGGTACGTGATGTGATTGATTTGCATCTCATTTCAGCTGTTTTTTCCTAGGATACTTATAACGTGGATAGGGCATCAATGGTCCTATAATGCCCTAGATAAAACGTCTTGCATGCAGCAAGGTCAGAAATGAAACTTGCCTTTGTCAATCTGTCATTCATATCCTTGTTGATAGTCAGAGACTATTTGTTCAATCATTGCCTCAATCTCTCAACAAGATGCTAAACAAGATAGCTGCCCTGTGGATGAGGTGGTGCTACTGAGCTCTAACAATCCAAACTATATCAGACGTAAACCAAAATCCACCTTATTTAAACAGGCTTTTCATTTTATCAAGATACAAATAACTTTGGATTAAAACTATTTTGAACTTTAAATATTTGGAATTGTTTCATCAAATATTACAACCTGCTGAGAAGAGAACACCACCACCAAGATTTTCTATTAACCGATCAGGACAACATTTGGAGCAACAATGACCACTGAGAGGAGATACAGAAAACTCTGGATTTCAGGACACATGAATAAAGACCTACAGATGTATTGGTTGAGGTCATGTGAAATATTTTTTATGGCAATGTGTAGATATGAACAGTCATGAATGGAGTTTCAATACAATTTATTTAGCTTGTAGAAGTACATAAGATGAAATAAAGCTCTTTGTTATCAGTCATTACGGAGGACGTGATAACCACAGGTCGCTCGTATGAGTGATATAAAATATCCTTAAACACTGCCTTAAATACACTTAGAACAAATGGTATTGCATATGGTCAATCAAGCAATCAATGTAACAACATATGGTTAACTCTACTCAGTAACAGCTTGAAACAAGACATCGCCATACCAACAGTCCCATAGTTCTTTGATGTGGCATCTCTCTCCAAACCAGTAGGTAATAAAGCCACAGGTCGTTGACCGGTCAAATGGTAAATTGTCCTTGGTATGGTCATCGTCAAACAAGGATTTAATTAATACCAAACATAAAGATAAGAGCAGCTGGATTAATTCTAAACATACTTCCTCAGGTCTTGTGAACTCTCAGGTCACCTAGAGTTCACGTCTCCTAGTTAGGTGTCATAAAACTACAGATGGCCTCTCTATCAAATGGAGTTAAATTAACATTCACACTATCAAGCTTTTTAACCAACTGTAAACTTTTCTCAAAATGCATTTATTGTAACTGTATTCTAAAACTACACCACTGTCAAACAACCAAAGGCAACAGAAGAAAATGACATAAAAGAAAAGAACAATAACATTGAACAACTGGAAAGAATACGATTACTTTATATTCAAGAATGGTTGACCTCCTGATATTGGGGCTTGTAATACATTGCACTTATGCCCAGGCTGCACTCTGTGACAGGGGAGATGACAGTAAGTTAACTCCTGCTTTAAATATGGATTCTTCGCCACTTGAAAATCAGGTAATCAAGTTTTTTTTACAGCAAAGACATCACAATAGACAGTAACAACATTGTTCCTTGCCATAGTTTGGCTCAAAAATACAGGAGAAAGACAGACTTTGTCATCAGGCTTGCTAGTTGGAGGCACCAAATGGAGGTGCTTAGAAATGCCAAATAATTGAAGGGTATAAGTGTATATGTAAATGTTGACTTTACAAATAGAAATTCTGAAATTGCAAGACAAGCAAGGGTCCTGAGAAGAGACAAGAAGATTTAATTACTGACTTATCTGATCATTTACCTGTTTTCACAGTGATGCAAAGAACTACAGAAATTACTCAAAGTAAAAAGATACTGTAGTTTCAGGACAAAAAAAACTCAAGCGGCAGTGCATTCATTTAAAATTGACTTAAAAAATATGTGGGAGGAGGTTAAGGTGGAAGATGTAAACTTGGCTTCAGAATTTTTTCTCTATCAACTACCCTTTACAAAAAATGCATTTTAGTCTATTAGGTAAAGAAAAATAAATGAGCTGAAATGCCATGGGTAAGCAAGGGTATTCAAAAAGCTTTTAAGAAAACATAAGTTGTATAAAGACTTGAAAAGGGAAGCAAGACAAACATGTAAAACTTATAAGAATGTGTATCATGAGATCTAGCAAAACACATAGTAAAATAATGAAAGAAAAAATTCAAAAACAAAAAATACTTGTTGTGATAAATGATATAATTAAAAGTATAGCTGTACTACTTGTTTTCCGAATTATTATTATAACAAAAGAGAAATGTCAAATTTGCCAACCTGTTGAAATTCAAAATGAATTTAAGAAATATTTTATTGACATTGGGCCTTTTAAACTCATATTGTTTGCAGGTGACACAAATTATAGTGAATATTACAATGAACTTATAAATGCTATAAATGAAGAACTAAGTAACATTTACAATGGATGGGTAGCAATACATTACTGTTAAATTTAAGTAAGAATAAAGCAATGCCATTTGGTAATTCTAAAAACAATCCAGTATTCTAATTACAAATAAAAGTAGTGGGTGTCCAAATTTAACAGAACAGACCGTCACAAGTCCACTGGCACCAGGTCCAGCATTTGTAGATAACCACACAGGTGCTGAAAGCTCTGACTCCACACACCAAATAGAAGTATGGAGTGGGCAACAGAGAGAGGAGAGCAGATATTAGGGGAGAGCAGATATTAGAGTGCCAAGAGCAGCTAACAGTTAGATTAATATCTAAAGAAATACTAATAGGGAGGAACACTAGTGCAGACATTTAACAGAATAAAAACAATATTTGATGCAGCTCTATTTATTAATTGGAAATGAATGAATTAATATTACAGTCATGTTTTTTTAACCTTACAATTAGAATAGGTGGTTTATTTTTTTTCTTACCGTTGTTGGTATGTGCTTAATTATATCATACAAAAAATGTCAAGTGGATGGCTTGTGATGGTTTTGGTTTTCTTTAGTTTTGAAAATTTGGCTTTTGTAGCTGTTTTTGTTTTCTTGTTGGGATATAAATAGGGGTAGGGAATTAATGTTTCAACTTAAACCTTCTCAGTCTCAACTATGGAAATTAATTATTTGTGTTTGATTTAGTTTTGAGGAAGTTTAGAGACTGGAAATATACCAACGATACAAAATCATTGCAATTGTTAGAAATGGCAAAAGTAGCCAGTCCTTGCAGTTAGGTAAGTTTCCAGAAAATATGAAGATTGCTAAGTTTATCCCTATTTACAAGGATGGAGACAAATATAAATTTTCTCTTTACAGACCCATTAACCTTGTATCTCTAGTATTTTCTAAAATACTGGAAAAATGATTTCTTAAAATATTGGATTTTTATTGACACATGTACATTCTCTGTGAACAGCAATATGGTTTCAAACCTGATAGGACTACTACTCTGGCACGTGTTGATCTTGTGGAGACGATATTCTGTTGACAACCAATAATATGCTGTTGGGTTGTTTTTAGACCTAACCAAAGCTTTTGATACTATTCATTATGAATTATTACTTACAAATCTGTATATATGTAATCAGGGGAGTGACTCTCTCTTGGATCAAGAGTTTCTTAGAGAACAGATCACAGTATGTCCACATTGATAACACAGGCTCACAGTTACTGTCAGTGACCACTGGTCTCCCACAGGGGTCAATGTTGGGTCCTTTATTATGTATTCATAATATCAATGCTAGATGTTTAATTTCAAAAACATTACATTTTATATTATTTGCAGATTTGATTGGAATTGATTTAAATAACCTTAATTCTGGTAGAGTTAGAGAACATTAATGGACGCAATTGGAAAATTCTTAAATGTATTAAATGTTTGGTTTGATTCAAAATAATTAACCTTAAATTTAAATAAAACTAGATTTATTACATTTACAAATCATGCTATCAATGTGGACACAAAAGTACAAAATAAATTACATAGAAGTTGAAAGAGTGAGTGATATAAAATTACTTGGAGTAAAAAGTAAAGGTTAAGCTGAAAACCACATACCGATCAGAGCATAGCCATACCGATCAGAGCAAAGCTCTCTAAAGCAATAGCAGTTTCATACAAAGTATGATATCCATATATCAGACTAGAATATATCCAACCCTTAATGTCAGAAATTTGGTAAGCATACCTTTTTGTTCATAGGGAACAACATTTTCTCGAGCCCAGTGTCTGCAGCATGGATGTGTCTTTACAGTGACAATTTGTGAAGAATTTTAAAAATGGCTTTAAATCAGCCATTGCTCCAATTGTCTTTAAATGTTGTGTGTATGTATGAAATACATGACTGTATGATGTCAATTTTAAATGGTTCGCTGTGTTGAGGAGGAGTCTGCCGTTGCTGCTTGTAGCTATATTTGTTTGCTTTATTGAGTGTACTTACCTTTGAAAAGGCACAACCTATATCCTTTCTCATCATCATATCGCAATGGATTTTTAGTTCCTTTAAACTGGGATTTCATGAATACAATTCACACTAAACTTTAATTTAGGCTGTTATGTCCGCCAGCAGATGGCCCCTTCCTTCGTAAAATGGACAGCACAGTGCAATCCAGCTTGGTTGACGTCACTAGTTCGCAGAATTCAAGTGGTGAGGATTACAGTAGGTAACACGTTTGAATGTAAGTGAAAAAATGAAACCTGGCTTCGTCTGAAACTTCCTTTTTCTCTCTCAGGTACCCCAAGTCCCCTGGTGGCTGGTTCTTTCTCTGCATCACAGAGTGAGTCTGACCCCCTATCCTGGCATCTTCAGTTTCTTAATTTTTGTATAGTTTGTTATTCCTGTGAAAAATTTTGGCTAGTTAAAATTGATTGTGTTGTACCTCAATTATCATTGTTTATTGGTCTGTTGCTGAGACAGTAATATTTTACTTGGGAAGCTAGATTTGGACAACTGGAATATTGGGAGGTTAAGAGTAAAGCTTGGTTTATACTTTTGCTGGTCTGCATTTTTAATGTCATGTGCTGGTGTGCGGAGACCTTAGCATTTATAGTTGTGTGGCCTTTTTGTATAGCTAGCCATTATGCCTTTTGCACAAGGTGATGCTTTTGTACAAAATAATGGTGTATGCTTGTAGTGCAGGACAAACATCACAGAAGTAACTATGTAGTTGGTAGATAATATAATAACTACTTAACTATATTTGGGACGATACAAACTTGGAATGACATCTTTGAGAGAGCTACTGAATTTTATATCTTGCCTTTTATGATACATGAAGTCTTATTTGGACTGCAATTTGTAACCCCTCCGTTCACCATCCAACCAATCGTCATTTGTGTGGTCCTGCAGGTGACATATGAACTACCTACACACTTTTTGATTTTTGAGCTGGTGCACACAGTTTTTGTGGCCTGGCTTTGCAGTCCCGCAGGGCTTTCTGAATTGGACCCTTTACATTAAAGTATAAATCAAGCTTTGGTCGTGTCATAGCAGCAATTTGGTACAAAATAACTCAGTATTTGGTGACTTTCACTAAGGTCAAAAACGTATTTAGTCAGCCACCAATTGTGCAAGTTTTCCCACTTAAAAAGGTGAGAGAGGCCTGTAATTTTCATCATGGGTACAACTATGAAGACAAAATGAGCAAGAAAAAAAATCCAGCAAATCACATTGTCTGATTTTTTAAAGAATTTATTTGCAAATTAAGATGGAAAATAAGTATTCGGTCACCTACAAAAAATCAAGATTTCTAGCCCTCACAGACCTGTAACTTTTTAAAGAGGCTCCTCTGTACTCCACTCATTACCTGTATTAATGACACCAGTTTGAACTCGTTATCTGTATAAAAGACACCTGGCCACAGCCTCAAACTGTTAGACTCCAAGCTCCACTATGAGCAAGACCAAAGAGCTGTCATTGGACACCAGAAACAAAATTGTCGACCTGCGACAGGCTGGGTAGACTCGATCTGCAATAGGTAACCAGTTTGGTGTGAAGAAATCAACTGTGGGAGTAATTATTAGAAAATGGAAGATATGCAAGACCACTGATAATCTCCTTCAATCTGGCGCTCCACGCAAGATCTCACCCCATGGGGTCAACATTTTCACAAGAACGGTGAGCAATAATCCTGGAACCGCACGAGGGGACCTAGTGAATGACCTGCAGAGAGCTGGGACCAAAGCAAGAAAGGCTACCATTAGTAAAGCACTACGCAGCCAGCAACTCAAATCCAGCAGTGCCAGGTGTGTCCCCCTGCTTAAGCCAGCACATGTCCGGGCCCATCTGAAGTTTGCTCAAGAGCTATTGGATGATCCAGAAGAGGATTGGGAGAATGTCATATGGTGAGATGAAACCAAAATGGAACTTTTTGTTAAAAACTCAACTTGTTGTGTTTGGAGGAGAAAGAACACCATACCTTCTGTGAAGCATGGGGGTAGAAACACCCTGCTTTGGGTCTGTTTTTCTGCAAAGGGACCAGGACGACTGATCTGTGTAAAGGAAAGAATGAATGGGGCCATGTATTGTGAGATTTTGAGTGAAAACCTCTTTTCGTCAGCAAGGGCATTGAAGATGAAATGTGCCTGGATCTTTCAGCATGACAGTGATCCCAAACACACTACCAGGGCAACAAAGGAGTGATAAGAAGCATTTCAAGGTCCTGGAGTGGCCTAGCCAGTCTCCAGACCTAAACACCACAGAAAATCTTTTGAGGGAGTTGGCTGGGTGTTGACCAGCAATAGCCCCAAAACATCACTGTTTTGGAGGAGAATGGGTCAAACTACCAGCAGCAGTGTGTAAAAAACCTTGTGGAGACTTACAGAAACGTTTGATCTCTGTCATTGTCAACAAAGGGTATATAACAAAGTATTGAAAATAACTTTTTTTATTGACCAAATACGTATTTTCCACCATAGCTTGCAAATACATTCTTTAAAAATCAGACAGTGACTTTCTGGATTTTCTCAGTTTGTCTCATAGTTGAAGTGTACCTATGATGAAGTTTACAAGCCTCTCAACTTTGAAGTGGAAGAACTTGCACAATTGATGGCTGACTAAATACTTCTTTTTTTCACCCCACTGTATACTCAGTCAGAGCATTAGGCCTACCAAATTATGGAGAAAATGTATCAGTAAAGACTTACAACAATTAATTGCACACCAAAATGTACTACAAGAGTTTAAACTCCATTCCTATAAATATAGAGCGCAAAAGTAAGCTCATGAACATCATTGAATGTGTTACAGTAAGTAGGTTTAGTTTTATTTATCATCAGGTATTTTTTCTCCTTCCATATCTGATAAAGGCATGGTCGTAGATCTGTGGGGTGGTGACATGGGCAGGTCCACTGACGCCTTCTGTTTTAAGCTCTTAAACCAGCCACACTATTCTGGGTCTTGTGTTTTTAGAACCATACACATGTGGAGCCTGTGGCATCCAGTTTCAGTTCTACAACAACCTACTGGAGCATATGCAGTCCCACGCTGGTGAGTGAAGAGCAGAGGGAGAGATTTACTAGATTAGAGTTCAAAATTTTAAGTACAAAAGTCAAAGGGTATGATTTACATTGTCTAGTGTGGTTCTATTTTAAAATGCTAGTTGGAATTCTGGAAGCATGGCTTGCTTATTGCCCAATTTATACTTTGAAATGGTAGCCATTCAGTGTTCTTTGATTCAAGTGCTTTTAGATAACTACTTTTGTTAATGTTTCTGTGGATATAAACCTGTACATCAAGACAGTTCATGATCCTGTACCTTAACAAGAGGTCCTGGCCCAGCTGTTGAGTAGCAGCCTCAAAGTATAATGCTACCACCACCATGCTTCACGGTTGGTGAAGTATGGTGCTCCACAGATGATGAGCTATAATTTATTTTTGTATCTTTTAAAATGTAAACCTTTGTCTTACTATCTGTCCCACATGGTTTGGGGTGACTGGATGCAACTTTGGCATAATGAAAGTTTAGGTGGTTAAAACATTTTTACCTGGGTAAAACTTCTCATAAAGTTGATCATACACTCATTCACAATAGATCATAAATAACATATCAAATGTTTAAACCTAGGATGTGTGCCATTTTAAGGAAAATGTCATTTGCAATTTGATGACAGCAACACATCTCAAAAGGTTTAGAGAAATAGAGCAATAAAAGGCTGTAAGAATTAAATGGTACAAATATACACAGAGTATCTTTGAGAGGCAGAGTCTCTCATATGTGTATATGTGTAAGATGGGTAGAGGTTTACCCCAATCTGTAAAAACCTGCATCTACATATTGCGGTACCTTAAAAATAGTGAAGACTGAATTTCTAATCTATGGTACATAATACACTATATTAAAATAATTCTGAGAATCTGAAGAAATCTCTACATGTAAGGGACAAAGAAGAAAATAAACACTGCATGTGTGGCAGAGTTTGCTCATTGTACAATACATATGCTTGATCTACAATCAGTTATTTAGAAAGGGGAGCACCACCCTGATATTGGCTCAGGACACCAGGGTAACCTAGGTTTAATATGTAGCAAACAGCTTGATTGAAGGAGTGAATTTGTTCTAAGTGTGGATCAGATCAAATAACATGAGGGATCAGAATATGTGTGTCAATAAAATAATTGTTTGCCTCCCACTAACGAGATTGTGGGTTCAGTTCCTGGGCCAAATTCTCTCCGGGCACACCAGCTTCCTCCCACCTTCCAAAGACATGCATGTGATAAGTTGATTGGAAATTCTAAATTGCCCCTAGTCAATGAATGAATGTGAGAGTGAATGGTTGTCTGTGTCTCTATGTCAGCCCTGCGACTTGTTGGCCCCAGTCCAGGGTGTACCCTGCCTTTGGCCCGAAGTTACTGGGATAGGCTCCGGTCACCCATGACTCCTAACGGGAACAAGCGGGACAGGAATCACCAGTAGAAATAAAATATAAAATAAACAGAAAAATAATGAATTGTAATAGAGATATGTTATTGGCTTCAGGAAGAGTTTGATGTGCTAACATATGAAACAAAACATACAATGGGTCAGATGGAGAGTGTAAAGGTGGAAGGAGAAAGAATCAAGGACTTGATATAATAATGGGAATATCTAGTGGTAAACTGAGTCTGCTTAAATCTTGGCTGTTGTGTAATCTGAACAAACGGTTCTTTTGTGAAAGTATTCCTTTTAATCTGTGGTTAGGATGAGTTTGGTCTGTGGTTTCTTAGTAGAATACATAGAATTGTGCTTGGTTACTTCTGCAGAATCGTTCAGAAAGTGTTGCATCTCTATAATATTGAATCTCAAGAGCTTGGCAAGATTGTTTATCAAATTCTATCCATTGTTGGACAATCAATGGACTCAAATAATTATTTGTTGTTGGTATTTATAATCCGAATAAAGGGGAAGTGTCTTTAGGCAGGAAAGACATTTCATAGGCCTGGTTCACAGTTAGGTGTGAAGGGGATGTAACTTTTGGATGGTGTCCTTAACATTTTCATATCTCACATATACTTCATAATATATCTTCACAACATTAATAAATAATTTGGTTCATACGTTGCAATACAGACAAGTACATGAAAACATGAAATTAAACATAGCATTGAAGGGAAAGCATGTCACACATGAATTCCAATAGTCCATAAATAGTGTAGTCCTTGAGAAATTCATTCCTTGTTTGATGTTGATTGAGAGAGTCTCTGGAGTAAAGAGAGACTGAGGAGGCTGGGGAACATGACTGGCCCTTCTCCCTCCCATTGGTAGAATGAGAAGCCAGGCGCTTCAATCCTTTGAAGCTCATTCAGAAAGATATGGGCATCATATTGGCGTCATATAATGCAAAGTCAGGGCTTCTGGAGCTCATGTGGTCAGCAGTACTGTGTCTTAATGAGATAATCAGATTATGAATGTGTAAGGTTTGACTCTACACATGCATGAACTACAGGCACAATTCTGAAAATGGAAATCACTGTATGGGCTCAGAAACGCCTCCAGAACTCATTGTGAGTGAACATAGTTTGCCATGCCATCCACAAATGCAGGTCAAAGCTCTATCATGTAAAGAAGAAGCCAAATATGAACATGGTCCAGAAACATTGCCATATGCTTTGGGCTAAAGCATATGTACTGAGTCAAAGTGGGAAAACTGTTCTGTGGTCACACAAATTTAACTTTGACATTGTTTTTGGAAACCATGGACGCTGCGTCCTTCGAACTAAAGAGGAGAGGGACCATCCAGCTTGTTATCAGCACACAGCATTCAGAAGCCTGCATTTCTGATGGTATGGGGTTGCATTAGTGCTTATAGAAAATTCAAAATGACTGTATTATTACAATTGTATTTAAAAATGTATTTAAACATTTGATATGTTGTCTATGTTCTATTGTGAACAACATATCGGTTTATAAGATTTTCAAATCATTACATTCTGTTTTTATTTTATTGCACATGTTCCAACCTAATTGGAATTGTAGTAGTAGTTAAAATAATAAAAATAATGTTATTGATTAAGATCTACTACAGTGTAAAGGGGTTTCCTGGGGAAAATGGGCTTTTGGGTGACTGTCCTTTTGTGCTGTTTGTTGTGCAGTCTCCAACCCTATCCTTATTATAATCATGCACCGAACGCTGTTTGGTAGATATAGGGTAAACACTGTATTGGGATGTTGGACAACAATTATTTACTACTCTTATAATACATAGGTATTGGAACTTCTCTGTGTCTGTATGCCTGGTTTAGCATGGGATTTTAGAGCAAGTTTCTCAAGAACCAGGCCCTGTTCTAAAATCACCCAGTGGAGAAAAATGCTTTGTTTCACTTTGTTTGGATTAGCGCTTCAAAAGCCCCCAAAATAATTTTCCTCCAGTTTTATGAAATTCATTCAGCCATGTTGGCGGACACAACACATAGCATTGAGCTGCACAGTAGACTAAATAGCGTCTGTCTTTGCTCCACGAAGCTCGTGAACAACTGGTTTGTCTTTATAGATGAAATGCTGGCTATGTTACTAATAGATTTACATTCATGCGTTTAGCAGATGCTTTTATTGAAAGTGACTTACAAGAAGAGCTTTACAAAACGCGCATGGGTCAATAATTATAGACAAAACATTGCCTAAAAAAAATAGCAGGTAACCGAAACATGAATCATATATTAAGAAAAGCAAATTGAGAAGCATTGAGAAGTGTCAATGGGGTAGACAAGAAGAGCATGTAGGTAACCAATTACAATTTATCAATATGACCCTCAAAAGTGCTAGAGTGACCCTGGAGGAAAGCAATCAACAATAATGTAATTCACAGAGAAGTAAAAGTAGTTAAAAAGTATCAACATGTTCCTAGATTAAATATGTTTCTTAAAGGGGTCAAAGAATGTAAAACCGAGTTTACCTTGTCATCGTTGAATTATGAAAGTTTCATGGGTAAAAAGGACACAGTGCACTAGTGAACCTGAAGTCCCGTGACACCTCTATCCTATGTAAATCTCACAAGTACAAACTGCTGCTGTAAAATGGTTGGTTTCCAAAAAGTTACATTTGTGATGTCACAAATGTGGCTCCACCTTTTTTGGCTGTGGTCTGTACCTTTGTCACACCCCAAAATTCAGACCAATATTAGACCTACTGACAGACGCAAGTATTTTTGTTAATGCAAGTGGCACTCGTTTCACTACAGCCATAGACTACAAACTGCTGCAAATTAAATACTAAATTACAAAATCCAATCTGAAGTATTCAGTTCCAATCTATGCGTAACTGGTTGCTCCTCTACATTAGATTCTTCCTCCAATTCAGGATAAAACATTTATGGTTCAACACCTAATGTCTCTGTTGTTTCAGTGAGTGCTGTTTGCCAAGTTGCATCTTTGCTACAGAGCGTTGCTCGTTGTTAACCAACTAATCAGCGAATAACTCATCTATTGATGACCATACCATATAAGGAAGAAGACTTCAGATTTTCATTCTAGAGCTATTTGCAGGGTTGCATTAGGGTGCATAGAACAGCACACAGGTCATTTTCATCCCAACCAATGTTACATGCTCTATTCAGAGCCCTTAAGGACCTATATGAAATACCCTATTAAATCATTCTATGACCACTTTAATTTTCTGAAGTGCCGTTGTACTCCTGGAACAAGTGCGTCTTTAGCCTTTTCTTAAATGTGGAGAGACGGTCAGTATTTCTGAGGTGGGGAGATGATTCCACCATTTAGGGCCAGACAGGAGCGGTGGGACAACCAGATGGCCGTCAGAAGTAGGTGGCGGGTATGGGGAGTAAGGCTGGACTAGAGACCAGATGTAGTCACGTCCTGTGTCCTGTTCACCGCTCAGAAGGTCAGTACCAGGGTCCTGAATCTGATGCTGGCCATGATGGGTAGCCATTGGAGGTAGATGAAGAGCGGGGTAACATGGGTGTGTCAGGGTTGGTTGAAGATCAGGTGGGCTGCTGTGTTCTGAATCCTCTGGATTAAGAATAATAGATAATATTGAAAGTATACGTTTGGATGCTTTTTTCAGTATAGCTGGAAGTTTATTGGCCATACTGCTCTTTCAATTGACAACTTATCTCATGTGCCACTGCAAGTGGTTGAAATATCTGTATCTGATGACGGGTTCATGAAAATCAAATAGTCCTACAAAGTGCGTCACTTTCTTTGGCAAACTTATTAAATACAAGCGGACACCCATAATACGGCCAGATGAGCATGGTTTTCTGTTTGGTGAAATGCTGGCTAGCTGTGTAGGCGAAAGACAATTTTAGTGGATACTTTATTTTACAAGGCACAGCTAGAAGGTTAGTAGCTACTATTGTTCCTGTGTGGACTAGGCCTACACAAACATCTCATATCTTGTTTAGCCTGATTTCCATTGCTTAAGGCATAAACAAACAAGAGCTTACTTGCTGGAGAACCTTTCAATTGGCAATTCACCAAAAAACATTTGGGGAGGGGGGGGGGGGGGGGGGGGGGGCTGGTATACGTCAGCCTCCTCAGTTAGCATGATATATAGAGCTGCAAATGTAAGATCTGTGTTTTTTCCAACAAACCATTGGCTTTCAGTTACCTGGTTTGTTTATTTTTTAGCACAATTCATCTTTCTGTCTCAACAGCCGATAATGAGAACCACACCAAAGTCGATTCTCCAAAGATATCCCCAGGCCAGGTATCACTGGACCAGCAATGGAATTCTACTCAGCCCCAAGCCCAGGTCCAAACTCAAGTACAAGTCCAGTCTCACAGTCAACCTCAGCCAATACAACAAAACCTCTTCAATCGTTAGTATTCAATTTGCACTATTTGAACTTCATTTGGGAGAACTAACTCTTGTCTTGTGTCTTCCACTGCTATTCCACTTAGTCGCTCAACATTCTCATCTATTCTTTTAATGAATGTTCCATTTCTCATTTTGTCTTTCCCTCTCTTTATTCTACAGAGAACAATACTATACCCGAGAAGGAGAAACAGCAGGTAGCTGAGCGTCTCCTTAGGGTCATGTGCTCCGATCTTAACCTGCTTAATGTGCTTAATAGCAAGGACTTCTGGAAACTGGCTCAGACTCTGGTTGACAGTGGTGCCCGCCATGGTGCTTACTCCATCCGTGATACACTGGGAAACTTGAGTACACTGGCACTTTGCCAGCTGCCCCGCATGTTCAATCAGGTCAAGGTAAAGGTCACCTGTGCTCTGGGCTCGAACTGCTCTCTGGGTATTGCTATCACCTGTCATTCCCAAACTGTTGGACCAGACGCCTGCTACATCCTGACTGCCTACCAGGCTGAGGGGGTGCGACTAAAGCGCTATGTGCTGGGTGTGAAGGAAGCAGACCTGAGGGAAGGTCCAGAGCAGGTCCATCAGTGGGTACAGAACGTGCTGTCGGAATTTGTGATGTCAGATATCCGCACGGTGTACGTGATTGAACCTAGGGTATGGGCCACAGGAGTTGGGGGATTAACTTTGGGGAGTGGTGGACGAGGGAGGGTGTGTCTGCAGTGTGCTGGATGCTCCCTGGGTGCTGTGGTCCAGGCCGTGCTAGGGAAACGGAGTCTCCAAGCACGGGGGCTACATGAGCTTGCCGAGCTCCTTGCTACCTGCCGAGACATCGCCACTTCCACTAGCCTTTCACTATGTGAAGAGCCCTCATCCAACATCACTCAGAGGTCCTCAACTGAAGATTCAAACTCTGGTTCCACTATTCCAGCACAGTGCCCCACACCCCCATGCTGGGACCGCACGGCTGAGGCCCTACTTCAAGTACATGCCCACTTTGAGCAGATCTGTGAGGCTTACGGCCGCAGTAAGGCCACCGCCCCACTTTTGCAGGGCCTCAACAAGCACCTGTTGGGCACCTTAGCATTCCTATTAGCTCCCCTGCGCTTGGCAGCCCTGGAACTGAGCAGCCAGCGGAGGCCCACCCTGCAGCAGGTACTGCCTGTCTACCTGCGCCTGGAAAAGCTCTTTACCTCAAAGGCTGGTGAGGCTGGGACAGGAACAGCAAGCAAGCTCTGCCACTACTTTCTGGAGGCTCTCAAGGAAAATTTCAAGGTATGTACCACACATATATGGCTGGATGCATGAAATGTAGTATACTGTGTTCTAGTGTACTTTGGGGTTTTGCTTTAAGCTTGGAGCTTTTTTGTCACCATTATTTTTGACGTCAAAGAAAGCAATGTAAATCTACAGCATGAAAACCACATGCCTTTACATTGTTTCAATTATGTAGTTCAAACTCAGTTACTATGGCAATTTATGCTGTGAAACTAAACTGATCCAGGGACTAATTGTCAGGCTTTGCGCATATTGTTGCTTTGTTCCTGTAAAGCTGACCCTATGGGAAAACGATGATTCACCACAGACTTTAAAATAAAATGAAAAAATGTATGCATCACACAATTACAAAATTATGTCATAAAGATACAACCCTACATAGCCTACTTTAAACTATGGCTAAATTGTAGTTTTTGAGATCAAATGTTTAGGATGATGCTACATATATCTCAATATAAATTATCCCAGTATCATTTGTATAACTACATAATACATGATACAGTAGCCTACAATTGCAAAACAAACCTGAATCGATACATCTATCCTGTATTTTCTCGGAACCCCCCCACCTCCCACCCCCCCAAAGGTAAGGCTACTGGATAATGTATTGGTTAATACTTTTTTTAACAAAGTAAAGTCAGTTTAGATGTGTTTAGAGGGCATCTGTTTTTTAATTAATTACGTAAAGGTCTATAAATAAGGACATTGACCTACATAGCCTATTGTTAATTTCAATCATGGCATTTCATTTCATGTTGATGAAGTGGTGGATGACACACTCTTTTTGCAAAAGGCCACATGGTCATGAACATTATTCTTCCACCTCTCTTAAGAATAGGGTGCACCTGCAATGCGATTTTTTTTTAAAATCTTCTTTAATGTGACTGGAATTTGTCAGATTGCACTAACTAGAATGTATATTCTAGAACTGCTTTAGCCTAGACTACTTTAAAGGTTGATTCAAGTCAGATTTGGGACTTCAATCCCTGGCCTTTATGGAAGCTGCCCCTACAGTTTCTCTACTAACCCCAGACAGGAGTAGACAACACTGAAATCTACCTTTTACATATGTCCTACTGTTATCTGAAGACAGCTTTGCTGTACATTCATTTCTTCAATTTAAAGCCCTACATCCATTACTTTGAAAGAAGCTGCAGATGGAGGCCTCCCTGGTGACATGGATTAAGATAAGATAAGATAAGAGATCCTTTATTTGTCCCACAATGTGGAAATGGGGAAGAATGGGGAGAATTACCTGACACCACAAAGGGAAACTTTCAAAGTGATTTTGGGGGCATTTGTGGAAATGGAAAATAATGGATGGATGGGCACACTCACGCATTTAATAAATCACAAAAACAAACACAAAAAATAAAAGATTCTCCCTCTAGGAGGGTGAAAAAGTAAATCAAAGATTTGTTCTTTATTCCATCACTCTAGTGTTGTCAAGATACCAAAATGTATATTTTGATACTAATAACAAGCGTATCACATTACTCAATAACGAAGCAGTACAAATAATTTAACTGAAAGTTTTGACAATTACTTTAATTTATGAGTATTTAAAATGGTTTATGAATGAGTATGTGTAACAAAATAGTAATTAATTATTATTATTATTATTAAATAATCTCAAATTTATTATTTGATCCCCTACTGATTTAGTGTTTGCCCACTGACAAAGGAATGATCAATATATAATGTTAAATGTAGGTTTGTTTGAACAATGACTGAATAACAAACTAAAAAATCCTGGAATACGCATATAAAAATGGTTATGTATTGTGTGCTTTTTAAATGAGTCATAAGTATTTGACCCCTCTGCAAATTAGTACTTGGTGGCAAAACCCTTGTTGGCAATCACAGGGTTCACAGCAGTTCTTGTTGTTGGCCAGTAGGTTCACACAAATCTGAGCATTTCAGAAGGGATTTTGTCCCACCACTCTTTGCAGAGCCTTTCCAAGAAATTAAGATTTTGAGGCTTTCTGGTAACCTTCAGCTCCCTCCGCAGATTTTTATGGCATTAATGTCTGGAGACTGGTTAGGGTACTCCAGGACCTTAATGTGCTTTTTCTTAAGCCACGCCTTAGCTAAATTGGTCGTGTGTGTGTCAATGCCCTGGCTGAGGGAAGGAGTTTCTCACCAAAGATTTGACGGTACATGGCTCCATCCATCGTCTCTTTGATGCGGTGATGTTGTCCTGTCCCCTTGGCAGGAAAACACTCCCAAAGCAAAATGTTTCCACCATTTGTGTTTGATGGTGGGGATGGTTTACTGGAGTCATAGGGAGCATTTCTCCTCCAAACATGGCAAGATAGTTAGATTTTGGTCTCATCTGATCTCAACACCAATTTTCTTCTGAATCATTTGACTGTTCTTTGTCGAACTTCAGACAGACCTTTACATGGGCAGGGGGACCTTGCGGGCCTTGCAGGATGTGTTCACTGTGTTCTGTGTCACCATTTTTTTTTTTTGGTGACCATGGCCCCGGGTGCCATTAGATCATTAACAAGATCCTCCTGTGTAGTTCTGTTCAGATTCCTTATTATTCTCATGATCATTGTGACTCCAAGAGGTGAGGTCCTCAGTGTTTCTTCCATTTGCAAATAAAAGTTTGGAATCTGATTGATAATCTTTTAATTAGTTCTTTTTTGTTTTACAGATAATAAGTTGAGATTTAGTAGCACTCCGTGTAACACTAGAAGGGTTTTTTGACCCATTGAAGAGGAAAAAAATTGTATCTTCACATTTGATCACATTTCTGTACTTTTCCTAGATATGTGTATATTATTGCTCAATACATTTAAATGTTCCAAAACCCACGTTTAAATGGCCGCTAGGTGCACATTCAGACGTTATTTTTGTTGAACTATTTGAAATGCATTTGTATCACATACAATTGTATATGTGCAATGCTTATGTCCTGTGCACTCTGCAGTAAAGTAACTGAGATTAGACTATTCTATTTAGTCGATAGATGTAAAAGGAACAGAACATAAGATATTCTAAATCCTCTGTCAGGTAAGTTGCAATACATAAGCCGCCTATTGATTTATCAAATGCAACTCCCATTTTAAATGCATTACTGCCTTTTCATAACCCGCAATCTGCACTTATAACTGGGGTGCCAATATTACAGTAATATAATGGCCAACATAAAATCTAAATACAAATTCTCTAACAGTTTGTTATTATTTGGACATTGTCCACTGTGTCTTTTCTGCTGTGTCTTGTCGAAAGTTCTTAAGTTGAAAAGGCTAAGTAAGCATCAACAGGCTTATACCAAGTAAGCTCTATGGCTTTCTAAACAATCCGAACTGTGTTTTGATACTTTTGCCAATATAACTGGATCTAATTAGACCATTGAATGTTTATTTTGTCTGTATCTTTGTTTATACTTGTGACAGGGGAGAACAAATGCCGATGTCCAACAACTGCAGTCTAGCCTAATCCGCAACATGTTTAGCTTTCTTTAGCCAATAAATGACACATTGCCAATGACACGTTCATTTTAAGACCGTGCTTTTACTTCATGCAACAAGCGTCATCCAGCAATCATTACATGTCGGTAACAGTGTCCCTGTACACTTATGGGTCAACTGTAGAAGGTGAAAATGACTGTTTCTAGTGTTAAGACTGTGCTCCTAAATTTATCTTGTTACCTGGATAAAAGAAACATGGGAACCATAAATCTTTCAGATTGAGAGGTGGTCAAATATGTATTTCACTCATTAAAATCTAAATAAATGTATACAAATTTGACGTGCATTTTTCAGGTTTAGGATTAGGTTGTTGTTATTTTGTCTCAACTGACTGTTCAAGTACATCTACAATAAAATATATAGACGTATTTTTCTGTGGGAAAATGTACAAAAACAGCAGGGGATTAAATATGTCCCTCATTTTGTTTATGAGAACAGTTTTGCAGATACTGATACCATTGATTCACACTGATGTTAATTTTATTAGGGTTACTGTCACCGTTGTGTAGTGCTGGTATTCTCAATTCACTGTAGGTCATAGTTAATTCTCAGTTCTTTACACGTCTAGAAAGTGAGAATCATAACAAATCATATAACATCCATGGAAAATATTTGACAGATATATTTTGTTAAATTGTGGTTCCCCCTTAAATCAACTAGCAGAGAACTGGCTCTGGATTCTCTGTAAGTGTACCACATAACAGAAAAACATGGTCATGCTTTCCTACATATAGCAAGACAATCACACATTCTCTAAATAGGGCATGTAGATATTGAATATACCAAATTACAAAACAGAGTTTCATGGTAGACAACCGTTGAATAAATCGTGTACATTAATTTTCATCCTACAGGTATTCCAAGAACAATATTAATTGTTGATTGTCTTACCAGTAGCGATATATTTGTTAATTGCAGTGGCCGTTTCATTGCATAATTTAGATAATCAAACAAACATACGCCAATTTTTTCATTTTTTTATTGGTAGCTTCACAAATACTAGTGAACAAAGGAACAAAAATATGCTTATCAAACTCATCTCTTACAACATGACTCGACATTATACTTTAACAAGCCTTCTTCTTAATATCTGGCTTCATGACAAAATTTACAAATACATTTATAATATATTATATTACATTTTGGGGTAAAACTTTCCTCCACTTGTCCACCCCATTGCAATCCTCAACAATTGGTGACATGTGAGGGACGCACGTCGCTGGGGTCTTCCAAGGGTATCAACCCTGGCTGGAGTGGGCAAGAAAAATTGTTGCCTTGGGCAAGAAGGGCCAAAGTTGACTTCTTACTGAGTAGACTACATTTATTGTGTTCTACCAGTCTGTGAGTGCCATCTCTATGCAGTTGTGAGCTAGAGTAGTATTGTGAAAGCAGGCTATTCAATTCAATTCAATTTATCTTTGTAACGCCCAAAATCACAACAACAGTTGACTCGAAGGGCGACAAAGATTCCATCATTGGTTAATAAACAAAAAAGCAAGTTATACAATGTCCATATGATTTTAGCAAATGGACGACTGTCCCAGAACATCCCCTGTCCTTAGACCCTCCTTCTCGGCAAGGAAAAACTACAAAAAACCCTGTGGGAAAAAGTAGAAACCTCCGGGAGAACCACAGTGACGGAGAGATCCTGCTCCCACGGACGGACAGGCTGTAGATGGTCCAGGACTGGCGCGCATCCATCTGCAGATAGACTGTAGAGAAAGAACCACTCAGGAGGAAGGAGGGGATCATCTAGATCATCTAGTGCAAGGAGAGTTCAGCTATTCAGAGAAGTGGATTTGAGGAAAGCAGTTCATGTGTCGTAGGAAGTATTCCTCCGACAGTTGAGGAGCACCTGGGTCCACAGATCAGGTCACGAGGCGGGGCGAGGCATCTGGGGTGAAGTCATCGCCAGGGCAGCATCCAGGACAGAGCTCACCTCGGGGGGAGCGAAACTTGTGAATAGCGATGAACAGACTACAGTGAACTAAGATATTAACTAATGTTGAAGGTGAAAGAGGGAAGAACCATAGGATAGCGCTCAAGCTGCCATACTTCCTCCAGTAGAGTTGCTCCTAGGGCAGTATGGCCGAATACTTTATCTTTTTATGTCTGTTCCTAAACAGCCTGCCCATAAGCTATTTCGAAGAGAGTGTGTGTGTGTGTGTGTGTGTGCGCAGTTGCCCACTACTCACTGCTGTGTGTGCACTTGGATGGGTTACATGCAGAGGTAAATTTCGTGTATGGGTCTCCATACTTGACAATACGTCACTTCACTTTAACAGGGAGCCAGTGAAGAGACTCTAACACCGGTGTGATGTGGTCTCTTCTTTTGGTTCCTGTTAGTAGTCGTGCTGCTGAGCTTTGAACCAACTTTATATGTGCTGTAAAGGATAATGAAGTGAAGGATGGTCTAATAGGACGCCAAGGTTTCGTACAGTCGAACTGGAGGTTACACTGATAGTGTCCAGTGACACCATCTGGTCAGATAAAGAGTCTCGCAGACGTTTTGGGCCTAGTACAATGACCTCGGTTTTTTCCGGATTAAGAAGTAGATAGTTAAGTGTCATCCAGATTTTTATATCCTTCACGCAGGCACTAAGTCTGTCTAACTGATCAGTTTGATAAGATCTCATTGATAAATACAGCTGTGTGTCATCCGCATAGCGATGGAAGTTAATGCCATGCTTTCTGATAATGTTACCTAAAGGCAGTATAAAGAGCGTAAACAGAATTGGACTGAGTACTGAACCCTGCGGGACACCATAGGTTACTTTAGAGCAAGGGGAACAACTGTGGTTTACATTAACAAATTAGTACCTATCGGATAGATAGGATTTAAACCAGCTGAGGACTGTCCCTCTGACACCTACATCACATTCCAACCTCTGCAGAAAAATTGTGTGGTCGATGGTGTCAAACGCAGCACTGAGGTCCAACAGAACCAGGATAGAGACCATTCCATTGTCAGCAGTTAATAATAAGTCGTTTGTGACTTTAACTAACGAAGTTTCCGTGCTGTGATGGGCTCTAAACCCAGACTGAAAAATGTCAAATAAATGGTTGTCCTTAAGGTGGTGAGAGAGCTGCTTAACTACAACTCTTTCAAGGATTTTGGATATAGGATTGTCAAACTGATCAAGGGCAGTCTCTGTCCTTTAAATAATTCTAGTGACTGTTGGATTTTGTGGTCTGGAAGTCAATTTTCAATCTCACTGTCCAGACTCAGTGGACCATGATCTAAACAAAAGGTACAAGGACTTATACCATTGATTAACTTCTAGACACCATGTTGCATACCAGGGGCACAATTAGCACTTTCTTAGTATGCCAATGTCTGCAGTTAACCACTTTCTATTTGCACTAATGTACATTGTACTATTCAGGCTATTCTTTGTGTTTTTATGTGCATCCTGTATTGTACCTGTGCAACTGAATTGTAAACATAAATTTATATCTGGGGACTAAGCTATGCCTCAGCTTTAAATGGGTAGCTTTGTACAAATAAAACAAACACTGGAATAAATCATTCATTAGGTTGCTTGACCAGGGTCTAACCACAAAGATACTTGACTTCATAGGTGGAGCGAGCCCACCAGGTGGCTATGGTGCTGGATCCCCAGCTAAAGCTGCGTGCTGTCCCTGCCTACCAACATGAGGACATTATTGCTCGGGCCTGTGAGATGTCTACAGAATCCCAAGATGCCAACCTCAGTGGCACTGGTAGCTGTGGAGGGTCTGGGGGTGAAGAGCGGGACAGTGAATATTCATCCAAACCCAAAAGAAGCCGAGTTGAGGGCACAGAGGGAAGTAGTGTTGGCGGCATTGCTCAGGTACCCTCAGGGTTGTTGCCATGTGCAGTTTCAGATAGCGATGACAGCCAAACCCAGATCAGACAGGAGATGTTCCAGTACCTGGCCGAGCCACTCCTCCAGGGATCCCCAGACCTTTTCCAGTATTGGAGCTCAGCTGTGGGAGACAAGTACCCTAGACTGGCACGTCTAGCTCTGTGGCTGCTAGCAGTGCCTGCAGTGGGTGTGCGGAACGAGTGCGTTAGTGTTTGCGAGCAAAGCTTAGCTATGAAGAGGAGACAGATGGTCACACCTGAGGAGATGAATAAACTCATCTTTCTCCGTTCCAACATGGCCTAACTAACCAAATCAAAACCAATCTTCATCCGATGGGATTATCAACTATATTTTCCAATGGCTTAATTGAGTGTATCTATGAGTAACCATTGCTGTATTGTACCATGCAAGGTTAAGCTTTTGTTTGGAACAGGAATGTCCATGGAACACTCCTCCAAAGTTTTGAACAGTTATGTACTGTCTGGTACCTACTGGATAATAACCTAAATGTATTTTCTTCACATAGCTTAGTTATTGATGTTAACCAAAATGTTTTAATTTATTGTCTGTTTTGGATTCAAGATTTTAGTAAGGGACTGGGACAAGGTCACTTGACAAGGTCAATTATAATTCTTTAAAAAAAAAATTATGTCAAGCCTACAATTTTTCCAGGTTTCTCTCTCTGACCCATTAAGTATAGTTAATGTCATGCCTTTACACACAGTACTGACTAACTTTCAAAGAAACTGTGAATTTAATAAATTTTCCTCATTTGAGACCGATCCCGCTGAGAATATCGTTTAGTTTCGGATGGACTTTTGGTCAGTGATGCCATACCATCATGTCTGTACTGTACACTGTACTCAATTCGTCTTATGACAGTTGCTCATTTCGACCAAAGCTGTCACACCATGTTTATACTGTGCCTGAGTCCAAATGTTATTAATCAATTGTCTGTTATTTATTGTTCTTTTTTATTTGAATGTAGAAATAGTTGAAACTTTTCACAAGCAAATACTGAAAAGAAAAATACTTTTATGGTTGTTTTTTTAATTTTAAGTAATGCACTGGATTTCTTTTAATGTGCTTTTTACATATTCTTTACATATTTGCTAGGTTTTATTCTTTTATTTTAAACATTGATTGATTTATCTGATTGAGGACTGTTCTAATGATTTTTGTATTTGAGTACCTATATACAATTTTATGGCCAGTGACTGCGATTTCCCATTTTTAAATCCCACTTTTGTGTGTGTGTGTGGTTGGGGGGGGGGTTGTGCATGTTTAATTTGGAAATTGTCTGATGGCCTTTCAGACAATTATATAGTCATAGTATAGTCATTCCATTACTATACAATCATAGTGTAGGGATTATTTTATAACTGCAGTTATTATACTGGCAATGAGAAATATTACAGAGATATGCATGCAATCAATATTATAAGGACTGATCTACTGTCATGTAAATCAGAGTTTCTTCTAAGATATATACGTTTCTTGAAGAGTAGATCAAATGTATTATTTAAATAATTAGTGAAGGCACTGAACTAGAATCAGTCTAGCCTCCCAATAATCTGTCTTCAACCAAAAAGAAACAGGTTGAAGTTTATTGTCTAAGTGTGGGTTTCTCCTACTCCATTTAGGTGAAGCAATGTGGATACAAGAGGGCTTCTGTTTTATGACACTAGAGGGAGCAAGTGTTTTAGAAATACAACAGTGAACACCTATAACCCCATACCTCTTTTTTATATTGTATCATTTCAAAAGCTGTGATAAACCAATCTTAACAGAAGTACAACTAGAAATGATGTAAGCAGTAACACTATAATACAGATATTCACTGTATTGAGAGTAAAATACATTTGGAGACTAATTTATGAAGAGGATTAAACCCTCATAGTAAGCTTTTGTTCTTAAATGTTGGGTGTTTCTGACAACCTCGTGATGTTTGATGTAAATTCAAAGCGACTGACATGAATTGATCTACATCGCGTCTGTCTTTCAGTTCTTATTTCTGTAGTCTTAATGCTTATTTTTCACTCTGTCTAACTGCAAAAAATAAAAATCCTTTAGGCTTCATTATCATAGTTTAGCAGGTCCTTAAGTTGTGTCAACTCTATTCCTCAACTCTGATCATTTAGCCTGATTTCTATTTTTATAGCAACACGTTTTTTAAATACTGCAGACAGTTGGATTCCAACGCTTAAGTTTATGGACTGTACACAATGTTCTTCATACTTAACCCACTGTAGTATGTGCTGTTAAATAAATTTGCTCAAATTAATGTGTTCTTTTGAATTGTTCTTTTGTCATGACATTGGAATGTGTGAAGAAAAAAACATCTATACTTTCGCTGTGTGAATATCTTTGCAGTTAAATGTACATGTGGAACAGATGCATGTTTGTGCTCAGTCCTGCACAAGAGAGGGAGGACCAATACATAAAGAGGAAGGCCTTAGCGACTAAAGGAGAATAATGGAGGGCCTCACGAACATGTAGTGGGGGAATGAGGGATAACTTGTATAAGGACACACATGTAGAGACCTTACCGTAGGTGCGTGCGAGGGCTCCGCAGGGGAATGAAAGAGAAGAAAAGGAGAGAGGGCGTACCTCTCAGCCCCCTTACACCCGGGTCAGTAAGACCTCGGGGTGTTGCAGCCATGCAGAAACACCCACACTAGTTTCCAAGGTTACTCCCACCAGAAGCCTACATCGCAAAGGCCTAATTCACAGCATATGTGCTCCCATTCCTACTCATGCCTGCACACCCCTCCCCTTGTGCTAAAGGTGAGTTTTTCCACACCGTGTAACCACAGAGCTGGATGTGGTTTATATTTGCTCACACATTAGGTCTGGGGAAGTCCTCATTTTCATTACTTTGTAGAAGCAAAAACAACCTAAGCAACAGACAATGGCTTCTGTTATACGCTATTTATCATGGATTGTGGAAAAAGTTTAAGCTGCCATCAGATTTTACCAACAAATTTAAATTTTGACCTATCGCATCATGAGCTTTACATTTCTATATAAAAAATATTGTTGATCAAATTCGAAATTTGGTTTAAATCTGCTACATCTATTTCTATGGGAAAATTTTGTTTTGGAACTTTTTCATGCCTACAGTATGTAATAGCCACCAGGTGTCGGTATCTAGCTATGGTTGTTACTTGAAAGCCTGATTTTAGATAATTTTAAAAGAGATCTCTTGCTTTCCACTCACCAATCTTAAACAGTCGAGCTGTTCAATAAACACATTTCACAGGGAGACAAAATATGGTTAGGTGTCTTACCTTCCCATATATATATATATAATATAAAAATATAAAATTAATATAAAATATATATATATATATATATATATAGTGAGAGAGAGAATATAAAAATATAAAAAGAATATAAAATATATATAAAATATATATATAATATATAAAGAATATAAAATATATAAAGAATAAATTGCTACAGTCAACCCGTGGGCATACCACCTGCCCATTCCGGTCAGGTAACTGATGGGTGAGACATAGAAGGACACTAGAACAGAACAGTTCCTTCCTCTGCTAGGTCTGCAGTGGGCACCTTCTCTCAAATACACTGACTTAATCCCATGTGACACCAATACACAGAACTGCCAGGGCACATCCACCCCACCACTGTCAGGTGTCACCCCGACTAACACTCCGCCTAGCCCCTTGACCACACAGGTACTCGGTGTGCCTGCTCGACTGTCTCTGTACACCTGCAGATACATTTTAGCACACACACACAAAACTAAATTCCTAAGGTCCACTTGGGCATAGAACATGAAAGAGGGTATTTTATGTAAAGAGATAACACAAATTATAAATGGTTGTTTTTATATACTGTATACAATTGGCGTGTCCTGTCGTTTCGGCAAAACAATGAGGTCTACAATCCCTGAGTCATGCAATACAAAGGTACGTATTTTGTTTGCTTTTCTTTCCTTTCAAATCAAGGCAAAGCAATTAGGTGAGAAGGCAAACGTGAAACTGTAGGAGTCTTGGCCAATCGAAGTGTGTGTGCTCATTGTGTGAAACAAAGTCAAGGTTAAATAACATCCAACATAACTACAGGTGAGACTATCTCCAGTGACAAACATAGAAAAAGCATATACAAAATTCTGATTTTAAGGAGAGTATAGAATGATTGATGTTTTGCAGATACGTACTCCAGGCTGAACTACAACAGTTATTTAGCCTAAAATATATTATAAAACCAATGAAACATTGACTGCGCCATTCATGTGATATCACTCAAATAAATTTTTTCCATGTTGTCACAACAATCATTCTGTTAATGCACAAGCAACACAGACTGGGGTCCCTAAGAGCTGGTTTCTCTAGGGTAGCATGCTGATTTAGGTGGTTAAGAATTACACTCAACCACTCCAAAGGCCAAACAGCTCAGGCTTTGGCACATTTCCAGCCCATGCCATTATAAGGGGGCAGTCTCTATTGTAGATGATATAGCTATGAGTGACTTTATTTTTCATTCCGTCATCCCATTTTCATGATTTGTAACATCTGACTCGTTAAGTCAGGAAGCGTAATTCATTCTTGGTGCAAATGCCCCTCCAAAAATTTACTGTCCAATTTGCATTGCCAAGAATACTGAAAGTTGCCTCCTGTGTGAGATTATCAGATAATGAGGCTGATGTTATATACCTTCTCTTCCCAATATGAACAAATTAACTAGAAGCATCTTATAAATAGGCCTTATAAATGTCTTGGATCTAAACTCAAATATTTGTAATTGCAGAGCTTGATTGTTCTTTATCATTGTCCAAGTGTGTTTATTTACTTACGTAGCTGGTAAAGGTTGTGCTTGCGAGTCAGAGGTCTTGGGATAAAATACCAGTGAGGGATAAAATTGGGAGAACTGATAAGGAGTGCAACTATCTCTTGTTACACATAAATTGCTGTCTAGCACATACCAGTATTACAGTATGACTAAGTGGTAGCTGTGGCTCAGGGGGCAGAGGGCCCTTTGTGACCTGCAGGGTTGACGGTTTGATCCCCGACTCCTCTAGGCCATGTGGCAAAGTGTTCTTGAGAAAACTCTGAATCCCAAGTTAGTTAGTGTATGGGTGACTGAGAGGCAAAAAATGTCAGCGTTTTGAATCCTGCTGAGGCGACGGTTAACTATAGAGGGTACAATTTCTGGGGAAGTTGGAAGGTTTCAGGTTATCCAAGCTATTTATGGTATTATTGACAATACCTGTCTTGTGTCTTACAAGAGGTACTGAGGTACTACCTTTTATGTTTTACAAAATGTATACTGTAGTTGTCACTTACAATCACTGCTGTTATGTAACTGCAGTGTGTAAATGACACAAGTCATATTTATGTTTCCTAAGATAACTAAAAGGCATATTTGCGACTACACAACAGAAATGTAGGATCCCTCTTTACACAAATACACAAACACACATACACACAGCAACTAAAGTAGCTAGGGAATGTAGACAGACTCAAACTTTCCAAGTAACTTAGTGCTATAGGATAAGGTCTTGAAATTCTGAGCGTTTCAGGGATGCTCAACAAAAATCTAATTTTTAAGCATTATCCATTTTGCAAATAAAATATGTTGAATAATTTAGCATAGACCATGACACATCAACTGAGGTTGTTGAATTAACCACAGAAGGATTTCACAAGGACTTTTTATTCCACACAAATGTATGAGTAGATAACAACATAAAGCCACTGCAGTGACTTTAAGCATAGCCATCTGCATCTGAATTTAAATTGAAAGGCTTAAAAATGTGGGAAATTGCAAGTCTTCTAAATGTTATGTGTGTGTTTTTTGGGATAATTAATCTGTCCATAATTTCCACCAGGAATCACTATCAAACCTTTTTTCAGAAAAACAGCTCAAAAGGGTTTGCCCTACCTATACCATTTCATCATGGCTCTGTTCCTATCAACCAAAATGGGGCCATCTTGCATTAAATCAAGGTCTCTTGGCATTGCAGACCAGCCCTTCTAACCTCTAACCTCTAGCCTCTGCTCTAACTATTGTTTTGCTCTTCGTTTTCAATCCAGTTTTTATGCATAATCCTCCACCAATCTGTGGCTCTCATAGGATGCTGATTCTTGTCTGTAACCAAATATGATTCAAATTTAGTATCATGGCATGTTCATTGAACTGCTGTTGGATTGCTAACCAGAACAAACATGTAGCCCACTACTACCCTGGTACTGCTAGTTATCTTTCTTGCTATAACAATGATAATTATTTATAATATTTTTCTAGATCATCCATGGTCCTAATTCCTCCCAAGGCATGCTCCTTTTCATCTCAGCCCACAGGTTTTCAATGGGGTTTAGACCACGGTAGATGGCCATGGCAGTAACCTGACTAGTAGTGAGAAAAGTGAGAAACAGCTGCAAAACAAACAGCAACATTGTGGATGTGGCAGCTATGTTTCCTGTGATCAAATCACCCTAATCTGTATTTGTTGCTGGCTGTAGCTAGCTAAGAAGGAAGAAAAATGACTTAAATTCACTACCTTAGTCTTAATCAGATTTGCAGTGTACATACAGTGTTATGTAAATTTGATATGTTTTTGACTATGGCTTACAAGATAACAAGTATTTGCAGCACTTTTGACACCAAAAGTTAAATATGTCACACTATCTAATGATAAGGTGCTGATGTCAGTCCTGGACATTTCTCAGTTTTCTTACAGATTATTAAAGAACAGATTGTATGATTTCAAATGATGAGTCAAACATTGAAATGTATGATCCGCTTGAAATTCTCTTGCAGAGAAATCTCCCTTGAATTCTAGACTGTTCATGCCTTCACACAGCATGTGATTATTTTTGTCTTAATCATTAGAAGTGCCTAGTGCCGGCCATACAACCATGGTGAAGAGAAAAATATATGTCTGCACACTCAATCAAATTCCAGGATCCTGCTTTCTTGACCTATCCTATATATGTGTGTGTTTTATTACCAAGCATTTAATTTTCCAAAATAATAACTTCAAACTGCTATTTTCCTCCTTTTTCTGTTACATTGGTGTAGGCTGAGCATTCAACTATTTTTCATGCCTTTCCAGGCATAGACTCTTCTATTTGCAGATTTTGCAAGGGCTCCCTTGAACTAGTATGTAATGCAAATGGCTTATAAAGAGAACACTAGTCATTAAATCGGAGTCATCTTTTGCTACTAATAATTCTCTCCAGATTGGATTAAATAAAAAGCTTTGATTGGTGGGAGAATGTCCATGCATGTCTATGGACGGGTGATTTGGTCCACCATCTTACCTTTACATCTGTTCCAACAAATGTTTCCTGAGTACCATTGTACCCCCGCAACCAGTGTGTCTTTACTCTTTTCTTAAAGGTGTAGACAGCCAGTTTCTCTGATCGAGGTAGGGAGATTATTCCACAGAAATTCTGGGAGCCAGACAAGAGAATAAATTGGGCTGATAGTGGATGCTCTTAAGAGGTCGGACCACCAGACGGTTGTTAGAAGAGGACCGTAAGTGGCAGGTAGGGGGGAAAAGCTGGACTAGAGACTATATGTTTTCAGGTGCAGTCCCATTCACCACTCGTTAGGTCAGTACCAGGGTCTTGAATATAATACGGACAGAGATGGGTAGCCAGTGAAGGGAGACGAGAAGAGCAGGGTAACATGGGAGCGTCTGGGTAGGTTGAATACCAGGGCGGGCTGCTGTGTTCTGAATCCTCTGGAGAGGGTAGGTTTGCATGCTTGAAGACTGGCGAGAAGCGAGTTGCAGTAGTTCATGTGTGTCATGATGGTGAGCTTGTCATCCATGGTAACTCTGCAGTTGTGACAAGAGTGCAGTTTATGTTGTGCTGCCAGTCTTGAAGCTTGGTTGACCAGCTGTTGAGAGACCGTAGACCATCAGTTCACATTATATTTAAAATGTATTAATGTTGAGTATAGGTTGATCCAAAATATCCAACTTTTAACATTTTAACATTTGTAAAAAAAAAATTACTTAGAAGGACAATCCTGACTAGTCACTGTCTTTTAGGTATGCTTTTAGCGTAGCTGGTTGTGGTCGCACTTGGTATGTCGATGGTTACAGGTTTGACAGGCAATTGTCGGCCAAGAGTACCACCAGTAGGGGCATGGCCATTGTTGGTATGTTGATGCTATGACCTGGAAGTTAGCTCTAGCCGACCAGCTGTGGTGTGAGGGGTAGTGAAGACAGTTTAGATCAGTTAATGTCATTTCTCAAAAAAGTACAGGCCACCCTCACCAGTAAATTGCTATCTTTTTGTTGATGTAGCCGGAAATGGTTGCACTTTGTATTTTGGATGTGACGGTTTTCATCCCAGATACAGTAAAACGTTGTGTACCTCTGACGGGAGAGTGGCCATGTATAGTGCGTTACACATCAATGCAAAGAAATCGGGCAATCCTGTGTAAAAATTATCCTGACTCAAAATTTCCCCTTTCAAACATTTCCTCATGTTGGCTTCATTTATTAATAAAGAACCCCTTTGAAACAAGCTGTTTCTACCAACAAGTGATACAAATTATAGTTTTAGCATTTGAGTTGCACTTGCAGCTAAACCGGTTCAATTCCAGAGTCTGCCAAAAGTATTTAGCTTCAAATGGTTAAATTGACACGTCTTTAAAACTAATTTATCACCCTTACAAAGCACACCGCTCTCTCCCACCTGGACTGAGGGACTACGTATGTGTGGATGCTGTTCACTGACTACAGCTCAGCATTCATCCCCATCAGCTCCTCCAAACTTGTCTCCAAGATTGTGGACCTAGGACAAACCACCTCCCTATGCAAGTTGGCTACTTCAACTTATTGAATGGGAGGGCAGAGGTGGTGAGAAACTGTGACTGCACCTCATTCACACTGATGACCAATACAGGCACCCCCAAGTGCTATGTGCTCAGCCCACTCCTGTCTTCTTGTCTTCTTCCACACAACTCCAACCGTCTTGTTAAGTTTGCTGATAACACAACCATTTTGGGCCTCATCTCTGAGAGTGATGAGTCAGCCTTTTAAAGCACATCAGCCAATATATTATTCACAATAAAACATAGATAACACAATACATTTTTAAATTGAGAGATTTCTACAATTTTATACACAAACTGAGCTCATTACAGCTCAAAATAGTTGGAATGGGGTAATGTTTGCCCTGGTGTAACATCTCTTTTTTTAAAACATTTTGAACATTTGACCCCTCACACCACTCAAATTCAGCCGATTCCTATGGGGAGATCGAAAATGCGACCACCCCTCACCCGTGGAGTACACTTCTATTGTTATAGAGCTGTGTGAGCGCTACCAGTACTTTTTGCTACCTCTAACACTGGCAAAAATACAGAGTGTTGTTATCACAGAAAAGCATATCAAACTACTTAGCTAGAGTTACATATGAGACATCAAATTGGTCAGTGCCTGTGGTATTGCTGTTCTGACAGCTAGCTAACCAGCTACAGTGACCAGGTACAGTAAAGTACTTCCTGGAAACTAACAGATAACAAAACCACTTACAGACATATGCTAAACAAACAGGTCAACAACGCAGATGAAGTCAACAAGGCAACATGGGGATGTAGCCATGTTTTTTGGGATAACCCTACCCTGGGTTGTATTTCTTTATTTTCAGCTATACCTAGCAATGCAAGTACGAAAATAACTTTGTTGTTCAATGAGTGCTATGAACACACGTGTCGTGTAATATTCCGCTACCGTTTGTTTCACTTTTTTCACAAAAGCAAAAATTATGCCCAAACCATGAAATGGAACATTCCTTGCAAATACAAGGAATGCAATCAAGACCAAGATACACATTTGACACCGACATTGTCAATGTAATCCAAAAAGAGAGGGGCGAGTTGGGGTGGGGAAATAATAATACATAAATAGAGGTTACAGTGAAAATAAGCACCTTGCTAAAGCCGGCACACCCAATAATACTAACAAATACTATAGGTGGCTTTGCCGCTTGACCCCTAACTACAATAGAGTACCTCATCCAAATTAATACAATTTAAAGTACATATATCTGAATAACAGTTGCACTGTCTACGGTCATCTGTCCTGTAGTTGCTGCTGCGCCACAAACTGTGAAAAAACAATTGTGGGCCTAGAATTCCCGTGTTTCTGCTGCCAAGTCTAAGAGTATCTGAAAATGGTTGTGATAATACCATGACAAAATATTTTCCATAGTATTCCCCAGATACTTTCATAATTTGTGTTCATAACTCAAACCAAATCTATACTTACCCATAGTAAATCTATACCAAACCAAACCAGAATCCCAAGCATCATGGCTGATGCATTACGTTCATCAATGTCCCTGTCCTTGACATTGTCAGTCCTTGACATTCATGATAAAAATGTCTTAGAGGTCTGCGATATACCTGGGGTGTTCATTGAAACACACAAACATAGAAGTATGCACTACCTCTCTAGTTACTCGCTTTCTTTTCTTTGCCGCTCTCTCTCTGCCCATACACAAACTCAGTTTTATTTTCTCTATCCCATTTTCTTATGCTCTGATGGGAGATTGTAGCTCATTAGACCTGATAAAAAGATGGGATGATTGATCTGGCAGGGAGCCTATTGATCAGACTGATCCTCTCCTGTAACCTATGGCCTTTGATTGACAGCAGTTCCATAATGAGGCCTTGAGGGCCAGAGGATGGTAGTTGTTTGTGTGTGGTGTTTGTGGGAAAGACCATCCAGGGGATAGGACTAAGAATCAATCAATCTGGTGCTGTTGTTGTTGGGATGCGCTCAATAGCCCCAAACTAGAACATTATATCACTTTAGCCAAAACAAATTCAGCTTTTTGTTTAGTTATCTAAAAATAGAGATGTGTCAATGTACCTATGCATATTTTATGCTAAACAAGTAATATATTGGAATGTACATTTAAGTTATAATATGTACATTGCTTGTTGTTTACCAACATCAACACATTTTAGAATGTGATATTGTTTTCCTGCCGCACCTAGCAAGAGTTCTATTTCAATTTTGTCTCAAATCAGTAAACCAAAGTAAAATGAGAAGTATCATGTTCATAGATGGTCACAGTTTGGATGTCTGGATAAATCCTTGTGTTTTTGTCTTGTTTTACCATTTATCAATTTAACCATCTCATCTATTTAAAGTATGCATTTATGGTTTCTCAACCAACACAGCAGTTGGCTTCCCCCTTAATTCAGTTTGATTGGTAATAATGCAGTATAATGTAGTTCATCCTGCTGTTATTTAATACATTTGACCGAATGTTAGAAGCGTGAATATTCAAATGTTTGAAGCCATGTTACATGCTGCAAGCAGACTGAAATTAATGCATGGATTTAATCTTTAATCAACCAGGATTAGTTAACTACATTAGAGGTAGTTCACTAGCAAATGATATTAAACCTCATATAATCCGACAGAAGTTGTTTCTTTCCCTCCTGCTCTACATCAGGCAGAGTAAGCATGGACTGCACAATGTGGGCGCTAGCAAATATTTGAACTTTTTGAAAATAGACTGATTAAGGGTCAGCTGTATTTAGAATCTAATTCACCATAGCTTTTCATACAGTTGATTTGTGAATGATATATTTGATTTTACTTTCCTTGTGTTATTTTCCATGCAGTCTGTGTTGCGCTAAACTGGCAAGTGGGTTTGATAATGCAAAAGCTTAACTTCGGTACCTTACTGAAAGCTAAACTTATGTCTAACCTATAAGTAATTAGAACTTATAACAGTGTTAACTCAAGATAATAGAAACTAAAAAGCAAATTAAAGACAAGCTATATTTAAGCTTCAAGACTTCCTGTTTTGTCTGTCTCACTGCAGTATCCTCACATACTTGCCTGCAAACTGTTTTGTTACTAATTTGTCACAATTTTGTTTCATCTGTATAATTTTGTAATGGTTTATTTTCTGTAGAAGATGTGTATGAGTGAGAGCTTTCCATGAGTAGACAGACTGCTCATAGGTAACTTTTGTCTGAATGCCCTAGTTAGATTTACGTGTTAACGCCTGTATTTAAGTTCAAGTTCAAGTTCAAGTTGTGCTTTATTGTCATTCCGCTACATGCAGATGCATACAGTGGAACGAAATGTCGTGCCTCACAGAGCCACGGTGCTACAGAAGTACAGACATTCAACAGTACAGTCTAACAACAAACAATTTTAAATAAATATAACATTTTTCCTATACATAAACTAGACAGGATACAAACTGTACGAATACTTACCGATGTGCATGTGCAAAGAGTATTGTACATGTGCGAAGAATAGATACATATTATTACAGAGTCTTTAGTGCAGTTTGTGTACACACGGCAGTGTGTATGAAAAGTGCAGTCGGTGATTGACTAGTGCCAGTTTTCCGATAGTCTTAGTTATTGTGTGAGTAGTCATAGAGACCCGGAAGAGTTCAGGGCTCTCACAGCCTGGGGGAAGAAGCTGTTGATCAGTCTGGCAGAGCGGGCTCTGATGCTCCGGTAGCGTCTACCTGATGGTAGCGGCTGGAAGAGGCTGTGGGAGGGGTGGGTGGGGTCCTTAACGATACTATTGGCCTTGCTGGAGCATCGTGTGTGGAAGATTTGGTGATTAGATGAGGGGAGAGGGGCACCGATGATCTTCGCAGCTGTGTTCACTGTTCGCTGGATGGTCTTGCGGTCTGCTGCAGTGCAGTTCCCGTACCAAACAGTGATGCAACTGGTCAGCACACTCTCAATGGTGCCCCTGTAGAATGTGGTTAGGATGGGTGGAGGGAGGCTTGCTCTCTTCAGCCGGCGGAGAAAGTGTAGGCGCTGATGTGCCTTCTTTGAGAGTGACTTGGTGTTGGTGGTCCAGGTGAGGTCCTCTGTGATGTGCACCCCCAGGAATTTGGTGCTGTTGACTCTCTCGACAGGCGAGCTGTCGATGGTCAGTGGGGGGTGATCCGCGGAGTTCCTCCTGAAGTCCATCGCAACCTCCTTTGTCTTGCTCAAGTTGAGGGACAGGTTGTTAGCCCCACACCATTTCGCCAGCTGTGCCAGTTCCTCTCTATACTGTGTTTCATCGTTGTTGCTGATGAGACCTACCACCGTTGTGTTATCAGCAAACTTGATAATGTGGTTGGAGCTGAACTTGGCAGTGCAGTCGTGGGTCAGCAGCGTGAAGAGCAGCGGGCTGAGCACACAGCCTTGTGGGGCACCTGTGCTCAGTGTTGAGGTGCTCGAGGTGTTATGGCCGACATGGACTGACTGAGGTCTTTCGGTTAGAAAGTCCAGAATCCAATTGCAGAGGGAATTTTTCCATTACTCAACTTGGGTTAGAGTTGGCAAATGTCAGTTTAAGAAGAAGTAGCCCAGGGGATGGTGACTGATCTACGCATCATCACAGGCAGGTGGATGTGATGTCCACTTGGCGACTAGATCCAGCTTTGACAGACTGAAGACCAGGTAGATACTAGCAGCTAAAACTCCCAACACCAAAGGGGAGACAGTGAGTAGAGCAGGAATGAGAAGGCAAGGATGAATAGTTACAGAGTAAGAACAAGGTCCCTACAGCCCTACACACTAACATAGCGTGAGCCCCTCTCAATTGGAATATGAAATCTGTTCCAGGAAAAAGACAATCTAAAATACAAATAAGAATGCCCCATCACTCGTCGTCTCCAACTAGTAATATAAATAATGACAGTAACAATATACAGCAACAGGTATACTTTATTATTTGATACCTATGTAGAAACATACATGCTTTATTTTTAATACAAACACTTCAGGTTTCAGATCAGAAACTATAACTAAGTGTCAAAATAGTATCAGCCTACATAATTGAGACAGGTAATTTGTTCCAGAGAAGAGTTCGTCTATATGAGAACGCCTTGCCTCCAGCAGTTTTTATTTATTTATTTTGGAAACCACCAGATGGCCAGCATCTTGATGTCCTTATGGGGTGACATGATGCAAGGACACCAGAGATGTATAGTGGTGCTAATCTATGCTGACATTTGTAGGTTAGGAGTAGGACATTGAAATCATCTCTGGCTCGGATTGAGAGCTAGTGTAAAAAGACGAGGGTGGATATTTTGTGATCCTATTTCTGGTTCTGATCAGTGGTGTACCAGAAGTATTTTGCACCAGCTGTAAATCATTTATCTAGCTGCTTGGATGTCCAGGATTTAATACTATTACAATAGTCCAATCGGAATGTGACAAATGCATTTGTTTTTAAGCAACATTCTTGGAAATCTATTGTTTTATATTATGTAGATAAAACAAATGTTGGTCCTGTGCATAATATGGATCACGGGCGAGAGGTCTAGTCCATTGTGACTGCTAGATTTTTGACTGGCTGGCTTTATGAGACTTTGATAATGTCTAAGATTAGATTGAATGCAATTCTTTCTGTATATTTTAGGTCCAAAAATGTGCACCTATGTTTTATCCACATTGAGAAGCAGGGAATTCTGTCATGCAAGTTCTTATCCCTGAAATACGTTTCCAGAGTGTGTCAAATCTCTTGGCTTTAGGGCTAAGTATAGCTTGGTGTCATCTGCATAGCAGTGACAATTTATTCCAGAGAGTCTGTTTATGTTTTCAAAAGCCAGCATGTAGAGAGAAAATAGTAGAGGGCCTAGGACAGAACCCTGCAGTTCTCCGTATTTTACAGTGGAGCTCCTGGATGAATGTCTGTCATAGTGGTCGGCAATGACAATGCACCAGTCGCATCTAAAGTTACTAGCGTCCTCTCACACGACTCTCTAGCAGAGTCAACATATCAAGTAAAATGTCACATGTAGGACAATGTATGTAGGTGACAGATATTATTGTTGACTTTTAAGCTCATGGTAGTCAAGATAATCTGTCATGTATGTTGGAGTTGGCTAGTCTAACTGGTACAGTTTTTAGTTATTTATAAAATAGTTACTTTTAGTAACTTTTTGTGGTTCCTAAAGTACTGTTAAATCCAATTCTTGCCTTGAAAAGCGATGTAATTTAAAATGATAATAAATATAACTGCAATTTGTTTGTTTGTAAATGGAGTTATACAATGACTAAGTGGAAACCAGCATTTGGTAAGAATCGACTACGATGAGTGATTTGCTGCAAAAAATCTATCCAATCAAAGATGGCTGTTTGGACAAAAGCAAGAAGTTTGGTAGTGGGGATGATGGAGATAATATGATTGGAGTGCAGGAGGCAGGGATTCCCCGGAGCCAGACAAGGTGAGAGGCAGAGACAAAAGCAATGTGTGTCCCTGTCACCCCCATCCCCGAACATCTGGCTGTAGGGTAGGAAACTATGACTAATTGATGATGAGGAGGTGGATACGGAAAGATAAGGACTGTACTGAAGGTTTTTACGAGTAGAGAAAAGGTACTTGGACAGGATGCATGAATCACATTCAAAAACTACATATAATTTTGTTTAAAAAGGACCAGTAACAATTAGCCAAGAAGACTTAGTTTTCATGCAGATAAACCTGATGTATTTGCATAATACTTTACCCTTTAGACTGTTTATTACACAGCAAGGTATTTCAGTATGTGGATTATGCTGTCATTATACATGCTCTTGCTCTGTGCATCCAGGACAGAGGATTAGAACTGAGTAAACTGTGTCTGACACAGATTGTTTGAATTTTACCTCTGAACAGTGCCATAAAGCGGACCAATCAACAACAGATGGCATTGTCTCGTCTACCATAATTTATCATTACACATGACACAATGCAGGGGTTTACTGGACTGGACAGCCGCAGTTCACCTGCATAACAATACTGCTGTAACCTGTATCACAACTACGGATCAGCACCAGTCTGGTTGCCACAGGGAAATGCTCATATCTGTTACATTGTTACTGTTTACATTCAGAAATAGTTTTTTATATGTATACGTAGTGTTTTATTTTCCGCATCATTGCTACATCTCTGAGTGACAGTTAGCATTCATATGGCACTAATCACATAGGGCAAACAACTTTGTTTTTGTTTATCTCTAGGAGCACTTTGAACAATTTGAACTAAAGCCTTCCCCAGTTTACGGTTGCCGTCAAGGCAGAGGGTGATGCATGAGTTTGTGGGTGCAGGTGGGGACTCCTTATGGGACCAGTTGGGATCAGGAAGGGTTTTTTTGTTTTGGAAACACAGTCAGACCCCAGTTAGAAGAATGGGTGGCACAGACACACTTGAGAGGTGTTCCATCAACGTAGATTAAGGAAAAGTCAGGCTTACTTCAACAAGTCTCGCTTATTTTAGCGAGAGTTCCTTTCCATTAAGGTGGATTATTCTAGCTAAAACTACGTAACCAAGGCAACTTAGACTTCTGAACTAGCCTGTTCTGTGTCAGGCTAAAAGTCAAGCTAAACTAAGATGTGTTGTAAATGATGTCGAACAGACGGAAACAGAATGTCAAAAGACAGTTCCGTCAAGTAAAGCTCGTCCCGCAAACATTGAGTGTGTGTTTATATATAGTATATATATATATATAATATATATATATATATATGGCCTTACTTCCAAGTATATATATATATATATATATATATATATATACATATATATATATATATACTTTCTCTTAAAGATGGCAATGAACAAATAAGAAAGCAGCCTTCCACCCTTGGTAGAACGTAATAGATGGAAGAGTACACTTTAATTGTAAAATGGCTGTTATAGGTGACCTACTGTCTGTCATTTACATTGGGATGTATGCTTGAGAGCCCAGGATGCATCTTGCAATAAATTATAGTGTGCCCTCTATAATGAAATAAAAACTTGTCTTGATGAGTGCATTGATAGTAGCGAAAACGTGAAGCAGTACCATATAAGGTGCCCTTACAATGGTCTAAACTTTACGGTTTCTATGGCCTTACTTCCAATTCCGCCTACAACATGCCAACTGTAACGATACTTTAAGTGTTGTTCTATTCCATTGTCACACTGGTGAGGCCCATGTTGTCCAGTAGCAGACCTTTGAATTTTTCTGCCCCTGCCTTTCAGGCAGCCAGTCTGCCATTGTCCAAGCTCCATCTGGACTTGTTGAAACAGATTATGTTGGAAATCGTTCCATAGCCTAAATGTACAGGTCTGAGCAGGGAGGCCCAGACTTCCTTCTTCACACAAACCTCCTCCAGCTCCTCCGGGG
>BROE01000015.1:433814-628336 GCA_036571765.1 Plecoglossus altivelis
ATATATATATATATATATATACATATATATATATATATATATACATATATATATATATATACTTTCTCTTAAAGATGGCAATGAACAAATAAGAAAGCAGCCTTCCACCCTTGGTAGAACGTAATAGATGGAAGAGTACACTTTAATTGTAAAATGGCTGTTATAGGTGACCTACTGTCTGTCATTTACATTGGGATGTATGCTTGAGAGCCCAGGATGCATCTTGCAATAAATTATAGTGTGCCCTCTATAATGAAATAAAAACTTGTCTTGATGAGTGCATTGATAGTAGCGAAAACGTGAAGCAGTACCATATAAGGTGCCCTTACAATGGTCTAAACTTTACGGTTTCTATGGCCTTACTTCCAATTCCGCCTACAACATGCCAACTGTAACGATACTTTAAGTGTTGTTCTATTCCATTGTCACACTGGTGAGGCCCATGTTGTCCAGTAGCAGACCTTTGAATTTTTCTGCCCCTGCCTTTCAGGCAGCCAGTCTGCCATTGTCCAAGCTCCATCTGGACTTGTTGAAACAGATTATGTTGGAAATCGTTCCATAGCCTAAATGTACAGGTCTGAGCAGGGAGGCCCAGACTTCCTTCTTCACACAAACCTCCTCCAGCTCCTCCGGGGGGATCCTGAGGTGTTCCTAGGCCAGCTGAGAGACATAGTCCCTCCAGTGTGACTTGGGTCTCCCTGGGGGCTACCTCCCGGTGGGACATGCCTGGAACCTCCTGAGGGAGGCGTTCAGGAGGCATCCGAAACCACCTACCCGAGCCACCTCAGCTGGCTCCTACGTGGAGGAGCAGCAGCTCTACTCTGAGCTCCTCCCTTGTGACCGAGCTCATCACCCGGAGCGCCCGGGCACCCTGCGGAGGAAACTCATTTTGACCGCTTTTATCCACGATCTTGTCCTTTTGGTCATTACCCAAAGTTCATGACCATAGGTGAGAGTAGGAACGTAGATTGACCAGTAAATCAAGAGCTTTGCCTTTCAGCTCAGCTTCTTCTTCACCACAAAAGTCCGGTAAAGAGACTGCATCACTGCAGCTGCTGCACCAATCCGCCTGTCAATCTCATGTTCTTACTTCCCCTACTTGTGAACAAGACCAGATACTTGAACTTCTCCACTTGAAGCAAAGACTCCCCACCCACCCTAAGGGAGCAGGCCACCTTTTTCTTTTTGAGAACCATGACCTCTGATTTGGAGGTGCTGATTCTCATCCCTGCCACTTCACACTCGGCTGCAAACCGCTCCAGTGCACGCTGCATGTCCCGGTCCGATGAAGCCTTCAGGACAACATCATCTGTAAATTGCAGAGATGTTTCTTTCTAACAGAGATGCTCCCCGAACCAGACACCCTCCGGCCTCTGGCTGTGCCTACAAATTCTCCTGGCAAACCACCCCACAGAACACTACGAGGGACGCGGTCGAACGCCTTCTCCAGATCCACAAAGCACATGTGAACTGGTTGGGCAAACTTCCATGAACCCTCAAGCACCCGATGAAGAGTATAGAGCTGGTCCAGTGTTCCGTGACCTGGACAAAAACCACACTGCTCCCACTGAATCCGAAGTTCAGCTATTGGTCGGATTCTCCTCTCTAGTACCCTAGCATAGACCTTACCACGAAGGCTGAGGAGTGTGATCCCCCTGTAGTTGGAACACACCCTTCGGTCCCCCTTCTTAGGAAGGGGCACCACCACCCCAATCTGTCAGTCCAGAGGTACTGTCCCAAGCCAACACAAAGTTCTCAAAATGGATTAACTGAGGCCTTTTTGTAGCTGGCTGATTGGTGTTCAGTTTTGTAAGTAAGTGTTTTCAGGTGTGTGTCAACGTCTTTTCAATTAACCAACTATTTCAGAACTACAACTCAAACTAGTGTGCTGCATCAACCTCATAGTGATCTGCTACTCCCTCTGTTTGCTGATTGGGCCTTCAGATATCTGAGTGGAGAAAATGTAAGCCGGTGTATCAGTTCCAGACCTACTGCAATCAAAATTGAACAGAAGTACGTAGAACGGTAATGCCAGGCTATAGTGAATATGCCTCACCTCATAAAGTCTCTGGACACACTGAGGCAAGGTGGCCACTGCTCACACTCATAACGTCAACAACAGAACATTTGAGAAAACCCTAGCAATAACAATAGCAATAATAAACAGCAATAACTAAATAAAAGGAGTGGGATTTTGGGAAAAAAACTAGTAACTATTTATATATCCATAACAAAGAAAAATATAACAAAAAGAGGGAAATCATTGTGGTGTCCATGAAGATGTGAAAAGTGGCTGGTGTAAATTTAGCGTGCACATTTACTAAAATTACAGTTTTTGCATTAAGCAGAATTTGGCTCATTATGTCAAAACTTTACACACAAGCCAATCAGATTTAGCACTTGGATATTACTGTAACAGCTCAAAACCAGACTGAAACACTGCAATCAAAACCTAACACTCTTTTCTGAAAATGAATTTTTGCAACAAAACCATACACACCTTTTGAATTACAGAAATAAAGAAAAATAGAATCATAAAACCTCTCACTCTCATTACCTCCATGCTTGCAAAGCTTTCAGAATGGCTTACCTGAGGCCTATTTGTAGCTCTAAGGCTCAGAAGAATTGATGTTCTGATATCCGTGCGTTTTTAGGTGTGCATGTAAGTGCCCACAATTTCCAGATTCGTTTTGCATTTTTAACAGTTTTTTTAAAGATAACATAATGTGAAAAGTTGACAATGTGTCTAAGCAATGGTTAAACTGTGTTTAATTTATGCCACAAAAGGTTCAGGCATTGAGGCTTTGGTCTCAAAATTTTGTTTTAGTGTGTAAGCAATGGGCAAAAACTGTATTCAGTTTGACTGCATTTCTACCATCACCATGAAGTGTAACTTCTTTGTCTTTCACTGCCCTGATGAGAATGTTTGTGTCAGGCTGTGAACCGCTCCTTGCATGTGCCTGGCTAATCCGTCGTAATAACAGTAAACTGCCGTGGAACAAGATACATTTATGGTGCAAGAGTAACTCATCCCGCTGGGTTATTATAGCAACAGCATCCGAATCCCGCCCACCAAGTTACTCGGGTCTCGTGCTTGTAAATAGGGCCCAAACTATATTTACTTATAAATTGCTAGCATTACTAACACTGGCCAACATTGAGTGTGTGTTTTCGCTTGTTTTGTTGAGCTAAGAGTGAACTTACTGACATAGATTGTTTTAATTTGACCTCAGTGCCATAAAGAGGACAGATCAACAATAGATAGCAATCTCATCATCCATCATTTATCATTAAATTGGACACAATGCAGGGGTTAACAGGATTAGACAGCCACACTTCACTTCCATTAGTTGCATACATTGAATTATTCGATATTGTTTTATCAGAAGTTTGAACCCCTTGTACAGCATGTACAGCACATGTACAGCACCCCATCAGTAAGTATTCGTACAGTTTGTATAGTTTGTATTTTTTTTTGTTTATGTATAGGGAAAAATGTTAAATTTATTTTTACTTGATTGTTGTATGCCTATACTTATGTAGCACTGTGGCTCTGTGAGGCACGACATTTCGTTTCACTGTATGCCCCCGCATGTAGCGGAATGACAATAAAGCACAACTTGAACTTGAACTTGTTCTGAGAAATTCCAAAAATAAGTAGCAGAACTCAAGGAATGTCCAGTGGTAAATCCCACTAACATTTGGTGATGAATGAAAACCTTATCATAGGTAATGCAACATTGCCATCACTACTTTCTAAAACATTTATAGTATAGTATAGTATAGTATAGTAAATGTTATTAACATACTTGTATTTCTGGTGCCAATGTAATCTGACAAGTAATGATCTGTGGAGACAGTTGTGTGCCTTTGCAAATCATGTCCAACAAATGGATTTAGCAAAAGGTGGAGTCCCATCAAGTTCTAGAAACATCTTACAGATGGTTGAGTGTCATGGCAAAGGCTGTTAATACTTAGCTACAATTTTAAAAGATTTGCTAAAATTTCAGTTTTAATACGGCTCTATCATAACAATGAAGAGAAGGTGAAGTGCTGTGATTTTTTTCTGGATGCACTATGCAACCCTTTAAGCTATTTTGTATGGAGAAGATTTTAGATGTTTTTCCCAAATGTGCACTGTCCAGGATAATCTAACATTCCAAGCTTTACACATTTTTTACCATAAGAATTGTTTGATGAAAATGCATGTGTACCAATTTTCTATTTTGGATTTATCACACGGAGGGTAAATCACATAGCTTTAGTGTCCTAAAAAACGGTTTATTCATGCATATGGACTATTTGCAGTGTGGATGTTACCCGTGCCGAGTAGTATCAATCTGCTAAATTTGATCTCCTTTCTACCAACGTGCTCTCGAGTTATTGTGCATTTTAGAGCTACAGAAGGAATAATACATATAGCTGCAGGCAGCAATGGCAGGTTCCTCCTCAGCATTGCAACTTTTTGCAAAATGTACATTATACAGACATGTATTTCACACATGTACACAACATGTGACGGTTTGTGGAGCACTGGCTGATTTGAAGTCATTTTTTGATTTTTTTCACAAACTGTCTCAGTAGAGAAAAATCCATACTTATGGGTTCTTGACACTTTTATGTTCCCCATGAGCAATGAGGCATGCATACCAACTTTCAGATATCTTGGCCTGATGGGGTCGAAATGCCACCCTTTTGAAAAAGACAACTTTGAAGCATTTTCTGGGAATGACATCACACCTGAGTTTGGAGTATGCCCAATGAGTGCTCATAAGCAATCCCAAATGCCCGATAACCAGCCCAATATTTTCTGGGTGTACAACAGAGGAGTTACCATATATATCGAATAGATGCTTCCATAGTTAAAATGCCAAAATGACTAGTTTATTAATATTTCGCCTGTTTCTGCTATTCTCTAGTTCATTGGCTCTTTACAAAACAATTTAAATCATGCTTCCTATCACCACCAAACAGAGACACAGAGCAGCAATTACTTTATGAAAGTGAGGAGACACATTACTAAAGGGAGTGTGTGTAGGTCATAAACCCTCATTACACTTGCCCCATCCATGCTGTTTTTCTCTCTCCCCTATTTGCCGTTACTTTTAATGAAAGAACATGTTTAACTTGTGGCCTACATCTCTGTTAGGAAAATCTTTTATCAAGGAAGGATTGGATTGATTGGGGTCAAGAACGTTTAAATTTGCAGCAGGGAGCCAAGTCTATCTTGGTACAGAGTTTACTGAATCTAACAGTACACTCTAACAGTGTTCCTGTCATACTTCCCAAATCTTTTCCAAATGTCTTGCTTTTTCAACCATATATTGCTCCCGTTCCAATTTTTCTTGAAGAGAGCTCATTAAGTGGATAGAGGTGTAAATTATCTGTTTATACTTTTGTTATGTTTTCTATGTTCTATTATGAATAACATGTTGGCTTGTGATTCTATTTCCCATGAGAAAAAAGACATTCATAGCAAGTTTAAGATGCATTTTAAACACATTTTAGACTCAGGGGGTGGAAATGACATTACTTTGAAAATGAACAATTGGGGAGTGGCGTGTAGGCTACCTATACACTGATGAAGAAAGTGTTGTATCTGTCCGTTCATAACTAGAGTGACTAAGGTCAGTTGAGGATTTAATAAGTATTATCAATCTACAGAGAGGGAGAGTAAACCAGACCTCTGACCATAAATGTCTAGAAGACACTAAGCTTAGGTCTCATTTATGTTTCTCTCAGCTCTGAAGGCCAGAAGTTCATCTTTCATAGGTCCAAGAATGTAAACCTAGATAGTGACAGACATTACGACAATTGCAGCGAAAGAGATTCACACCTTCGAAGTCACAGACTAGAAAGATCATAGTTGGAGCTCTCCTTGTAGTCATGACAGGGACGTTTACCTAGCATTTTTCCTGACCCCAACATCTATTAACCTTGACACTGATACAATATACTCTTAATAAAAGCAAGATCACGTGAGAACATACTAACTAGTATCAAATTTCTAGTTCTATTGATTAGTGAATAATGTAAGCAGTCAGGAAATACCCTATTTCATCCACAAAACAATGTACAAAACCAGAGACAACAAACAGCCCTGCCGTAGTCCAACATCCACAGGGAACAGGACTGACTTACTACTACCGGCAATGTGAATGCAATTCCTTCGGTCATACAGGGGACTGGTCAACCCTGAGCAAAGGACTTAGACCCCATACTGCCAGAGAACCCCTCAGGACACCATGAGGTACATGGTTGAATGCTTTTTCTATGTCCACAAAGCACACGAGGACTGGTTCCAGGGGCATTGCACCTGTGGGGGATGTAGATGTTTTGACACCAACAGCTTTTCCAAGGTTTTGCGTAAATGACTTCCTACTGTCCTCAGTTTCTCTGGCCGCTCTTTGTCTGTGATGCGGCTGTGGCTGACGCTTCCCCCTCCCTCGGCTTTGAGTGTGATCGCTGGCTGCGGATTGGCTTTTAAGTACCGCCTCTCTTGCTGTGTATGTATCGTTTAAATGCAGAGGAGCGGGGAACCAGCTAGGTTCATGGTTCACACCGGCACATCTCAGCTTGCCCACCTAATCAACTGTAATCAAAAGTTTGACTTTTGATGAAGAGGACGGATACCTTCTGTCAGGTGGGCAGTCTACAGTCCTATTAATTAATCTAATATTTGTACGGATCAGATTCAGTACCTTTGCAACAAACATGCACCAGCTCCACCCCTTCCTCTCCTGAGAATGGTCTGGTCCACTTGCCCCTGTACCTGCTGCTCTCCCCGGCTCTGCTATCTCCTTTGTGACTGTAATGCTGTCATTGTCACTGACAGATGCTGAAGGCAGGCATTTCTGCTTAGCCGTGATTGTAGTAAGTGGTTAAAAACAACACATACTGGACTCTAACACTTAGAGGCTCAAATTCAACATCACTAGTCTGAGACAGACCACTTTTATGACTGTACTGTCTTTAATATAGGAGTAAGCTACCTTAGTTAGCTTCAGGAATTTTCTCAACAGCTCTAAGTGTTTTAAGCTAACGTACTGTTGCAAATAGTTAAACATTTAATTGGGGGTCAAAGAGGGCAAACTCATGTAAAAAGAGGATCAGACCTCTAAAGTCTACATAATTGAATACATATTTGTACTTTTCTTTTGGTTAGCAGAAGATAAGTCAGGAGGACAAAGAACAGTGTTAGAGCAGAGTCTGAGGGAGGACCAGGTGATGTTCATCCACAACCACAGTCTAATGCCAAGACACATTATGTTTTCTCTGTTCATTGTGGTGAAACATTGAAGAATACATGTCCTGTAATTAGTACTTAGCTTAAATATTTTGAAGCATTCAAAGTAAGACCTTTTGGTGAGTCAGTATTACACATTACAATATTTATTCATTATGAAATACTATTTATTAGCATTAGTATTGAGGCTCAATTTGATCAGCCTATGGCTTGGCTCAACAAGAGTTGTAATGGTAATGGATTGAGCGAATCAAAACATTGAAATGTAATGTGAAGTATTTTAATGTAAGTCATAACAGAACATGTTTTTCTTTTTTATACTACAGTGTAGTTTTGCCCACCAATAATGCATGTGAGCTCATCCTAATGCAGCAGGCTAAAACTGTCCCTGGCATATATCCCTCCAAACTTTGGAAGCCTCAATATTTTTTGTGTGCATGTGCTAGCATAACTAAGCACAATTTATCAATCTCAAAGTCCTGTCAGACCCATGTCACTATAAAGTTAGCGCAGTGTTTTTGTCACGCAGAATCATTAAGATGCAGAAAAGAAAAAGGTAGGAGAAGATTGAGACTTCTTTTCAAGAGAAGTTCTCTAAGTGAAATTGAAAGCTGAAAGTTGAAATTCGGTTTACATTTACATTCAGTATTCAGTGAGTTTTACTAGTGCCAAGACTGTAACATTTCTCTTGTAAAATGTTGTGTAGGTGGGCATTAATTTAGGGGAGGATCTTGATTTGAGCAATTTTGAGAATTTACATGTGTACCCTACTTGTTTATGATAGGCAGTTACCGGAGGCAACAGTTTCAGGTAGAGCACAAGAAAGTTCACAGGTGAGCAATGAAATAAATTCAGGATTAAAATTGTTATGTGAGTTCATGAAAGAGGTCTACTAAAGGAAGAGAGTGTAATGGGTGGTGATTATGCACATCCCAGGTGCAATCGTGTGTCTGGTATGTGCATATCAATTTTTTTTTAATGTTTTGATTAGGGTGTATGTGAGTATGTGGCCAGAAGTTAAGAACATGTAATAACATTCAATTCAATTCAAAAAATCTTTTTTTAATAATAAAAAAAAAAAAAATACATATAGATACATATACATACATACATGTAGAATGTATATTAAGAGTTTTCCACCCACCCCAGTCAATCCACATCCAACACACTTATGAAAACCTTGCTATACCCCTGACTGGTTCTGCAAACTCCCATGAACCCTTAAGCACCCAAAGGAGAGTATAGAGCTGGTCCAGTGTTACGCAACCGGGACAAAAACCACTACTACTGCTGCTTAATCTGAGGTTCAACTATCGGTCGAATTCTACCCTGGAATAGACCTTCCCAGGGAGACTGAGGAGTGTGATCCTTTAAAATTGGACCACACCCTCCTGTGGTTCCCTACACAAGGGTTAAGTACGTATGATGTTGCAATGACGTGTTAGCCAAGACAGTCCCACAACATCCAGAGACTTTAAATACTCTGGACGGATCTCATCTACCCCAGACTCTTGCTACCGAGGAGCCTGCTGACAACCTCGGTGACTTCGGCTTGGGTGATGGATGTGTTCGCCTCTGAGTCCCCCAGCCTCAGCCTTCTCCTCGGAAGATGTGAAGATGGAATTGAGGTCCTTGAGGTATTACTTCCACCGGAAGGATCTGGAGAAACTTTCCAGGAAGTGTGAGTTGAACACCCTGCTGACAGAGGAAAACACAGGAAGTGCCCAACAGACCCTCACAATACACTTGAGACTGCCAAGTATGTCTAGCTTCTTCTTCCAGTGGATTCAATCCACAACTAGGTGGATTGAATCCACTGACTGATCGGTCGACAGTTCTGCCAGTCTCTTCACCCAAGTGTCCAAGACAAGTGGCCAAAGGTCAGGTGACATAATGACAGTCGTTTAGATGATATTAGGATAAATGGAAGAGCAATCAGAGATTTTAACTTCTATCTTAAAAGTTCCAAATATACATTCCTCTCATTTGTGCATGTCTTGGACCATACCCTGTCAATAATAAATATCAATAACTGTTTTGCCAGGACAACTGGACCTAGCAGTCCCTAGAATGTTTATGAGACTATTTCCATAGCTCCTTCAATAGACCTATTCATCGCAAACTATAGTTTGATGATCCACCTCACATTAACTCAAATTATATAAATAGATTATAAATTTTCATTGGGGATTTTATCAGCTAACGATTCATTTGACCCATGTTTGAATACAGGCCAATTGCTGTTTATCTGCTTTGCAAAACATAGCTCATTTGCAAAAGGAAATTATTGTTGCCACTCTAAAATAATGGAACATAATAAATGCACTTCCACAATTGGCTGCACACAATTGTATGTGCACTTAGGATGATTAAAGTACTGTTATTTTTAAATAACTATATGTAGGGTATATATATGTATGAACTACACATATTATGTATATTCATACACTACTGTATATATTAATCTTCTGAATAACAGAATAGATACATATGGTAGCCCTTGCAACATTAATATCATTGTGTCAGTAAATACAATTTAATTTTGTCTGAAAGTTTTTCAAACTTTATTGTCTTCGTGTGTCCTCTTTTTAAAGCACCATGCACAATCTTACCTTGATATGACAAAAGATTACAGCTGTTTGAGGTTTGGTCAAATTTGACAGTGCCACAAGAGAAACTGCTTCCATTTTATACAGTCACTGACCACTTTCTTCCCGAACACAGAGAATAGCTCAATAGGTGGGAATGGTGTATATCAAAGGCTAAGGGCACAGGTTTGAATCAGCCTTTTGTTTGCCATGCTTTTGTTTATATTACGTTACACAGGATTACATCATTCTGAAGTAAAATTCCACGCACTTTCACCTTGATATGTAAAATATGACTGAATTACAGCTGCTTCAAGAGTTTCTCAAAGCTGTCCAAAGCTAAGACTGTGGCGTTTCTATTCATTAAATACTCAGCAGTTGATGCGTAGCAGAGAGGATAGAGAGGCTGATTGGTTGCCTTGTGCTCCTGAGTTTGAATCTCCATTCAGCCTGTTGTTGTTGGTCAAACATGACTTAGTTTTGCTCTCTTGTTCAATTGTACATTTGTATAATAAATTGCCATTTTGCTGAACAACCCGTACTGTTGCTTGCAGCAATATTTACTACTAATAATAGTAATTAATAGTAAATACTAATAGTAACTAATACTAATAGTGACTTGTCTTGTCTCATCTAGTGAATTCTTTTCAGTAGGGAACTTAAGCCATTGCCTCAAGTCTACTTTGAAAAAGCTGGATTCTTTTCTGTGCATCTGTTCTGTATCAGATGGGGATGTATGCACTACACATTCTTTCATTTGGCGTTTTTTTTGCTGGTGTTGCTTTTGTGAATTTAACTGTCTTATTGTCCTTTGACATGCCTTGTATGGTACTGCATTGATGGACTTTAGAGATTGTTTGCGACTGGGAATCCAGTTTGTGTTATTTGTACTCGGTGTCAACTTCTCCACCTGCTTTTCAAAATGCAGACTAGTCGGTATTAGTATTTATACACCTGTAATAAAAACTGTGACTTGGTGTGGGATGAAAAAGTGGATTAGAATGTTAATCTGTACACAGACTAAATAAACTAGGTTACATACCTCAAATGTTAACAATTGAAAAGCAAATTGTTGGCAATATATGTCACTATAACTGCAATAAGCAGGAATGTGAAGATAAGAGGGAAAATTCAATGGAGCGGCCATTGGATTTTGTCTGGGTTTGCAAAGTAGGTTCATCCAGTGCAGCCACTCCCACAAAACGCATCACGTGCTGTGCATAGGGCATAATATTTCAGTATAGAAATGATCACTTTTGTATATCACAAAACAGGCAGAACAGTAGGTATATTTAATTGCTCAAGATAGTAACGATGGTGCCCTCCCCAATCACACACACTCAGCTTCCCAAGCTCCTCCTGGGTGTCCTATATTAGAGGTTGGTTGGATTATGCCTGACAAAGTTTGACAGTAGGCTTAGCACATTAAATTGTGATGTTGGTATTGTGTTACTGGCATTGAGTTATATGTTTGGTAATTAAAGGTTACCAGTAGTCTAGCGTAAATCTACCAGCACCCCCAATGTACGCATGGATAATGTGTAATGTGTTGGCAATAGGTACCCATCATGAAGTGCTTTGAAAAATGTGATGTTCACATCATCTTCTACCTCCCATCCACATCAATCAGTCACCAGTTTCCCTATAGGACTAATAGATCCACAGAGGACACCATCACCACCACTCTCCATACTACTCTGCCCTACCTGGAGCAGTCAGGGAGTTAAGTGAGGCTACTGTTTGTGGACTTCAGCTCTGCCTTGAACACAATTCTCCCTCACCGACTGATGTCCGAATTGGAAGGCCTTTGACTATCTAACGCCATCAACCTCTGGATCTTGGACTTTCTGTCAGACCACTCCCAGCGTCGGCCCCCACATCTTCAAAGCCATCAGTTTCAAAATGGGCTCCCGACAGAACTAAGTGTTGAACCCCTACTCTTCACCCTCTGCACTCACAACTGCACCCCCACACATCCCAAGAACTCCTGCATCAAGTTTGCTGACAAAACCACTGTGGTGACGTTTATCTCCAGAGGGGATGAGTCCGCCCATGGGTGCAAGGTCCTGTGTGAAAAAGGGTGGCTGTCTAAAGATTTCAGGAGGACCTGACCAGGAGTGCCAACACCACTGCTGTGGTAAAGAAGGTTCAGCAGAGACTGTACTTTCCGAGACTCCTCATGAAAAACAGCCTGAGTGAGAAACTGCTGGTGTCTGTCTACTGCTGCTCCACAGTGTACAGTTCCCACTGCTTCAAAAAGGCCAGGACACACTTATTTTACGCTAGAGCCATAGCTTGCCTAAATGCTGCTGTACATTTAAGTTTTTAAGACTTTTTAAGTGCAATGTTTAATTTCTAATGTGCAATTTTAAGGATCGGTGCAAGAGTGATGCGATATATGGGTGTCTTAATTCATGTTCTTATCGTTTTACATTCTTAATTTATTTTATGTATTCATTTTAAAAATTGGTGAAATATTTTTCTATATTTTTCTATTTATGTACATTTTTATTTAAAAGCAATTACATTATACAATGACAATAAAGATATTTATGCATTGGATGAGGAAGTCGTAAAATGGCCATTATTCCTCAGATTCTGGGCCTAGTTCACATCGTGTCACTTCATCATGACACAGCAGCTCTGGTGTGTCATCATTTTGCACCACTGACTAGCCACAGATGTGGTCCCCTTTCTTGGCAGCAGTTCAAGTACTTAACACTGGTGACAGTACAAACTATCTCGAGTGTGATGTGAGCATTGTACCATAGCATATATGGATTGTAGGATGTTATGGCATTTTTAAGATAATCAATTAAACTGAATTGGGTGAATTATAAAGTTAAGTTTATTGAACAACACAATTAATATACCAACTTTACTATCATCAACACACAAACACAAGACAATAACACCAAAACACCTGGCCTTGAATCAGATGGGATCCGAAGTAACGCACTTTCACAAGTTCTGAAACCCAACGTGTTTTGACCTTCGATATTTAAAAGAATTTGTCAAGCATCTGCGTATATCTCATTTATACACGTGGCATATGCACAAAATAGTGCTGAAAATGTGCCTATACCACTTCCCACGCAAAGGCTGCAATTTATAATGTACAAACTTGACGGAAGAATGTGCGGTATGAAGTCTATGACCCATGCTTACGCACATTTAAGCGGAATTGGGAAATGGCGACGCAGATGGTGAGGTGGTGTGTTGTTGTCAGACTGCAGAAAGAAAATGTGGAAAGAACGATTACTTTTAATATTTAAATATATATATTTTTTCTCACACACGTTTTCCCCCCCGCTCCATATTATCATTATCATTAAGATCAAGTCAAGCTGTGTTATTGGCGCTTGTACGGAGTGATCATTGTTTCAAAAACACCTTGTAAAATCCATCTCAAATCTTAAATCAAAATTCAGCGCAGCCTTACCATCACATTGTCCACGACGCAGGGGGTGGCCCGACTGCATGGAATACAGGATAACATACCATATCCTGCCTTAAGATAACTGCCGAACACAGTGTACAACGAAATATAGTTATTTAATACCGTGCATATATCATCATGTCAATAACGGGAAATGCAGCCGTTAAGATCATGCGCAATGGCTACACTCTACGTCCTCGTTATCAGTCCAAATACATTTGAGATTAATAAAGCTTTTGTTTTCAAATTATTCAAATGAATGCTTCACCTTTAAGGAAAGAATAGTCGGGTGCCAGGGCCATTGATATACTGGATGAGCATGCATGAGGTGCTTTGTATTGACTACATATGGTTAAAAGTAGGCGTGTTCAAGGCGGGATACGATGCTGACTCATGTACGCACACTTGTGGGTAATCTGTGATTTATGATGAGAACATTGCGGACAGGTTTGAATACGCACGGTTTCATAAATTTGTTTTTTGAGGGGACGTATGCCATTTTTGGCTTTTGGACGTACGTCAGTTTTAGTAAGTATCCTATGCACAGTTTTATAAAAGAGTCTGTCGACGCAACAACGAATCAATGTTGAATCAATATTAACGTCAGAGACATTCTCCTTCACAATGGCTGTCTGATCAGGAAAAGAAATACAGCTGAATTCTATTACTGACACATTACACATTATTCAACACATTACCAAAAAAACATTAACCCTAAGTCACCCAGACTTTGTGTCTCCAAATCTCCCTCTCTGGTCAAACCAATCCCATTAGGTCAAAAGTCATAGATGGAAGGTTTAAAAAAAATGCATATCCCCAAGGGTCAACTGCCCCACAGGGTAGTCGATACCTCTGAACAAACTTCCCTTCTACATTCTTCACCACCTCTTGACCTGTCTGCTTTTCAGCAAGCTGTAAGATAGTCACAGGATGTTCCTTATCAATGACCAAAGGATCTTATTATTCAACCACAAGTAAAACATAATCATATTACAGCCAATCTTAAATTATATTACAACGAATTTCAACAAACTACAAAATCTTAGAAATCAGATGAACTTGGTAGCTATGCTTTGCATTTGTCTCAAGCTGGTCATCCGATCTGTAGCCTATCCTGATACTGTAGGGCTGTGATGGCAGAGATCGGCTTAATATAACCCCTTTGTCACTGGACAGTCAGTCATTTGGACCAAAAGACCAAATGTGTTACACATTTCTTTGTGTTAAATGCACTGTGTATGTCCTGCTTAAATAACTGAATAAGCCATTGATTACCCAATGAGAAATTGTATGCATTCTTTCTTTCTTATGGTCAGTGTCACCATTGTTTCATACAAACTAGTTTCATTTAATTGAACATGCCTTCAAAGATTATTTCTCTTATGGAATGTTTCTATTGCTATTTAGTTTCATATTATGTATTGATTATGGCCTATTGTTACTTCCCGACTGCTACTGTTGTGACAAGGCCACATTTACCATTGTGGAGCATCCCCTCTTTTATCCTGACATTGGGAACTGAGGAGACCATTAAGCGAGATTAGCAAATTAATTAGGCTTATGTCAATTAGTCAGACTAATTTCCAGCACATTGAGTTCCGTGAAGCCAGCCCAACTTAGTTCAAACCATGACAACATATGCTGCAAATCTAACCTGGCTAACTGTGAGGCTTAACTCATGTTGTTGCTCAACCAGATGTTCCTGCAACTCTGACCCAATGGGAAAAAGCTGATTCACTTGTGATGATGACTTGATGCTTATTTAACTACTAGCTGTTCAATATGCACCTTTGGAGAAATCAACTTAAAAAATAATTATGCATTAAACAAAAGTGAACAATGATTTCAGAATTATACAAACCTACAGAGCATACATTTAACTTGTGGCTATATGGTAGTTTGTGTTATGAAATATATAGGCTGATGCTAGATATATCTCAATCTAAATCATCCCAGTATAATTCTCATAGCTACGAATAGTTAATGGTGGCCTACAATTGCAAAACAAACCTATACATACCTCCATACATCTATGGATGGATTTCCTGATGCAAAAACCATGTCAAAAAGTTAGGCTAATGGATAAAGTATTGGTCAATAGTATTAATTGAAAACATATCAATTTAGACATGTTCAGATGAGGTTTTTTGTGTTTTTGTTTTACAATGAATTAAGGTCTGTAGAAAAGGCTGAAACAGGATTCTTAATGCTCAATGATCTTGGGTCTTATTTATCATATTTTTCATTTCATTATCCACCAAATGTTTTTAACTAGTAAAATGTCTGGAGTGCAGGCAGGCCAGTTAAGCACCCAGACTCTTCTACTACGAAGCAATGCTGTTGTAACAGATGCAGTATATGATTTAGCATTGACTTGCTAAAAGATGTAAGACCTTCCCTGAAAAATGCATTGTCTGGAAGAAAGTAAATGTTGTGCCTGTATACCCCTTTGTATACCTTTCAGAATTGATAGTGCTTGTTGAACATGGCGTCAATGATTTCCAAATATACTTAAAAAATAGTCTAAAGTAGTCTGACCACAAAATAATTTTTCCACTTTGCTTCAGTCCATTTCAAATTAGCTTTAAACCAGAGACGATGGCAGTGTTTCTGGATTGTTTTCGTATCAGGGAAGTCGTGGCATAATGGTTAGGGAGTCGGGCTTGTTGCTGGAAGTTGCTGGTTCGATTCTCGCACCAGCAGGAATTGAAGGTGGGGATGGTAAACAAACAGCACTCTCTCTGCCTTCAATACCGTGACTGAGGTGCCCTTGAGAAAGGCACTGAACCCCCAATTGCTTCACAGGCGCTGGAGCAATAGCTGCCCACTGCTCCAGGTGTATGTTCAATGTGTGTGTGTGTGTGTGCGTGCAGTTGCCCACTACTCACTGCTGTTTGTGCACTTGGATGGGTAAATGCAGAGGGTTAATTTCGATTATGGGTCTCCATATTTGACGTCACGTCACTTCACTTCATCTGGCTTCTTCTTTACATGATACAGCGTTAACCTGCTTTTGTAAATGACAGTGAACTGTGTTCCCAGTTGTGATTCTCATAAAACCAACATACGTTAATGACCATATATCAATAAATGACAAGCTTCAAGTGTCAAATGATCATGTGACCCATTTAACATATTTTAACTGTTTTAAAGAGCAGCATAAACAACCGCAGACATTACCGCTGAATGGCCAAAACTGTTTAACTGATAGAATAAACTGATAAACATTTGTATTATTGGTTAACAGCTAGACGGTTAGTTATGAGCATCCCTTGTTCACAGACAATGAGTTCTGCAGGTTTTTCTGAGCCCATGCGGTGATTCGCATTACAGAATTATGCCTGTTTTTATGCAGTTCCACCTAAGGGTTCAAAGATCAGGGGCATGAAGTATTTATTTCCACCATTGTTGCTTAGACATGGAGATTTCTACGAATTGTCTGATGAGTTTTACTGTATTATTTACCGAAGTTGAATAGATATTGAAAGTCTTTACCATTTTACGTTGAGCCACATAATTTTTGTTCTATAATGATCTACCTACCCATTTTTTCCCCTAGCCTCACCTACGATCATAAAGGCTGTGTCATGACCAAAACAATTAGGTGCGAATACAAGCACCCTAAATGGGTTTCCTCAGAAGGGTGACTGATTCCTCCCTTAGAGATAGGTTGAGGAGTACAGGAGTTCATCCATGGGGAGCGCGGAGTGGAGCCGCTGCTCCTATGTGTCGAAAGGAGCCAGTTGAGGTGGTCTGGGTATCTGTTAAGGATACCCCCTGGGTACCTCCCTATGGAGTGTTCCAGGCATTTCCAGCTGGGAGGTGGCCTCAGGAAAGATCCAGGACTAGGTGGGAAGATTATATCTCCTCACTGGTAGTGCCTTGAGGTCCCCCAGCTGGATAATGTGGCTTGGGATAGTGATGTTTGGGGTCCCCTGCTGGAGCTCTTGCAACCTGACCCAATCCCGATAAGTGGTTGACAGTAGATGGATGGTTCCTTGATATGTAGATGCAGGTTTTGCAGATTGTTGAATCTTTGGCCATCTTTACTTCTGAAAGACTCTATCTCTCTAAAGATTCTCTTGTTATACTCAATCATACTACCAGTATATTTTGTTAACGATTGCTGATAGCTAGCTAACTAATGTGTAAGATGAAAATATCTTTACTAAGTATAGTAAAGGCTTGTTTGACACATCTGTCAAATCCTGGAGGATTTGTTGTCTGTTGTGGCATTTGTTTATGTTGGGCCAAATCTGACAAGCAGTAGTTATTAAACCAGTAGTATTAACAAGCTACTTTATCAAACTCTTGTCAGACATTACAAGTGCTCTTGGGGTGGACGTGGGAGCCATAAGCAGGTGCTTAGTCAGCTTATGCATTTGGCTGACCAAGCATCAAAGCTGTTTAAAGATGGCATCCCATTATTTTCCATGGAGAATGTTCAGTGGCACATTGAGGCTTGAAAAACTTGAAAAACTAGATTTGGTCAGCACCATGTTGAATTTCTGGCTTGTCTGTTCTTGCGCAGTAGTGTGGCTTGCTGTGCTCTAGGCTTCATAATAGGTCTATGTTGTCATTGATATAAGTAAAGGAATCTGGTGCTAGTTTCCTTTTTTTGGATTTGTTTAAAAATCTGAAAACATCTGCTGAAAATAAAAGCGACACTTTTGAGACGGGTTTGACAACAGAACATACATTGATTATGATTAAAGATTGTGATATTTCATATGGTTTTTGATATATAATTTATTTTGCCAAATATTTTGTTTTTATGAATGATGTTTTGCGGTTGGTTATTCATGTTGTGTTATGGATTAAAGACAAAGGTAGGTCAATTTTGAGAATTTATCAGTTTTTGCTCAAGTTCGAAAGGATTTAGACCATACAAATATTCTGCCTCCTCCCTTCAAAGACACTCCATCAAAACTCATTATCGCATAGCTTGGGAGGAAAATAGACAGACAAAAAGCCTCGCCAATCATTGCATTCGGTCCAAATGCCATCCAATCTTTTGTGCCGGTCTGACCCAAACGATTAGTCATGTTTATTGCAGCCCTGCAATGCCCAAAGGTATTGGATTGGTTTTATTTTGCTGCCAAACCTGTAGATTTATTGGTTTCTATCAGGATGTGAAGTTTATTTAGGAAAAAAAAATGCAAACTACTTTTCAACAGCCATTACCTATCCTGCCTTTATTGCTTCTGTGTTGACACTTAATGCTGCAGTGTTGTGCATGCAATAGTTTTTGAAAATGTAGTGTTTCCTGAATGTTCAATGTATGGGGAAGGGAAAGCTTCATGTTAAATTACAAAGTAAAATGCCCTCCCAAAGGTGTGTTTTAATATTAAGTGAAACATTAGTTGCAATGATCAAATGTGTTTGAAGATGCTATCAACATTCTATCATATATCAAATATGTCACATTACATCAATAATCTCCAGTTCTATCTTGACTGTTAGTGAGCAATCAACTGAGACCTCTACCATATATTTCAAGGTCAACCTCAGAACCAGACTGTGTTCACAAGGGCATCAAACATCAGCAGACAATAAGATTTGGAAGGAGTGGTAAAAAGCTATACTGTATGGGGTTTTGGACACAAGTCCAATTCAATGTCTCCTTTGGCCGGGAAAAGACGGTTCAATACTTAGTGGTCTGCTTGAAACCTGATCTCAGTGAGTCCCTTTCTTTACTCTCCACCATAACTTATTTTTCCGTCAGGCAGAAAGGGAAGTATGTGGCTTGGCTTTGGCAAAGTCACAACATTGTATGAAGAGCAAGGCAAATATTTGATGTGTTTCCTTTAACTTCATGGTAAGTGTCAATTTTCAGCTAGCCAAGTCTGGTACATTTAACACCAAACAACCATGGAATAACTGAAAGGGAAACATTGACATTCCTGACTATCTTTAGGGAGGGCCATTAATGCTTACGTATCGTAAAACATTTAAATTCTGCCAACTAGTTATGGGAAAATACCTCCACATTTTTCAAGGATGAAGTGTGTATTGTAAGTGGAAGGAATGTCGCACTCTGAGATCAACCATACAAAACGTAGCGATTTATAGAAGTGAACTCAGAACTTTGCTTTAATAGAGCATATAAACAATATTTTTCTGTGGCCATTTGTATTTCTCTAGTGAAAAGGATGTAATGAACCTATTTATGTTTGTAGAGTTGAACCAACTCTTAGAAGACAGCTTCCCTTTTAAACCATTCTGTATTCGTTGCGATATCAAACATAATGAGATAACACCGTGTAAGACATGTACAGTAAAAATAAATAAATCTGTGACTGGCGATAGAAGTCTTCTGCTATCTGTGGCCGTCTGATTACAGAAACGTTGAAAGTGTTAAATATGTGTTAGATTGTTTGAATTGTAGCCGCTAGAGGGACACACATATGCCTTTCAGCCCGTAAACAGCGTCCCATCAGCTGCTATTTGAAATAGCCGTCAGTGAGTAAGCTAGGCTACCTGTGACTTCCCACTTCAGCTGAGGAAGGAAAAAAACAGCCCCGGAACGTTCGAAACATGAGTTGCTCCCTCTCAAACAGACTTACAGAGAAACTGCTCTTAAAACGGACAACCATTTCTGGCTCCTTCTCCAAGTGTCTCTTCGTTTCAGGGAAATCAATAAGGATCGTGATGCTTACTTCTGATGCTATCTCTTGCCTTACAAGATAATTTTGTGCATTTCAACTTTTGAATTTCAAGTTGTGGATTATTTCTTTCTTTTTCTGTAATAAAATATGCCAGGTTGGTTAACTCATATTTTTATTTGGAATTCAATATGTTGCATTTTGTATGCTGTTTTACGGGTAGGATAAGGAAACAAAAAAGGTGTGACAAGCGCTTGACGGAAAACGGGGCTTCTGCACTTAGCCTAACTCCTACCAAAGGGGGATGAGGGGGCATCAAGCGGATTCCCCTCTATGATTGATTAGTTATTAGTCATCACTTGGCTAAATGAAACCAATTGAAAAGGGACCGTGGAACACATGCTTGAATCAAAAACTCCTGTGTCCCTTGAATGTGTCCTGTGGAGTCTTACTTTTGCTCAAACGTGAAAAGAAAGGGGGTCGTGGCTTAAGAATAACAGTATCGCTTTATGGGTTTATTTCGACTGATTCAACGGTTTTCCAAGCGGCTATTAAAAGAGAAAAACAACTCGAGAACATCTCAAAGAACATTGTTGACGAACGAATTTTACAGGCTAGCTATCCAAATATTTATTTTTTTGCATTTTTGTCATCTCATCCATACTGAAAATGAAACTTTGGACCTCTCCCTGGCTGCCTTGCCTCGTGATACTCATCTTGTGTTTTGGATCAGAGTGCGGGACTGTCCGGAGAAAAGAGAGATCCAAGAGGGACTTGGTGCTTGCAAAGGAGGCGAGAGACAATTTCCCAGGATCTTGTGCCACACGTCTACCCCGGGGCAAACGTTCTTTGGCCGGCCTGGAAAGACGGGTGCCTCGCCAGCTTCGCCGATCTTCTCATGCGGATAACTATCCGAGTCGGGGAAAACCTGTCTACTTCACCGGCAGGGGTGACCAGCTCCGGCTTAAACCAGGCGTGGAGATACCTAGAGGAAATTTCACGTTGGAGATGTGGATCAAACCAGAGGGAGGTCAACGATCCCCCACGGTGATTGCAGGTATGCAATCAGAATCTTACTTTTTTCCAAACGGAATGGAAGATAAATTCGTAAATTATTTTCATTCCACCCATCTCTACCATTTAGCCTAGACTTTAGTCCGAATAATTATATATAGTATTCTAATATGTAATATATAGTCTTATACCTTTATCATTTGTAGCCTATAAGTAGGCTAGTAGACGCATATAAATCAGCCCAGTATAAAGATTTTGTTACAAATGATGTTTAGGCTACATAGGCTGGACATAAATGACCAAATACATGATATAATTGAAGATGCATAAAACGTATAGTCTAGACATATTTTGGCTTTCAAGCGGTATGGTAATTGTGTTTCGAAAGTATGAAAAGTTGCAAACAATATAACCATGAGCTGAAAATTAGTTCTAAAAACGGACACAAGCAATGATGTAATGCTTTGAAAAGTGCACCATCAGTAATTTTTCGTGCGCTCACCGGGCAGCACCAGGCTTTCGATTATAGTTTATAATTTAGGGTCATACAAGTAAGGCTTTGCAATGATAATAGGCATATTAAACTGAAGTCTACAGTTTCATGCATATTGTGTAGCCTATCACTTTTGTCACCTAATGCACTATGGAAAACAGATGATCATACGGTTATATAGGTGTATTTAGAATGGTTACATTTTTGATTGATAGGTGATGTCATCATACGTAGTTTTGTCCTATGGCTATTTTAAAACTGTGATGTAATGCCGAAAGTTTCAATATGTAGCCTACACGTCACAGCACGGCAGTAGCCTATATGCAGTTTATTCTGAAGCAGCTACCGGCGCTGCACATGCTGCAATAGCTATAGACTTCCCTGGAAGAAATTACCGGACACAAAATCCAATGATCAAATTGTTAAAATGTCAATCAGAGAGTTTCAATCATTGAAGGGCCGTCACTTCGGGGAATCTAGACAATGTGTACTAACCCACAGGCTCGTGTGTCTACGGCTTGCAGACTGTAACTTGAATAACGCATGAAAAGCAGATTTTTTGTTTTACAGACATCTGAGGTATTGCCGTAAACTGACCACAATCGTCTACAATCCACTTTTATGTAGGTTATAGAAGCTTGATATTGTAGCATAGTAGCCTATGTTAGCGGGAATGCTAGGACAGCAATTCGTCGTCCTAAATGTTGCAATGAGTTCTCTATTATTATGATTACGTGTATGTTATTATAAGACGTAAGACAACGAAGAAATACACAGTTTAGTTGGCTTGTAAATGCTAATAGTATCACTGTCAGTGAAAGGAAATGGCCTATCATTCTGACTTGATCCCATAGGCTGCCAATAGGGAGCGTAGCGGACACAACTCATTGCCTTTTACTGGTGCAGTTGCGTAGCCGGCTGAGCTCTCAGCTCTCAACGCTGACTACATTTAGACTGAGGAGATTCACGAACAAGAATGCGTGTCCCTCTTTCCAACCCCCTCCCTCTCTTTCCTCCCGCTTCCCTTTTTCCTCCCCTACATTTTCTCTATCTTTGCTTTCTCTACCCAGCTCTTCTTTTGTTGGATATCCACATGACAGACTAAAGACGTCTGTACCCATTTATGACGGTTTGAACGTGGTTATTGTAGTGGTTGTACCTGAGTGGGTTTGCTTTTGTATAGGTGAGGCTGGATGCATCAAAAAATCAGATCCCTATAACATTCAGTAGTGGCATTTGAACTGTTCAGGGAATTTGGGGAGACAGTTCTGTAGGACACAGAGAAGTCTCATTCTGGTCAATGTGTTTTTGTTATGTTAAGACAAAGGAAAATACATTTCTTGGAGAACAAACAAACCACCAACCATCAAGCAACTGGAATAAAAACTCAAATTCAGACCAAGCAACAAACCCAGGTGCTTAAGCATCTCTATCCTATTGTTTTGGTCCTTGCCAAGTTGTTATCTACAGCTGTTTTCACATTATGTTGTTGTTCATTTGACCACTGTTGTTTGAATATAGAGAGGGCCATCACTATAGTTTGTAAGTGCAGGGATATGAGGAATGAATTGCAGTATTTGCTCTCTGTGGACGCTACAACACCCAGGCTAAGATGCCTAAGGGGTCCACAAAGAAGTTACGATTTTTACAATTTAACTAGTTTAATAATAGGTGAGGTTGACCTGGGTTTTGTTGTTCAATCACAATTTGGACCAGCTAATGAGAATATGATACACAGTCTCTGTGTACTATTTAACTATTTAAATTCACATCGCAATCACAGTTTAGAACCAGTGGTTCTTCCATTCATTATTGTATAATTTACTGAATTGTGGTATAGTATTTCATGACTAGTGACATCTGCTAGTGCAAACAATTACTGAATGTTAAAACAGCAATAGCATTTGCTGGCACTTGCAAGTATAACCCACTGCCCCACTTACACAGTAAAGGACTGGTTGACTTGAGCCCTTTTAGAACTAGCTATTTGTTCTTATTAATTATTACAATTAAGCAGATCTTACAGTTACATGTTTTATTCATATAATAATAATCATCATCATAATCATCATCATCATAATAATAATTGAGAAGCTTTTACTAACTGAACAAATTACTTCAGGGTAAGTAGTAGAAACTGCCCTTTATGAACGGCACATAACAATCAGTCACAGTTAAAGTGCTCAGCATTGCAAAAATTGTGAAAAATTGAGATACAATCCATGTCCTGTTGAACTTCCAGCTCGTTCTGTCTTATGCAATAGAGTGGCTCGATGCACTCCTGGCTTCATCATAGGTCTGTACTGTCTTTGACAAAAGCCTCCCTCAACAAATACTAATTTACCAATTCTGGATTAGTTTAAAGTAACAACCTCAGCCAACATTTTTGTATTGAAAAGAAAGTATTTTGATCAAGGCTAATGAACAGAAATTAAGTTAATGGAGAAGATAGTTTGGAATATTCTACCTTCAGTTTATAACTGGAGTTAATAGAATATAATCACATGAACATGAGTGAGCCAGGTGCCGAAACCAAAATACAATACCACTGAGGTCCATTGGGGCCTGAGGAGCTAGGGTAGGTGCTTGAGAGCAAAGCACCTGTTGACGCTCAGCCATTTTCCTTTTGGAACTTGCCCACAGGCTGCGAAGCCCCACAAGGCTAGCTCCCCCCCCCCACCACCACCACTAGCCACATGTGAATTCGGCCATGAAGATAATGAAATCCTCCATATTATTTTTTATTTTACTTTAAAAAGTGTTATTTAAATAACTTATTATTAAACTGTTTGACTTTGGTGTTAATTATAGGCTACATAATTTAAGCAACAGACCTACCTATGCTGAGCTAGTAACAAAGGGCCAATCATATGTTTACCCCCCAAAAAACTGTATACAATCCCCAAAAATATAGCTGCAAGTAACAATAAAGGTAGCCTGGTATTGCCGTCCTACGTACTTCTGCTCAATTTCGATTTTGCTTCTCTAGTAGTTCCGGAACTGATATACCTGATATACCTGAGAAAAGGGCCCTGGACCATGTACTCCCAGCAAACCCCCCACAAGACACTATGAGGGACATGGTCGAACACCTTCTCCAGATCCAGTACACGTGAACTGGTTGGGCAAACTCCCATGAACCCTCAAGCACCCAATGGAGAGTATAGAGCTGGTCCAGTGTTCCGCGACCAGGACGAAAACCACACTGCTCCTCCTGACGCAGAGGTTCAACTGTTGGTTGGATTCTCCTCTCTAGTACCCTGGCATAGACCTTACTGGGGAGGCTGAGGAGTGTGATCCTCCTGTAGTTGAAACACACCCTCCGGTCCCCCTTCTTATGAAGGGGTACCACCACCCCGGTCTGCCAGTTCAGAGGTACCGTCCCAAGAAATGACGCTGAGATGTGTCAGCCACGATAGCCCCACAATATCCAGAGACTTGAGATACTCAGGACGGATCTCATCTACCCTCGGGACTTTGCCACCGAGCAGCCCACCGACCACCTCGGTGATTTCAGCCTGGGTGATCCATGAGTCTGCCTCCGGGTTACTAGCCTCTGCTTCCTCCTCGGAAGACTTGACGGCAGGGTTGAGGAGATCCTCAAAGTATTCCTTCCACCGTCCAACAGCATCCCCAGTTGAGGTCAGCAGCTCCCTGCCCGCACCGTAAATGGTGTTGGTGAAGCATTGCTTCTCCCTCTCGAGTCAGCAAATGGTTTGCCAGAATTTCCTTAAGGCTGTCCGATAGTCCTTCTCCATGGCCCCATTGCCTCCATTGCCTCTGCGACCACCCGAGCAGCGGCACCCTTGGCCTTCCGATACCCTTCAACTGTCTCTGGAGTCCCACAAGCCAACCAGGCTTGATAGGACTCCTTCAGTTTGACAGCATCCCTTACTTCCGGTGTCCACCACCGGGTTCGGGGTCCGCCGCGACTGGCACCAGAGACTTTACGACCACTGTTCCGGGCTGCCACATCAACAGGCGAGAACATGGTCCACTCAGGTTCAATGTCCCCTGTCCCCACCGGGATCTGTGAGAAGCTTTACCAGTAGTGCGAGTTGAAGACCCTGCTGACAGAGGGCCTCGCCAGACGTTCCCAACAGATCCTCACGATACGCTTGGGCCTGCCAAGTCTGTCCGATTTCCTCCCCTGCCACACCTCCAGCTCACGGACAGGTGTTGATCGGTTGACAGCTCCGCCCCTCTCTTCACCTGAGTGTCTGAGACACATGGCCGCAGGTCAGAGGACACGACAACAAATTCGATCATCAACCTTCGGCCTAGAGCGTCCTGGTGCCACATGCACTGATGGACGCCCTTGTTCTCAAACATGGTGTTTGTAATGGACAAACTGTGACTAGCACAGAAGTCCAATAACAAAACACCACTTGGGTTCAGATTGGGGTGGCCGTTCTTCCCAATCACTCCTCTCCAGGTGTCACTGTCGTTGCCCATGTGGGCGTTGAAGTCCCCCAGCAGAAAAATGGAGTCCCGGTCGGTGCACTGTCCAGTATTCCTCCCATGACCTCCAAGAAGGCCGGATACTCTGCACCGTTATTCAGCCTATAGGCCGACACAACAGTGAGAGACCTGTCCCTGGCTTGAAGTTGCAGGGACGCAACCCTCCCATTCACTGGGGTAAACGCCAACATGTGGCGGCTAAGCCATGGGGCTATAAGCAAGCCCACGCCAGCTCGCCGCCTATCCCCGCTGGCAACGTCAGAGAAATCCAGCCTCTCTCGAGGATAATGGATCCGGAACCCAAGCTGTGCGTGGAGGCGAGGCCAACTATATCTAGCCAGTAATGCTCGACCTCCTCGGGCTCCTTCCCCGCCAGTGAGTTGACATTCCAAGTCCCCAGCGCTAGAAACGGTGTACATGGCCTCGGTTGTTCAGGCACCTGCCTCTGACCAATGCGCAAAACACACTGCACCTGCCCCCTATGGTCCTTCCTATGGGTGGTGGTCCTGCAGGAAAGTGGTCCCACATTGCCTTGTCAGGCTATACCCGGCCAGGTCCCATGGGCAAAGACCTAGCCACCAGGTGCTCGCCTGCAAGCACCCACTCCAGGCATGGCTCCAGGGTGGGGCCCCAGTAATACCACTCCGGACAACATAGCGAATCTCGTTGGTATTGTCATCATAGGGGGTAGGTGAACCGCGCTTAGTCTGGCGAGTCACCTAGGACCAGTTTGCCTTGATAGACCCTACCAGGGGCTCATGCCCCCGACAACATAGCTCTTAGGATCATTCTGTGAAAAGGTGTTTTTGTACCTCTGCAAATTAAGTAAAAATATTAATGACTAATTATTTAACATTATACGCAGAGATAATTAATGTATATATGTTTTTATTATCATTATTATTATTGTCTATATATAATACGATTAACAGTTTAAACAACATTTACACCAACATTCCATGTAGGCTTTCATGATAGTTCCAAGTAAGTGTAAGCGATAAAATTGCTTCATCCTTCCAGTCTCTGAATGCATCCATTGCCATTCAGTAAATATGTCATTTCAGGTCTACATTAATAATAGCCAATGCTCAAAATGGCTTGTGTTATATTTATTTTTTATATTTTATGACTTAGTATGATACATGAAATCAGGACAGTCCAATCCTGTGACTTTTAGTCAAACTGTTTAGAAGTTACGTTGCAAGAAATCCAATGTGCTGGCTGGATATAGCAGGATTGCATTTACAAAGCACAGAAGGAAACATAGTTACCATTATACCACTAAATGCTACTGTGGCTATGATCCTGGACATGCTTAAGGAATTTAAACCTATGACCTTGCACTTCAGAGGAGCATGTCTTATCCTATTGAGCTATTCTCAGTGCTAGGATTATTAATGGTCAGTTACTGTATAAGAATTTCTTGTTAAATTTGACCCGAGTGGAAAACCTGTATTTCAGTCATATTTTGTCATATCTAGGTGATTGTAGTATGAAAAAGTATTGACTTACACTGCTTTGGCGTGGTCGTCAAAATAGTTTGCGTACTCCTTTTGAACTGTTTGATTATCAGTAATGTTTTATCTGCAAAGTCTGAAGATGATCTGATACAATTGTCATGCCTCACACCTGCTCTGGTGACCCCTTTGTCGAAGTTGTTTGCATTTTACTTGTGAACGGTTTGACTTATCACATAACTTTGATAACCTTTTGTCTGCATAGTCTTAAGATGTTCCCTTTCAATTTCCATGAAAATCTGAGCAACGGCCTAGTAGGCGTTAGGAAAGTATCTTTTGTATCAAATTCAAAATGGTGGACCAACTTTCATGATCACAATGACGACATAGGAACCAATTGAATTCTCTACATCCAAGAAATAAAATTATACTTTACTTTTGAAAATGGGTCAGATGGTTCAAAAATTGTGGGCGCAAAAACACATTAAACTTTGACCTCTTGGTGGCGCTTTGGTGCTGCAGTGGTCAACATGAAACATTCTGTGAATGATCAAGAGACTGTCCCCAATCACTGTGCCAAATTTCACAACTTTTCACTGTACAGTTAAATTGGGCTGCCGTAGACTCCTGTGATTAAGTATAATAATAATAATAATAATAATAATAATAATAATAATAATAAAACAAGCAAAAACAATAGGTGCCTTGCAGCTTCGCTGCTTGGCCCATAATAACAATAAAACTAACCAAAATAATCAGTGCCCTGAGGCATCGCTGCTTGGCCCCCAATTATTTACAAAAAATTAGAATCTGATTATTGCTATTTAGTCATGTATTCACTGGTAAAAATATGCTGATCATTGCAAATCAGTTGTGAAAATTTTGGTAGATGGATGACACAAAGCTGGGTAAATTGGACTGAGTTGGTAATATTCGCTAAATTCGCAATATTTCAATCAGTCTGAAAGTGTCTAACCCAAAATATCTTTGCCCCTCCTATAAAAGCCTCTCCCCCAAACCACATGAACACCCTGTCTGACTCTTGCAGTGACTGTACAGGCAAAGTGCATAAGGGTACGCAGGTAGACGGGCAAGTAGTCCATCCAATAATGTACGATTTCATTTATGTTACTATCAGAGAATTTGAGCTATTGACTGCTATTGGGATTTGAAGTTAATTTAGTAAATATGGCAAACATGTCTGTCAAAAACATTACCTTAGACCCAAGCACTTATAGGCTACTTTACAAAGACAACGGCTGAAAGACAATTGTTGGGATGCGGCTGGGACAACAAGTTGCCTAAGTATAGCCAATGCTATGTATATTTACTGTGTCAGTTTTTAGTGAGATGACAAAAGTGCAGGGGAGCATAAATGCTATCGTGACGGGCATGGAGAAATGTGCTTCTGGTCGCACCAGCCTCACACTCGAATCACACTTCTTAAAGTTGTTTTTGGATTGCTTGTAACCTTTTGTGTTCCTGTCATGTATAGTTTTTGATACAAGGATGAATTTCTTTGTAAAACCGTGAAATGGTTTGTGTGTACATGTGAGCATTTACTTGTTCAACCACAGAGTTGGTTTAGTCTGGAAAAGTGTGCAATGCTAGATTAATTGTGCATGGCAGAATAACAACAACTGTTGGGATCCCTACAAGCATTTCAGCACACCTTTTAGCTTTGGGTGTGTTAGCTGTCAGATGAGAGGGGTTTTCTCCATTCTGAAAAGATGAACATGTTCAACTCAGAGGAACCAACAGTGATGCTTAACACCCGTCGCACTTGTGAATGTTGTCCCGTTTGAATACTGACCAGTGGCAGTCTTGCATGCGTCTTATTAAAGAAGACATCTACAGTTCATTAAAGCTTAACATTAGTTTCTCACCTCAGTCCACTTTCAGGGAATCATAATTATCTTTTGGAATAAATGACATGTTTAAAGGTGCATTCCACCAATTGCATTATTTGCAACAAATTAATTATTTGTGTCTTTAAACACGGAATAAATGTATTTTAAAGACAATATAAATATGTGTCAAGTGACTGTGATTAAGTGGTGCCCTTCTCGTGTTTGCACATGTGAGGAACGTATGCCCCTAGCTTGGGTGGATTCCAGCCACCCCCCCTAATCATGTGTGAACGCATGGCCTCCCACTTGCTAGAAAGACTTGGAGTGGCGTGCTCTGGAATCTTCACAGACGTGCAGTCTTTTATACTGTGCTTGCGTATGTATGCATATGGGCACCCCAAATGGCCACACTCTCTAAACACACAAACAGTTAGCATTCAGAGATCCCCTAAGAAGTGAAAACACATTACCATGCTGAAACCGACTTACCCTTTCCAAGTGAAACAGGAAAAAGGTGTTTTGGTGCCTCTAGCAAAACAAGACTTTTGCAGAAAATAACCCTTTCTGGTTTTCCTTGCTGGAAAGGCACATTTCCAGAAACAGTTCAAATTGCCTAAATGTTCATGAAAAACAATTTTCTATGAGGTTATATTGGTTTTCGCTTCAGACTTACACCTTTACCCAATTTACAGCACATTCTCCATTGTTATCAGTAATTGTATCATGCCAGCTTTCACCCGTTAATCACAGCTATTTTGTGAACAGTTTACATTAGATGAATGTCAGAATATGATATAACACTCAGGTTGGATAATCCACATTGCATGCAGTCATTGAAACCAAATTCACATTAGTAATCGCCAAACTCTGAATCAACAATGGACCTCCTTGGTAGGTATTTGGGAGACAGGAAATATGATGTCTTAGGCCCCCAAAATGAGTAATTTTAATACCTAAGGAAAAGATTCCTCATTTGATGGCTATGTTAGCCTAAATGTTCTTCTGTCATCTGTGTTCCAGTGTATTGACCAGACTACCTTTTTTCCTCCTTAGATTATCTGTAAACACTACAGCTCTGAGATAACCTTCTCTGTCTCTAATTTTATCTCCCTCTCTCCCCCTCCCTCTCTCTATCACTTTATTTTTGTTGCGCTCTCCTTCCCCATTCCCTGCCTCTCTTCTTCTCTCCCTCTCTCCCTAATAGGCCTGTTTGACAAGTGTTTCTACGCTTCCAGTGACCGTGGCTGGCTGGTGGGTATCCGAGCGGTCAGCGAGCAGAGCAACCGGGACCCCCGTTTCTTCTTCTCCCTCAAAACTGACCGTGCCCATAAGGTGGCCACTGTACACTCCAATGCTCGGTATCAACCTAACCAGTGGGTGCACCTTGCCGTCACCTACGATGGCCTCTACATGAAACTTTTTGTCAACGGTGCCCAAGTGGGTGTCAGTCGAGAGCAATCTGGAGACATCTTCAGTCCCCTAACAAAAAAGTGTAAAGTACTAATGGTGGGGGGGAACGCATTAAATCATAACTACCGTGGAGTGGTGGAGAGGGTTAGTCTATGGAGACAAGCCTGGGGTCAAAGGCAAATCATCAGGGACATGCAGGGTCATGAAAATCGTCATGCAGCCGATTTAGTTATCCAGGAGACCTTTGAAAACCCATCTAGAAAATGGCTGACAGTGAAGGACGGTAGTTTTCCTCAATTGGAAGTGGGTGGAAACAGTCAGGCAGGGCTTGGAGGGTTCCTGGACACTACTTTAAATCCCCCGCAATGCGGCCAAACCATCTGTGACAGTGTGGAAGTTGTGACCAGCTACAACCGTTTCTGGACTTTCCGGCAGCCTAAGATGGTGCGATACCGTGTTATCAACATTTGGGATGACACCAGGCAAAGACCCACAGTCACACCACAGCAGATACACCTGCAGCACCAACACCTTAATGATGCGTTTAGTGTTTACAACATTACATGGGAGCTGAGCGTTCACAACATTACAAACTCATCGCTCCGCCATCGATTGATCCTTGCAAACTGCGACATCAGCAAAGTGGGTGATGAGACTTGTGATCCGGAGTGTAACCACACTTTGACAGGCTTTGATGCAGGTGATTGTAAGAGGCATAGAAGCCGCTGTCCTGAATACAAGCAGGGTAATGGTGTGTGCGACCCAGAGTGTAACTGGGACAACTTCTTCTATGACCATGGTGATTGCTGCAACCCAAAGGTGACAGATGTGACCAAAACCTGCTTTAATCGGTCTTCCCCACACAGGTAAAATTATTTTTATTTTGGAATACTTTAAGTTTTGAACTTTCTTGAAAACTGTTAGAAATTGTTTATTGACATACTATACTTTATAGTGAAACACAATGCCTATAAAATGTATTCACCCTGTTGGATGTTTCACCCTTATTTGCTTTTATGCATGAAATCATGGTCAATATAATCAGACCTGTTTGACAAGAATCTGGAAAAGAAAACCCTCTAATATCAAAAATGAAAATATATGTTTACAAAATAATGTCATTTAAACATATATAACAAAGTAGATTGCATAAATATTCAACCCCTTCAGGTTAGTATTAAGTAGATGGACCTTTGGCGGCAATCACAGCACTTAGTCAGTGTGGATGTCTCAATCTGGCTGGGACATCTGGACACGGTATTCTTCCTTGCAAAACAGCTCAAGCTCTGTCAGGTTGCTCAGAGATCAAGCGTGAGCAGCTCTTTTCAAGTCCAGCCCCAGATTCTTGATTGGACTGATCTCGGGCTTTGACTTGGCCACTCCAGAACATTCATCTTGTTGTCTTTGCATAATTTCTGTGCATGTTTTGTTGTATGCTTAGCGGTTGTTGTGTTGCTGGGAAATGAATCTTCTCCCTAGTCATTTTTCTCTAGAAGACAGAGTAAGTTTATTAGGATTATAAGGATTTGGCAATATTGTTCTGTATTCATGTTCCCGTTCACCTGTACGAGCTTTTCAGGGTCTGCTGCTTAGAAGCATTCCCAGTGCATGATTCTGCCACCACTATGCTCCACAGTGGGGGTGGTATGTTTGTGGGGATGTGCAGTGTTTTGTACTCGCCAAACATAGCATCTAGTCTGATGACCGAAAAGCTACGTTTTTGTTTTATCAGACCAACATGTCTTCTTCAAATTAACCTTGGTGTCTCCCACATACCTTTGGGCAAATTTCAGGCGAGATTCAATGTCAGATTTTTTCTCGTTACCATTCTCCCATACAGCTTTGAACCCAGGCGACAGTTTTTGTATGCACAGTCTCTTCAATCTGAGCTACTGAAGCTTTAAACAGAGTGCTGGTAGGTGTCATAGAGGCCTCCCTCACCTGTTTTCTTCTTGCCCAGTTAGCTCTAGGCCTTAGACGGCCAGCTTTAGGCAGATTGATTCAAGTGCAATACTTTTAATGTTACTAAACTCTGTGAGATGTCCAGTGGGTTGGTAATCCTCTTATTGCCATCCATTAACTTTTCAATTACCTTGTCTCTGAGTTGCTTTGAGTGGTCTTTTGGCTTTATAATGCATTTGTAGTAGGAATACTGATGAACCAGAGACAGGACCTCCCAGACACATGTGTTGTTATACTACAATTGCTTGACACGCATAAACTGCACTCAGGTGATCCCCATTTCACTAATTGTGACACTGCTGGCATTAACTAGCTGGGCCTCTGTTGAATTAGGTCAGTCACTTAAAAGGGGGTGTTTATTTATTCAAACACTTATCTTACACTTTGTATATAAAAGTAATTGACATTGGTTTAAAAAAAACGGTAAAAATCTAATTTCACTTTGTTATGAAATAAGCTTTTTTCAAATTATTGTCATAAAAGCCAAATCATATGGACCACAATTTCATGTATAAAAGCAACAAAAGGGTGAAACATCCAAGAGGGTAAAGTATTTTTTGAGGAATTGTACTACAACAAAATAATCTTTCTATAAATTGTATTTCATATCTTGCAGAACTGTCCACATACTTTATCATATGCAATAAAACACACAAGCACACATAGACACACACTGTAGACCGTCACACTATTAGCATTAGGTATCCTGACCTAAGAATCTGGGCGGGATTCTTCCTGGTGTAACATTAGACTTGGCTTGTGTGGATTAGTTCATGAGTCTTGTGGGGCTGACTAGTGCATTCTAACTTTAACCTGCCTAAATCAGTTTATCATGCATAGATGGAGCCAAACAAACCCATCTAGACTGTTTTCCCCACAACGTCCTGAGTATAACAAGAACAGACTCTGAGAGGGATCCAAACACAGGGAGTTTATTTAATCACAGGGTAGTCAAGGTGAAAACAGAGATCCATAACCAGGCAGACAAGGCAATATAGATAATCCCAAATCATAGGGAAAGGTGCAGACAATCACGTGCAAACAGAACAGAGTAGTTTAATCCAAACAGTCAGGAAGAGCATGCGAAAGGTCAACATGACCATTATACCGGTCAACATGTCCATTGTGAATGATCCCAAACAAGGATGGACTATGATACAAACGCTCTGATTGAAAAAGGGAAAGAACACAACTTTACAACAAAACTAAGGAACACAGGTGTTTAAATAGCAAGCTTAAAGGGTAGACAAGTAACAGTTAAAATCAGTGATCAATTACAACTCCGGAGATGCAGAGCACAGCCTCCTGGCAGGTTGCTCCATGAGGCTAGGTGTGACAGACACTGTTTTTTATTGAACAGAATCCCACTATTTGAGAAACCGGAGTAATCCTCATAACAGTGACTCTTTTGGTGTTGAGTAGAATTTAAACCGCACATTTAAATCTGCAACTAAAAAGTTTCAGGTGATGCCAAAGGGAAAAGCATGTCTCTTGTCACCCATTCTGCAATCTCTCACACCTGAATTCCACTGTCTTTCTTTTTTTTCCATTTCCCATCATACCAAAACCATTCATCAGATAATATTTTTTCTTAAACCCATCTTCAAGGTCACCATATAGTGGGTCCAACTTTAAAGTAAGATTAACACTACAACAGGATATGGCTCAAATCACATCTTTTCCCCTCACATGAGACTCTAAGACACGAGTGAAACATGACATACTGTTACTAAAATGACAGTGTGAACAGCCCGAAGCGCAAAACTTCAAGGATCGTTTTTTAGTGTTTAGATTTTTTTGTTCACTTTCTCCTCCTCCTCCGTTATTGCCTCTTTACATAGTATTCACTGGCTTCCACAGAACATGACTTTATGAAAAATGCGTAAACACTGACTTTGCTGACCTCAATGTTTCCTTTGATATGAGAGTGTGCTGCTTGTGACGTGTTTGTTATTGTTCTTTTGCACACGCGGGTTAGTTCAGGACCACAACCAGTTCACGCTGGAGTCTCATAATGGCCACATTAGAAAAAAAAATGTGAACAGCCCGCCAAAAAATCTGATCTGATGAATAAATAAATACATTGGAATTGAGCATTTAGGCTTGCTGTGTGAATGTAGCCGTAGATACATCACAAAATGCACACCGGAAAGATAATAGTAAAAAAGCTACTGGATTCATACTTTGCTTTGATTATAATACATTTAGAGATTCCTTTAGGAGGACTGGGCTACCAACATTATTTTGACATTCTTCCTTAATTGTGGAATTCTGGATGAACAACACGTCACATATGCAAGTGAACAATGGATGTGAGGTCCGGTGTTTATTTATTTTTTTGCCCTTGTGCCTGTTACCATTTAGTCTGTTTAGGAATCTGGCTTGAGCAAACGTAAATCTGCTCCCTCTCTCCTTTTCTTCCTCCCTCTGTCTGCAACTCTGTACTTCCTTTCGATAAAAGGCTTGTCTACAAATACAATTGGCAATACATTAACTGCAGCCCTGTTTCAGACTCTTTCCTTTCTCCGAAGGAAATATTTGACATCATTGTCACTGGCTTTTGTTCTTAAAAGCCTCATGGTTTTTAATGAAAGGAGGACATTACCTCTCCTGTAAACCCTCGGTATCACCTTGATAAATACTCATAGTGAATAATAGTTACAGGACCAGTAAAGTACTATAGCATGCATATGAATGTTTTCTTTTACAATAAATACATGCTTACATAGTGGCATTTTAAAAATGGACCACCCTCATCCACCTCAGTCTCCTTTCCTCTTCTTTCATAGAAGCTTTTCTCCGAGGGGACTTGCTTTAGGGGCTTTACAGTCTGTTGTCTAAACCCTAAGCCCCCTGGCCCATGAAGTAGCCAGGCCCCCATGTCAATGACTTGGGCGTAATAGAGAGCTTAGGCATAAAATTGTGGGTCTTACCACTCCCTTTCTAAAGCCTTGTGACACCCTTGTAAAAGCAATAGTTTGATTCCTGGAGGGGAGGATCACCTAGACACCAGTGTGAGTTCCATGTCTGCCTGTCTTCCAAAAGACACAAAGAAGAATTTCACAGCCAAAGTGTTTAAGGCCAAAAGGTTGCCTAAGATGTCAATGGCCCCTTGTCTCACTATTCAAGTAAGGATCAGAGTTATTTGTGGTTACTTAATAACAACACACTCACTACACACAGGGTAATGAGACTGATCACGTGCTCAGAAACATATGTTAAAGGTAATCGGAAAGACAACCAATCTTTAAACTATCATCTGGATTATAGTGATGGATCCCGTAGAATTTCATTTGAAATAATACTCCTATGTCATTATTTGGTGCGGGGTCACCATGAAGATATCCTACATAAAATTCAAGTTTATATTCAAAAACTCAACTACCGGAAACCATCACAATTTGAAGTGAGCTCCAGGTCTTTCATCTGTCTTCTAATTTTTGGAACAGCCAGTATCATCAAACTCCAAGGGTTGACACCAACATTCTCTCTGAAGAGGGAGGGAGGGAAAAAGAGAGATTGAGGACAAGAAGAAAAAAAGGACCATGGTAATAAATACAGGGATGAATGATGGCTTTAGGGTCTGTGGTGTTGACCGAGTTGATGACAGGGGAGTCCGGGGTCCACCGATTTAAAGTGTTCTTGGCTGTGAAGCTACTATTGTCATGCCAACATGCTGCAGCTTTCTCACTCACAGAGTAGTCTGGTCATATGTATACAAGGAATATTTATGGCCTTCTATGAATTATATATTGGTGTAAATGGATGAAGTCATAATCCTCCCTTTCAGACATAAAATCATTAACGTGGCAGTTTGAGCGGTCTCACCCTCACTGCCCCCTTCTGACGTTTGTATTTCATGAGTCTCTTACTAGGCTTTACCTCCCATAGCCCCCTTTTCTCTCTCTCACAACACACAAAACACATGGTCATACTGGTACTGGTATTTTTCTATGTATTTGTCTAGTGGCTTGTCTGTTAAGAGTGGAACACCAAGGATAGTCTGCCCAGGGGCAGCCATGGCTCAGGTGGTTGGAAGGGTCACCCACTATTCGTAAGGTTGGTGGTATGATCCCAACTCCTTCTGGCCATGTGTTGAAGTGTCCTAGAACAAGACACTGAGTCCCAAGTTACTCCTGATGGGCATGGCAGCTGCGTTGCTGTGAGTGTGTGTGTGTGTGAATGGGTGAACAAGAGTTAACTGTAAAGTGCTTTGGATGCATTGTGAAGTGCTGTTAAATGTGCTATATAAATATAGTCAATTTACCATAGTGGATACTTGAGGCAGAGAGTGGCAAGGAGTGAGGAAGAAAGAAATCAAGGGGAAGGGAGGAGGGATCAAAAAGGTTAGAGATCATGGAGAAAGCTGAAGGGTGAAAGCAGAGAGAGGGAATGGTCAAAGAAAAAGGCGAGGTGAGGAATGAGGCAAAGAGAGGGGGTGAGAGGAGTGTCCAAGCAGAGACAGGACTTCAACTGAGAGCTTGGGGGCCAAAGAGGGGATAGAAGTAGTTGAGCAATAGAAAGTGAGAGAGTAAAAGAGGGAGGGAACTAGTCAAAAGGCCTGAAAGAGGCCGGTATTTGTTATGAAGCAATCAAATGAAGCATAGACATGTAGAACTCCCTATTTTTTATTCAAATTTCTGTGTCTTCACAAGTAAAAGTTGCCTTTCATTTATTATTCTTGAGGAAACCTCTTGACCACAATAATATTTAAACATGCCCACAAACATGCATACACACAAACACATCCTCCCTACCTCTTTCTCATTTTAAAAATATCTGTTTTACATTCAGTGTCCTCCATCACATCACTCTGCCAGCCAACATAGTGGTTGGAAGTGTCATGATAACAGAGCCATTGCATTATGTTGAAGGAGTGGTAGTTTGTTGTTCTACCAATGATTCCTCTCCCCCCCATCCATTTTTTCTCATACCAAGAATAAAGCCTGCAAGTAAAAAAATGAAGGATAATATTTTGAGAGGAAATTACGAAATTCCTGAAATTATTAGGAAGACGGACCTTGTCATCTTCTCACTCTGATTCTCTTGTTGTTTAACCTATCTTGTTTCCTTCGGTATGTCAAGATAAGACTATTTGATATTGTACTCCCTTATTCTGTTGAAGGATTGGGGGTGACTAAAATCTATAGTTGTCTAAACCTAAAAAGGGTTTGTATTCATTTAAGAATCCAGTCTTGGCTAGAGGAATGAGTAAATTAGACTAACTGGGTATGGATAGAAAGACTGATGCGTGGATGCTTGGTCTCTAAGATAGACTGAATACAAACATTTAAAAATCTATTTTACACAGAAATCGAGCATTCCCAGAAGTTCAAGACCAAAAGTTGGGTTTCTCACAGGGAGCATCTCTGATAGATGGGCCAACTGTCACCACAAATTAGTCTGGTTTGTTTTCATCTTCAGGTGAATCAGTGAGCGCAGACAAACACACATTTGAAACTTAATCTTCACCGAGCTTTCCAATGCAATACTATTTTTTACAATTTACCAAGACCACGAGATTCAACTAAACTCTTTATGATTAATAATTCAAACTGGTACTCAAGTATGAATGTGTTTGGTTTCTCAGTTCTGGTAATATGTTCCCCTTGCAAAAAAACAAAATACAATTCAATTAGAAATCAAGCAGATTTAGAGCAATTTGTTTCTAAAGCACTCTTTCAATAAAGTTCTGATTAGAACTAGGGCCAGTTTCATGACCTTAATATAAGACTAATCTTGCCCTTAGTCAATATTGAATTGTCAGGTCAGAGTTATCTAATTAAGCCTGTCTGTTGCATAAATAGTAAGATTGACTTAACTTGTTTTAAGAGAGTTAGTCACCTCTAACTGGCTAAGCCTTGATGTAAGGGCTTAGTTGCTTTGCCAAGTATCTGTTTGGACGTCATTATCTTAGCATAATTTATTACCAAAGGAATTAAGTTGTTGATTTAACAGCATTTTGGGGGGAAGGGGTTGCTTTTCCACCAAAATGTAAATTTATGAGAATATAATGCATTAATGACAACATAAGTCATTGCATTGCTAGCCATCACTGTCAAAGTTGTCAATAAATGGTAGATGCATTGGGGTTAACTGTCGCTGTTATGTCCATCATTGTTCTTTTTCCAAGAGTGTCTTATTTCACCCATGATACATAGTGCAACCGCCCATCTTAGTCAATCTTACATTAGTCACTCAAAGGGAAGCTTTGCACAACAGGTGCATTTATGTGTCCATGGCAAGTCAATTTTTAAGGCATATTTATAAAGTCTACCTAGTCTTAGATTAGATATTTATGCTTCCGGCTCCTGGTGGATTCTAGTGTTCTCAGATATGTTTTGTCCTTCAGCAGTTGCAATCACTTGAGATATTATACCCTCAGAACTCAGGACCTATTGTCAGGTGAAAGTAACTATCACTCACTTCACTCTTGTGGAGCCCAAAGAGAACCTTCTTCTCACAAACCCAAAAGTAAATGTTGAAATATAACAGGATTAAGTATAATAAACCTAAAATCATAACTTTGCTCTTCAAAAGATTTTTAGATGTAATAGGAAATTAAAAATGATCCTTAACTTATTGAATTGCAGCTAGTCTCAGTGTCTCTGTGTGCTCCTGCTCCAGGGCCTATTTGGACGTGAAGGAGCTGAAAGAAATCTTGAATTTGGATGGCTCCACTTACCTAAATGTGTTCTTTGCCAACTCATCTGATGAAGATCTGGCAGGCGTAGCCACTTGGCCCTGGGACAAGGAAGCCCTAACACATTTAGGTAAAGACAGATAACTGCTCTCATATATGCACCCATGCACACACATGAAAGCAGACACACAAACACACACAAACTTAACTCCTACCCCATTGTTAATGATGTGTAACTACAGTTGAAGACCTAAAAAATCTCAACCTCTGTTCTGACATGGTGGAAGGCGATAATGAGTGTATGTTGGTGAATAATGCATTGTGAGTTGAACTCTAACACTCCCATGAATGGTTATTTCTATAACTTCTGTGTGCATACACCATTTCTACATAGGTTTTGTAAAGTGTCTTAGTGTGTAACACCAGTAACCCTTTTCATTTAAAGGTGGCATTGTTCTGAACCCTTCCTTCTATGGCACATTTGGTCACACTCACACCATGATCCATGAGATTGGCCACAGTCTGGGGTTGTACCATGTATTCCGGGGGATCTCTGAGATTGAATCATGCAATGACGTGTGTCTGGAGACTGAACCCTCGTTAGAGACAGGAGACCTATGTGCAGATACCAACCCAACGCCAAAATACAAACACTGCAGAGACCCAGAACCAGGCAATGACACCTGTGGCAGCCGCCACTTCACACACACACCATACAACAACTACATGAGCTATGCAGGTAAGGTTTCTCTCTCTCTTATACAAAAACATGCTTAGACACACAGATACTACAATCAAAACATGAATCCTGTTGCAAATATTCTATGTGCAAAGGGAATGGATTTCAGAATGAGCCAGGATCAAAATCTCAACTAAGAAATGTGTTGATAAAATCTTTGATTATGTGATTAGTAAGACCAGTTGATGATACAAATCATTTGAAATATTTGAACAGTTATCCCTGTGTGGCCATCTTGCATTTTCATATCTCTAACATTAAGTTTGATAAAAATGTGTACCTGGATTTGGACTTTGAGCATTGTCTGACTTGTCAGTACTATCCTACCACATAGTGCTAAAGAAAAGTCTGGCTCAGCTAATACTTTTCTCTTCTAATTGAAGATGATGACTGTACAGACTCCTTTACCCTCAACCAAGTGGCCAGGATGCATTGCTACCTTGACCTTATTTACCAGACCTGGCAACCGGTGGCTAAACCACCCCCAGTGCCTATGCCACCTCAAGTTGTGGAACAACAATATGATGCCATCACTCTGGAGTGGTTCCCCCCCATAACTGGACACTTCTACGACAGGTGAAATGGATTTCTAGTGAAACCAAATAAAAAGACCAATGCATAATTAATACTCATGACCAATGGTCTTTTTCAGAGCTAAACCGGCCTCAGCACAAGTTAATAAAGAGGATTCTTTTCCACATGGACTGTGTCTAAGTTTGTTGCTATGCCTGTCTGTTGGTTTCCTAGAGAAGTGGGATCAGTGTGTGGGAAATGCACTGAGGGCAGAGTCCTGCTTCAATATGCCTCCAACTCCTCTTCCCCCCGCCCCTGTGCCCCCTCAGGTCACTGGAGCCCTCGCGAAGCTGAAGGTAAGCCCTCAACAGTGAACAAAGACGGAATTGATCGTAGATTCCCGTTGCCTCAGCTCTCATTTAGAATATTCTTCAAACAATCTGTCACCCTAATGGCTCTACTGTAAGGTCTAATGCTAAGGTACCAGCTAATGCTATGGTGGATAGCTTAGTACAAACTAATTGTCAAACACTCACACAATAAAATCATTTGTATCTTGCTCATTCAATTAATCCGGAATTTGGTAGGAGCGGCTCCAATATGTCGGTGGAATAATTGCCTGAGTCATTTGGATGGTCCTTATTACCAATCAGGTGCCCAACGGTACACAAGGGGATTATGCGAAAAGCAGTAACTATACAGAGATACAGCTCAACCACAGACAAGACAACCTTATTTCACAAGGCTGAGATGGGAATTTCACAGCTTTATCGGAGAGGCTCAACATCTCCCATGAAATGCTATGTCTAGAATTGTGTGCAAGGATTTAGCAGTGGCTGTCAGTGCATCTTAGTCTTGGGTCTCAAGAACACCCGAGCAATGCAAAGCCAGGCTCATTTACCTCAGATGGAGTTTGGAGGGATTGAGCCAGGAACGTCTAGTGCCTCAGGTATGTACTGTATGCATAAATATATTTCCTAAATTGTACATTGTTAATGTGAAATATAATAACTAATAACTGTGTATGTCATACTCAATTGATTAGACATATGCACTTTATCTTCCTGAAAAATAAATTAACTTCAAACTAAAATAATGTATTAATTCAATGTCATGTCTCACAGGCGCTAGAAACTCAGTGTCTAGTCCAACGTCACTGATGGAGATTAATCAGCAAGCCTCCGTCCTGTGGCACCATAATGTCTTGAGACGTATCCGTTGGGGAAGACAACATTAATTTTTAAAACAGTCATACTACTGTTTTTTGTAAATAAATATTTTGACATAACTTGACTATGTGCCTTTATGGTAATAATTTCTATGGACATTCACTTATCAAGTACAAAACTACATTTCGGCTAGATGTTCCCTATTTTCCAGTGCTGTGGGTGTAAATCCCTGGTTGTTTGCTATCAGCTCATTTAGCTGTCCATCACCTGCCCATACAGCACCACAGTGTCTCCTTTGTTGTCTAATTCCAAGCTTGCAATGCATGCTTCATGCAAACTTTATAGAATTCATGCAGACTCACTTGATGTTGCATGAAACTATCAAATGCCCAGGGCATAACCCAGTTGACAGCTAGGTTACACAAGCGCGGGAGCTTGGTAAATGCCCTAAATTTGATTGGTTTGATACTTTTTATATCCAAAATGTAATCAAACTAGTCTGATTGAAAACTTCTTAACAATTCACAAACATGATTTTCCATCACCAATTTATGATATGTCCAGTTAGCTGAGAGCATCCTTAACTCTTGTCCTCAGAAACAGCATTGTTCTACTTTAAAAGTCATGAACATGCAAAATCCTAGCCTTGCGGGATAAAAAACTAAATATGCTAAATGATCTCATGTAAGACACATCGCTTGACAAAAGTTGAGAAACTTAGAAAATTATGAGGTGAAATCCAGAATATAATTTTTACCTTCTGAAATTTCGGTGAAAGTAGAATTAGAACTTGTCCCCCAATAGTAATCCAATTGTTCATGCCATAAAGTCAGATCTCATTTGTCATTTCATTTGTCATACAATTTGATGACAATTAAAGCTGTAATCACCAGCATTCCTGAAATAAGACAGGATGTCTCTCCCTTTTCACTCTTCTAATACTTTTTCAAACAATTGTAGAGTGAATAATATAAGGGATGTAGAATTTCAATTTTAAAAATAGTATGCACAGCTGTAGACATTTGACTGCTGGCTGGCTCTGGCTGCTACAGTACTAAGTATTGTGTGTGTGTTTGTGTGAGTGTGTCTGTGTGTCTTGTCTTTGTATTATATGTTATCTACGATATGTGTATGATCATGTTCTGCTCATGCACAAGCTCTGCCCTAAATGAGACAAAGGGTATACCAAAGTGGCATAAATATGCAGAATGTATTACTGTTTGTGTCAAGTTTGAACTGAATAATAAGCTTACTGCCTTAAAATAGCAAGCCTTTCTAAAGCAAATCTGTTTTTATTGGCCTAACAAGGGGTTGGGAAACATCCATAATTTCCGATTTAATTAATTTTAGTCTGATATTATTTGATTGTATTTACAAAATCATTGTGAGTCTTTAAAAGTAAAATGTAAAGTAAAGTTAAAAGAAGTTAGAAAGATATAATCCGTCTGGGGGTGTCAGATGGCACATGGTTTATAATAAACTCAATTACCTACTGGGCTGGGGATCAGAGAGGGATCTGGTACAGTACATTTGTGTGTAGTAGATTTGTATATGTGACCGTTTAGATGAGTAAGTGTATGTTTATATATGTCAGCTTATAGGCACAAAGACTTGTGTGTGAGAGAGACAGACATGTCTGGGCTTGTCTACACTTGTGTGTAAAAATGTCTGTTTCCCCCATTTGTAAGGTCTTGTCTCACACTCAGTCACTCTTCTCTACCAGTTTACAATTACCATGCTAATCCATCACTCAGTTCTCACAGTACTTCATACTTTCTCCCTTGTGTGTGTTTGTTTGTTTTTATTGGAAATAAAATCTTTTGATACTCACACAATGGTCGAACATACGGATATATCCAACTATTTCAGTTAAATGTTTTAATAGTGTGTATGTTGTGCATCGTGTGAAGGCATGTTTGTAGAGTAGTTTACTATGTTAAAATGTAATACAAATAATTTATTAAAATACATATGGATAATACAAACAAGATATATTATTAATATGATATGATAGATTTATTTAATGAATAGAATGCAATGGTCTAACTATGAAGACAGACAGTGTACTCTCAGTAATGACTTCCTTAGGGTTTTGTTTGTATCACTGGACTCCGAGATAGACCTGAACATCTTGGTATAGATACAAAATATATTTGAATGATTGTGTTATGATGTTAGCTTTGTGTAGATACCAAGGATGACTTGGTTATCTTTCATGAATAAGTAGTTAATCAATATTACAGTAGTCACTACATGAAAACGAAGTAGCAAAGATTAGACTAATATTCCTCTAACAATTGTCCACCTTCTACTCTTGTAAAGATGAAGTCTTAAAGAGCTTTATTAGAGCGTTATTTTTTTTGAATCCCCGCCACAAATAGAAGACAAATGGTTGCTGGAGACATTTTGTCTCAGCAAGCCCTTTGAAGCTTCCTTGGAGAGGTGACATTCATCACATGTATATTGGGAAGGTTCCCCCTGACGATTTTTCGTTTGCATCAGCATTTGGTGGGTAATCAGCATACTAGGGGGTCAAGAAGACTGATTAGGTTTGACTGATGTGGTTGGATGAGAATATACAACTAAGACAGATGTGTGGTCTGTTGTGTGTGGCTATGCGTTGTAAAGTCACCCAATGTATGAATGTGTGTTTGTGGTTGGTAGGGCTGGGCAATGTGACAATATGTATTGTTTATTGATAGAAAAATATGTACTTTTATGCAATATTGTGTTTATTAAAATATGTTTACCCAGACAATACTTTTTGAATGGAAATGTAGCTAGCTCACTTTCGCCTATAAGTGGTCATTTTGTATTAACTATTTATTCTTTGAATTCAGAAGAAATTGCCATATTATACCATTTATCGTCAAATTAAACAAACTATACCAGGATATTACATTTTGGTCAAATCGCACAGCCCCATTGGGTGGAAATGTCTAAAGGCCGTGATGAGGTGTGTGTGTGTGTATGGGCAAGTGTGTACATGTCTATGCAAAACACATACAACACCTGTTTGCTTGGGGCTAGTGTCCTCATACCACTTTTTTTCTGGAAATACTGGCATGGTCAAAGAATGTTGGAGCCCTGCTTGTAAATCTTTACATCTGTATAGCCCAGAGAAATATAGCTTTAAGGGAGAATGTGAATGGGAAAAAGAATGTAGAAATCACTTTTTGAGAGAGAATATAAATGTATGTGGTTAGTGATATTCAGAAAGAAAAGAAAAAAAGCATCCTGTAGTTGAGCGCAACCAGGATTAGTTTTAAATGCCCATGGAAGTCCTGGGGCCTCATTTATAAAACCTGGCATATACTTCATACTATATGGCATACACAGGAAAAGGTATACAGTTTTGGGTATGCAAATATTAACATGAATAAGCTACATGCATTTATGTTTCCAATCAGATATCAGATATAACGCAAACATTGTGGTTTGTGCCCTATCCCTGTAATGCTTCCAGAAGCTTTGATTTGTGCCAAACAATTATTGGTCATTGGACAAAACTTTTAAATATTAGTAAAGAGACCTACTTCATGAAATGGGAACTTCACAAGAATGTTGCAAATGCATAGAAGTCCATAGGGGACCATTAAATGATAATGTTATTTCCGAAATGAGACTATGGATGCCTTGGAACAACAACATTGACTTGACATAACAAAGGGTACAAAGAACAGCCATACCAATTTCACTATCATGCACTGACTGGATAACTGGACCTATCAGACCCTTGAATGCTTATGATGTCCCTATGTGTAAATATATACAAGTACTACTGACAGGCTGATATACTAACCCAGAACTCTCTGTGAATTGTCAATACACTATAATAATAATAAAACGCAAATTTATATACAGAATTCCATACAAAAATTGGAGCTCAAAGTGCTTTACATAAAAGCAATAAAACAACAACAATACAAAAAATAAAAGTAATAAAACCTTCTTAACACAGAAGACACTAGAGACAACAAAGTGATCACTGCCAGCTGACAATAAAGAATGTTGATAGTATCGGGCTACCCATTGATAGACCAACTGCAGTCTAACCCTCAGCTTGTGTAACATCATGTAAAGTCCATTTAATAAATAATTAATTTAAAACATCATTTAAACATCATACCTTAGGTTCTGGATTGTGGAAGTAAATTTGGTTTTGTTGTCGCAGTTATTTTAAAATTAAATTATAGCTAAGTACTATACTAACCTGTAGAATACAATTGTTTACCTATATTTAAGAAACATGTTATAGCTGAAATAAAACAGGGTGTGTGGTAGGCACTCATTGGTAAGAAGGTGCTGACTTTGGTGACAAATGATCCTTTTGTAGAAATGGAGGAAATAATGGAGTAGCCCACTGAACAGGGAAGAAAGATGCCACTTGTTAAGTCCTCATTTTCAGTTCCTGTTTTTGCTTATCCTACAGTGTCCCTCTGTAATTGGTTTGCTTGTCTCTTTGCAGAAAGCTTGTTAGTGTTATTATGTCCATCTATGTCTAGTTTTGCTGTGTATCTATTTTCCTGTGTTGTGTCCAGTCCTTGTCTTGTCCTTGTAACTGTCACTACTGTTTACTATTTCTACCTCTTAGCCCTTCACTTACACCTACCCCTTTGTTTTGCGTGTTCACACGAAGGAGTAGAGTTATCTCGATTGTCTTTTGGCTGGAGTGGTAGGGGTAAGGGGAAGGGCCAGATAGCCCTACAAATTAAGATTTTTCAGGACCACACTTCAAACTTAGGGGTATGAGGAGTTTCCATGCTTACACCATTTATAAGGATTATAATGACAAATAATAGTTTTTTAATGTAAAATTCATTCTTGTAATATTTCTGTTCACGATTTACAAAGAAACGCATAACATCGATCCATCTATTTAGTTCCGCTCATCCTGGTTGGGTCGCAGGGCATCATTTTGAGCAGGGAGGCCCAGACTTCCTTCTCCGCACACATCTCCTCCAGCTCCTCCGGGGGGATCTGGAGGTGCTCCCAGGCCAGCCAAGAGACAAAGTCCCTCCAGCGTATCCTGAGTCTCCCCCAGGGCCGCCTCCCGGTTGGACATGCCCGGAACACCTCCCAAGGGAGGCTTCCAGGAGGCATCCGAAACAGATGCCCGAGCCACCTCATCTGACTCCTCTCAACATGGAGGAATGGTCATGAGCATTATTCAAAGCTCATGACCATATGTGAGAGTAGGAACATAGATTGACCAGTATGCAGTATGCACGCAGATTGACCACTGTATGCACCCACATGTAGCGGAATGACAATAAAGCACACAACAACAACAGTAAATCGAGAGCTTTGCCTTTTGGCTCAGTCCCTTCATCACCACGACGGTCTGATACAGTGACTCCTTCACTGCGGCCACTGCGCCGATCCGCCTGTCAACATTTCATCATTCCCTCATTCGTGAACAAGACCCCAAGATGCTTGAACTCCTCCACTTTGACTCCCCACCCACCCGAGGGGAGCCAGCCACCTTTTTCCAGTCGAGAACCATGGCCTTTGATTTGGTGGTGCTGATTCTCTTCTCGGCTGCTTCACACTCCAGGTCCTGGTCTGATGAAGCCATCAGGACAACATCATCTGCGAATTGCAGAGATAAGTTCCTATACTCTCTGAACCAGACACTCTCCGGCCCCTGGCTGTGCCTAGAAATTCTGTCCATAAAAACAATCAACAGAACCGGTGACAAAGGGTAGCCCTAGTGTAGTCCAACATGCACCAGGGACAAGTTCAACTTACTACCGGCAATGCGAACACAGCTTCTGCTCTGCTCATACAGGGACCGGATGGCCCCGTGCTAGGGGCCCCGGACCCCATTCTCATGGCAAATCCCCCACAGGACACTATGAGGGACATGGTCGAACGCCTTCTCCAGATCCACAGAGCACACGTGAACTGGTTGGTGAAACTCCCATTAACCCTCAAGCACCCAATGGAGAGTATAGAGCTGGTCCAGTGTTCTGCGACCAGAACTAAAAGCACGTTCCTCCCGAATCCGAGGTTCAACTATTGCTAGGATTGTCCTCTCTAGCACCCTGGCATAGAGCTTATCGGGGAGGCTGAGGAGTGTGATTCCCCTGTAGTTTGAACTCACCATCTAGTCTTCCATCTTATGAAGGGGTACCACCACCCCGGTCTGCCAGTCCAGAGGTAACGTCCCAAGCCGCTATGCAATGTTGCAGAGAAGTCAGCTGACAGCCCCACAACATCCAGAGACTTAAGATACTCAGGACGGATCTCATCTACCCCTGGGGCCTTGCCAGCAATGTGGCCACTGACCACCTCGGTGACTTCTGCCTGAGTGATTGATGAGTCCGCCTCCGGGTCCTCAGCCTCTGCTGCCTCAAAGTAATCCTTCCACCATCCAACAATGTCCCCAGTTGAGGTCAGCAGCTACCCGCCTGCACCGTAAACAGTGTTGGTGAAGCACTGCTTCTCCCTCCTGAGTCGCCGAATGGTTTGCCAGAATTTCCTTAAGGCTGTCCTATAGTCCTTCTCTATTGCCTCCCCAAATTCCTCCTGGACCCAAGTTTTTGCCTCTGCGACCACCCGAGCCACGGCACGCTTGGCCTGCCGATACCCTCCAACTGTCTCAGGAGTCCCACACACTAACCAAGCTCAATAGGACTCCTGCTCCAGTTTTACAGAATTCCTTAATTCTGTTGTCCACCACTGGGTTTGGGAACTGCTGCCGCAACTGGCACCAGAGACATTATGACCGCAGCTCAATGGAGACCGAGAACAAGGTCCATTCAGACATGTCCCTAGTCCCTCCTGGGATCTGTGAGAGCTCTCCCTGAGGTGCGAGTTAAAGACCCTGCTGACAGAGGGCTCCGCCAGATGTTCCCAACAGACCCTCATGATACACTTGGGCCTGCCATGTCTGTCCGGCTTCCTCACCCACCACACCTCCAGCTCACAACCAGGTGGTGATCGGTCGAAAGCTCCGCCCCTCTCTTCACACAAGTGTTCGAGACACGCGCCCGCAGGTCAGAGGACACGACAACAAAGTTGATCATCGACCTTCAGCCTAGAGCGTCCTGGTGCCACGTGCACTGGTGGATGCCCTTGTGCTCAAACATGGTGTCTGTTACAGACAAACTGTGATAGCACAGAAGTCCAATAACAAAACACCGCTTGGGTTCAGATTGGGGTGGCCGTTCTTCCCAATCACTCCTCTCCAGGTGTCACTGTCGTTGGCCTCGTGGGCGTTGAAGTCCCCCAGCAGAACAATGGAGTCCCCAGTCAGTGCATTATTCAGTACCTCTCCCAGGGACCCCAAGAAGTACTCTGTACCGTTATTTTGCCCATAGGCCGATACAACAGTGAGAGACCTGTCCCTGGCTTGAAGTTGCTGGACGCAACCCTCCCAGGGTTACATCCTCCACATCCTCTTACATCCTCGTTTGAGGATAATGGATCTGGAACCCAAGCTGTGTGTGGAGGCGAGGCTGACTATATCTAGCCAGTAATGCTTGACCTCCCGCACAAGCTCGGGCTTCTTCCCTGCCAGCGAGTTGACTTTCCATGTCCCCAGCACTAGGGATTGTGTGCATGGCCCAAGTTGTTCACGCACCTGCCCCTGACCAACGTCAAAAACACACTGCATAGGCCCCCTACGGTCCTTTCTGTGGGTGGTGGGCCTGCAGAAAAGTGGTCCCACATTGCCTTTTCAGGCTATACCCAGCCAGGTCCCTTGGGCACCCACTCCAGGCCTGGCTCCAGGGTGGGGCCCCAGTAACGCCACTCTGGGCAAGGTAGCGGATTTCGTTAGTCTTGTCATCATACGGGGGTAGGTGAACCACGCTTAGTCTGGCTAGTCACCTAGAACCAGTTTTTCTTTGGGAGACCCTACCAGGGGCTTATTACCTCCGACAACATAGCTCCTAGGATCATCCAAGTACTCAAACCACTTCACCACGTTAAGGTGGAGGTTCAAGGAGGGGTTAGCATAACATGTCAGAAATAAAAGTTCAATGGCAGGGGATAAAAAAGAGGAAGGTGAAGGGGTAAAAAAGTGTATTAAAAGTATTGTTCTGACCTGATGGTGATGATGGTGTTGAAGGTCAGAGCTGAAGTCCACAAACAGGACCCTGGTGTAAGATGCTGTGGAGTCTAGGTGCTCTAAGCTGAAGAGGAGGGCCATGTTAACTGCGTCGCCCACAGACCTGTTGGCTCTGACAGGGGTCCAGGGGAGTGTCTGTGATAGCCTTGAGGTGTGCCAGCACCAAGCGCTCAAAATACTTCATTAACATAGAGGTCAGGGCGGCAGGTCTATAGTCATTAAATCTTGTTGGTCTTGGCTTTTTGGACACAGGGATGATGGTGGAGGACTTGAGACAGGCTGGTAGATGGAATGTCCCAGTGTATCACTTCTTTAATGCTTGTGAGCCTTTCAACTGGGCGAGTAGACTGTGGCATCACTAAGCAGATGCCTAGTAACAACAGATGGGCAAACCATCTCTGGAGTAGCTGCATGTAGAAGAGGCCTAAGGGCACCGCTACATGGGCTGCTGCCATCATACCTAGCAGCATCACCGACAGAGCAGTCACTGTGTAAGACTGAATGTATAGAGAGCTGAGGCTAGTACCTCCCTCTCCAGTGCTTGAAGTATAGCTTTAATCTCTTGAGTTGTGCCTAAGTATGTAAACTGTTGAGAAGGCCATGATTTCCTATTTTTCCAATTGTGGTGGACCTGGATTCCTGGTTTATTACATAATCAGTATCATGACGGGCTTGATGGCTTTGGCTGACCTTGCAGTTTGAAGTGCACTGTCTACACCCATTTAATTATTCTCAGTATTGGAAAACACTGTTGTCAATTATGGCACAAAAAGTAAGCAATTTCTCCTGTGGCAAGCATTGTTATATTTAGCCAAAGTGTGAGCTACTTAAATTCTGGACCTTTGGCAGTGAGGTTGGGTTCATTCAAACCATCCAGACAACATGCACTATTCCATTTGGTCACACTTTGCTGTCACTTTTGTGAGTCAGAAAATCTAAATTGGCTGCATGTTTTCCGTTTTCTTAGATATGTAGAAACTGATGAACTGTTGCCATGCACAGGTTATGTGACATAGCCTTAGATGGGCTACACCCAAAAGAGCTGGGATGGTATTGGGCTGAAAAGTGATGTGTGAAGTGCTTTATGGTTGGTAGGTGCTTGAAAAAGAAACCCTTCACTTAGAACCAACACTTAAGTACCTTTGTAATGGCGTCTTCAGATGCAGATGGTGCAGACTCAAGTGTATTCTGACACAGTCAAAACATTGCATGCAGGAATTTCGAGGTGCTGTCCTTGAACAACTTTGAGTGCTTTGTGTAGTACGTCAATCATACTCAATTGTTACACCAATACTGCTACGTTGCTGCCTGCATTTTCAGCTGCAGACATGGCCAACAAGAATCCTACCAAACCAATCAGATCGCCGAATGGCTATTCACAGTTTTTGGAGAACATGATGAGTGGTCAGGCATCCTTTTATATAGGACACCTGCAGTGGATACATTTAAGTTTCAGTTAATTGGCTGTATGTACACAGAGGGGTAAAACAGTTGGAGCAGACCTCCCCTATGATGCAGAGCTCCACAATATACAACTGCGTATGAGAGTTCAGTGTCATAATGTTCATGATGGTTCCAAAGTCTTTCCCTCAAGTTAGAAAGTTACATATTGCAGGTGTAAAGATAAATAATGATTGCTGTTGTATCTTATCATTTCAATTAAAGTAATATTATGTGAGTCACTTACATCATTGCAGTAGAGAGCTGTCCAATTACATGTCGGGTCATGGGCAAACCAAGGACCTTACAAGACTAGAATATATAACAACACATCCCCCCCCCCATTGTTTGATTATTTCAAACTTGTATTTGCAACTTGAATTATATCTATAACGCACAGTGTGTCAACTACAGCACCCCAGAAACATCTCTACATGGACATAGTTGACACTTTTTAGCTACTCTTTCAGACAACAAATTGCTGACCACAGTAAATGTTGGGCTGTCTTGCCAAAGCACTTATTATGCTGATGACCAACAACTGCTGACTGCAGTAAATACCAAATTGTTATCCATGGTGTGGATGAGCTTCTGAACAAGTAAACTGCTGCCAATGTTGAGGTCAGAAAAAGGAAATGATTTGCGGACATTTTAAATTGCTGTAAGAACATATTTGTGACAAGATTTACAGTAATTAAATGCACCTTCAAACTGCTAAAACTACGTTTTTTCACAGAAGTAATTTTTTTTCTTGTGTTATCACACTGTTTTACAAAATATGTCTTCAAAACTGAAGTTAGTAGCAGGCACATTTAAACAGAGCAAGTTACAGTAAACAATACAGATTAAATGCATTGTGCTGTTTAAATTTAAATAAATATGTTTGTGATCTATTTGTATTTTCACATCACAGAATAAGCTTGCTTCACAAGAGGACATTTGCTTTTTAGTTTTTTATTGTTCAAGAGTATCCAAAACCAAGATACCAGTAACTTTTACAGACGCTATTTATTTTTTCATTAATAAAATACAAATTTCCAGCTTCCTGCAAGGCATACGGTGTGACAGGATGTAGGAAAATTTGTTACAGCCAACCGGACCTTAGGCAAGACTGGAAGCTAATCCAAAGTGCACAGCTGCAGATCGCAGATCTTTGGAGCACCACCAAAAGTAAATGACTCAGGGGCAGCAAAAGTAAATCTCAGATCTGGGCCCTGTTCTACAAAGTTCAGCATGCCTGGGATAACGTCTCGTTATCTTCGTCTCGTTATTTAGCCTAACAACTGCAAGAGTGCTAAGCAGTTTCATGATGGTGGTTATCAACTCCTTAACTCAACCCAGGTTTCCCCAATTAAACTATGAGAGTGTTCACATAAATGTTCCTTAATGTCTCTGATTACGGTATTTAGCATTGGTTGGGCTGAAAATGGCCCGGGTGCGGTTCAATACGCCCTAATCCAACCCTGGAAATAGCCCTACGATAAAACAAGAGGTTTTCTCCATTATATGGTATGACTGTTTAGATTAGTTGCGATTGGTTGGTCTGCAACAAGCAAAGCTGCGGAGCAAAGATGCAACATGGCCAACCTCACTGAAACATTCAAGGTGAATATACCATGTAGACATTAGCTGTAGAACATTATATATTTGACCCTTAATCATAGAATTTATCTAATGTAGAGGAGCAACCAGTTGCCCATACATTTACTTACGATTACTTCAGAGTTGTAAGTTTTGTCATCTAGCATTTACTTCAGTTTGTAGCAGTTGTAGTGAAACGAGTCCCATTTGTGTCAACAAAAATATCCCTACTTGTCTGTCAGTATGCCTAATGCTGGTCTGTATGTACGTGCTTTTGCGTGACAAAGGTACGGAGCCACCTTTGTAATATAATGTAATGTGCTTTTTGGAAACCGACTGTATAAGTAAGTGTAAACTGAAATTGTGAACAATATCATTCACGTCTTACCATACTAAACATAGCAGTCACATAAAAGAATTAGGTATTTGTTTCCTCTACTAAACCTATCCAGGTCACACGGAAAGGGTTGCGAAGATTCATACCAGAAAACCCAGTCAGGAAATAAATAAATCATATATGTTTCCTCTGGCCACCATGACTGAGCATCTGCAGGTCACATGAAAAAGGATCAAAAGACTTGTATCTGACGATTGATCACATGAAAAAGTACCTGAAGACAGGTACAAGAAGACATACTTGGGAAATAAATGAATAATTTCTGTTTCCCTAACTGAGCCTATGCAACAGTTGTGATGCATGGCAGCAAGAAAATCAACAAATCCCTCTTTAAGAGGACTTGTTATTCTGGAATCATCCTAAGGATTTGTTCAAATATCAAATGTGTGAACAAATCGTTTACCAATGACACATTGTTATATCTGACTTTAAATACAATAGTGTTATCCATACAGGCCCGGAGTGGCCATTGGAAGAATCAATCGCTCTGCACTTTAAAATTAGGCCTATTTCTCTTTATTTTTTCACAAACACAATACACCACAATGCACAATAAGTTAAGTTACCTTGTGATTCACAAGTAAGATAATAGGCTACACTACATTATAATTGAAATAAGCACATGATCAGACAATGCATTGAAAAGTGCAGTTTTCTGTTGTCAATGCGCGCATGCTCTCTTTCTTAAGCACAAGCACATGTAGGCCTACCAAGGTTCTTGCCAAGAAAACAACCCAAAACCATCATTTAACATTGTGGAGGGAGATTAAGCTAATGCGAGTTACAGAGAAGATCAAGTGTGCAGCATTAGTTACCATGATGATCTATCCTGTACCATGTGTCATGTCGTTCGGGAATTATTCGTTAATTATTAGATTGAGTACTTGACTTGTCTGTTTGTGTTAGATCATATTTTAAAAGAAAAGTGTACAGTAAAACATCATTTTTCAAACTGTAATTTATTATCACACTGGGATTTAATTGTCACGGCAAACAATTGCACTACACCAATTATTCATTCATTCATTTTCTACTGCTGATTCCTGTTAGGGATTGCAGTGCTGCTTGTTCCCATAAGGGGTCACGGGTGACTGATGCCTATTCCAGTAACTTTGGGCCATTGGCAGGGTACACCCTGGACTGGGGCCAACAAGTTGCAGGGCTAAACTACACTAAACTGTAAGTGTCAATGTAAAAAAAGGTTAATGTCTACAACTAAAGACAGCAGAAATGGAATGCAGAAATCTGTTTCCTCTACAAAACTTGTACAGGTCACGTGAAAAAGATCCAAAGACTGCTCAAAGGAACGAATCATTAGCCCGAAAGACTCAATTTGCAGAGGAATGTATCTTTTACCCGAAGGCTTGTTTGCCAGAGGATCCGGATCTTTTACCCGAAGACACGGTCGGACGGTGAACGATACCCTCAATCGTGTATGAGCCTTTTGATAATTTTTCACGTGACCTGAATAGGCCTAGTAGTTGTAGAATAAACCAAAACCAAGAGAAACAGATATGGTTTGGGTGTAGGCTTATTTCTGTTATGTTATTTGTTCTTATTGGCATATATCAATAAAGTTTTTACTTTGAACATGCCCTTGATAAATGTTTGTATTCTTTACCTAGTAACGTACTATTCATTATATAAAATATATTCATTAGTCATTAATTGTAGTTTTTATGGTGTAGATTTTATAGCCATTGAAGAATGTAAACATGAAAATGTACAACAGCCGAAAGCATACATAACACAAATATCTTGGGGGTGTTTTAGAGAGTGGGTTCAGTAGGGACTAGTTAACTCAGAGTTGATGGAAACTATGGGTTTACATTTCAAAGAGCAAGTTCAGTGTTTCTCTAAGTCAGTTTTTACTCCATGAAGTTGTCCTGTTTGTTATAATGCTAACCATTACCATTTGATGGAAGGGCACAGGAACAGTCAAGTTTAAACCATTGTAATGGCACCTTATAGGGCACCGCAGCACCTATAACATTGGGAAAGCCCGAAGGAGAGGTTTAAGTAAACACAGTCTTATCAACCTGTAGGCTACTTTAAACAATGACTGTCAAATACCTTCAATTGAATAAAGTGACCTTGACATTATGCATTACATTAAGATAACCTGGAAAACCGAGGTGTACCATTAAAATAAATGCTTTTACCGACGTCAAAACTGCATATAGTAAATGTGCACAAACCAAATCAACATCGCATTATAATCCTCCGCTGCATCCCGGACATGGCCACTATCGCTATCCCTTTAGCATCCTTGGTTGGCAGAACATTTCATGCATCAACTGTTTGGTGAATTAGGCCTATATTTATGACAACTGGCTCAACCATTGTGCATCTAATAACCTTGGGCTAGACAGTTTAACAGAGAACCAAGGAAAAACATCAACACAACATCAATGTAAGCAATTAGTAACATAGAAAATCATGAGAAATTTCTTCCATGACATTTATAAGTCACTAGAATAAATGATGTGGAGGTTGAGCAAGTATTTCAGAGATTACAGAGAATATCAATTGTGATCTGAGAAATATAGGCACCAAAGCCACTAAGAAGATCTGTGATCACCCGCTGCACTACTTACATGGCACTTTCATGTAGAAAAGACACTGAAATCTACATCACAAACCAGTGGAGATACTTGGGAAGATCGCCAACAAAGTAAATCACTGAAGTTCATAAATAGCCTAGGCTTGCATGGAGTTGTTTTCCCACAGCACATATTATACAAAGACTACGGCAACAACAAGCGAAATGTTGCCATGTCATGTTGGAATGCTGTTGCAATGGTAGTTGGAGCAAAAAGTAGTCTAAACATAACCTATACTCTGTTTATATACTATGCCAGCTTTAAATTTGAAAAAGGGAAGGTCAGAAGGTGAAAGGTTTGGTGACCGGTGTGGAGAAATGTGTGTCGAGCGTGAACAGTAGCCTAGCCTAGCTTCCTCTCATTACCATATTGGGAACAATTAATTAATTCATATGTTAATAAACATATACCTAATTTCACAAATAAATTCCTACATAAATGTAAATCATAATTAACCATTGATAAGCTCTTATACATTCAGTAATACAGGAATTTGTTTATTCATTTCTAAATGCATGAATGTGGACATTTAGAAGTGAATTCATTTCTAAATGAATTCAGTTTTGGAAGGTTTGGTCCTCCATATTATGTTACCAAAAGGTCAAACGTACACCAGTCTACCTCCTTGACGTCTTAAATTCAAATGGGCATAATTTTTATGTTATGTTTAACTTAATTTTCATGAAAAGATACATGTTTATCTTTTTATGTTGAAATAAATCTATACATTTTATTCACCCCCAGGACCACCAGATGTGGAGCAGGCATGTGAGCCTAGTGTCCGCACATGGAGCCCAAACGCAGGAACCGAGCAGGGAGTTGTGGGGCTGTCGGAGTGCCCCTTCCAAGGATGCATGCTACAGCTGGAGTTTGCCCACCCCCTGGTGCCTGAGTCCCTCACTGTGTGGGTCACCTTCTTCAGCCCGGAGGAAACTGCTCTACCTGCCATTCACAACATCCTCTTACTTACAGTTAGTGGAAACAACCTGTCATTGGGTCCTAGTGACGTATTCTGTGATACACCGTTAACCCTTAAGCTCGATGTGGAGGAAGAAGTGTACGGGGTGCAGTTCTTTACCATGGAGCAACACCTGGAGATTGATGCAACCCTCCTGACATCCAAGCCAGATTGTCCATTGTGTCAACACCTCCAACCACTGCGCCATCGCCTGCTTCGCAAGCCACCATTTACTCACGCCGCCAATGGTCTGCTGTTGAATGAACCTACCAGGCAATATACAGACAGGTTGGTTGCTGGGGATAAACTTTTTAAATAATGGACTGGCATTCACAACCCATGTACTAATGTATATGAGCTATATTATTTTGCATATTTTAACTATGGAGTAAATTGTTGCATCCCATATGAATTTAGATTGAACCTAATGTCTCCATCATTTGCAGCTGTTATATGCTATAGAGAATGACGGATAGATTGAAGGTGAGAAATGATCAGTTGCATCAACATTAAGAAGCAGAGATTAAGAAAGTTTTGTTAAAAAAACACATTACTGAAACACAACCCCAATACACTTGCAGACCCTGCAGAGGAGAAAAAAAGACAAAGACATTTATTTCTCTGACTTGTTATTGGTCAAGTGGGAAACTGAGGCTGAGGTTATTGTGCTGAGTCAAGCAGATGCAGACTGATTTTAGCTTGGTCTGTGTTAACCATCTTACTCAGAGTGATAGCGGGTGTGCTCCACCTGACCCAAAATACCATATTCCTTAGCCAAGCACCAAAGATCTGGGCTATAAACACCAAATATCTCCCCTCTGGGATCGACCCCAACTCACCTCACTTCTCAGAATCTTTGATTTCAGTCCAGCACATGTCCAGGGACAGGAAAAAAATGTAGGGAAGGATACAATATATTGTATCAAAAACGGTATTTCTTCAGTGAACTGTTCTCTCCATGAAAATATATGTAAATTTGAGGTTTAGAGGCAAGAAAGTTATTAATTAAGCATATTACACTAAATCCACTTTGAACAACACTGGATATATATATTGTTATTAGCTATTATTATAGCTAATATTAATTAAAATGCATAACACAGGATTATTCCAAATTATTTGGTGAGGTGCAATAATTGAATGCACTGTGTTACAGTTTTTTCCCAGTGTAGCTTTTAGCATTGCACAGTTTGCACTGTAGCAGGCCTCTTATTGCCTGCTACACTTGTTTTTGTCCTACAAAGATCAAGGACAAACATTGTTTGTTGACAGCATAATATGCACAGTGGCAATGGTTTAGTGCTTTTCTTTTGCAAAATTTGCTGAGTAGATGTGAGTTTCACCTCTGTGACATTATACCATGTGTTCTGCCATTTCACTACTGTGCTGTCAGCATGGTTCACATGAGAAGGAAAGTAGTTGATAAGAGGCAAAAGGACAGCTGTCTGTTATGCAAGATAAAAAGAGGTGTGCATGCTATATAGTATGCCTATTGGCACTACAGTAAATTGATGTTGGCTGGTGGATATTTATACATGAAATGCACTTTTATGGTATGACAATACATTTATTGTTGACTTGAGCCAAAGGTACCTCCCATTAGTAACTTGGTCAATGGTGGTGGCAGACTCATAATAATGCAGTGTAAAACAGTTTGACCTCTTTCCTAAAGGGTAGGGGTCAGGTCAACCCACAAAAGAAGGCAGGGGCTTGGCATGTAGGATAATCCAGATTAAAAGTATTAGGTTCCAGCATTGCAAGTTCATCTCTCCTTTTTCCATTTTTTCCAGTAAACAGGAAGATTGAACAGTTAAGGATTGGATAAATGATAGTCAATAAAGGTGTCATCCCTGAACAAACGTCTATACACACAATCAGTCACACATACAAATTTGGCGTGGAGAATATTGCTCAAACCTGTGGCTAAGGATATATTTTGTAGTGTCCAACCTTCATTCATAAACTCAGATAGCAAACCTTTTGAGTACAATGTCCATGCCAATGGATGTGCGGTGACTGACAGTATAGGCTATTGCCAGAACATTTGCAGTGACCATGCTGATGTCATGGTTCAGTGGTTCTTATATCCTTGCTTTTGCCTAGATGAAGAGTGGGGGAAGAGGGTGCATTAGGTCACTGCCCTTCATCAGTTTGAAAATGTTAGTGTATCAGCCTCATTGGCTGCCATGGTTCAATTCAAGGATGGGGGTTCAGAAGGCTTGAGAGTGGTAGAGGCCAGGCCACGGTGGCAAAAGTAAATTATGAAGGAGTTTATCAGGGGTTGATGAGAAAAGCAGAGTTTCATGAAGAGGAGTATAAGGTTCAAATGAATAGATCTTGGATTTTGTGAGTTACTACAATGGGCTAGGAGGAGGTTTATGAGGTGTGGGTTGGGGGGAAACCTCCTGGCCTGTGGGCTAATCCTGTTTATGAACCAGCACTTCTGAGCTGTCAGAACATTATAGCCAACCTCAATCATAACTTCACAGGACGTCCAAACAGTGGAGAGAGAAGGGGGCAGCCTGACTGCACACCAACCAACCATCACTCCGTCAAACCATCAACCACCCCATACTCCCTTTCTTCTGAGACCCCTGCCCAGACCATCCGATCATTGACCACAAACCTCACCACAAGCCTATCCCCACCCCTGCTTCCCACTTCTCTCCTGTCAAGTCCACTATTGTTTTGGTTTCTTGACAGCCCTATGTCTTAAAATAATAACTCGTTTTCTGTCATTTTTTGGGGTCTGTATTTTTGTTTAAACCAGCTCAGGTTGGGTTTATACAATACACTACCAATACATTTGAATTCAATAATCTAAAATTAAACATCTAATTTTAGAAGCTAATCAAGGTTGCATTTTTACAGCATAATGTTTGCTGCATTTTTTGAGGCCATCTTAATTTTAATCATGCAGAGTGACAAGTTTGGAAGGTAGTCACTTCTTTGTCACTCAATGTCTTTCTCTATCACCTGGTCTATGATTTCAACATCTCTCTCACTCTCTGTCAGTCATTCTGATCCCATTTCCACAATGCCTCACAGTGCAGTGGTGTGTTTTAACTGTTCCTTCCGCTCTCTCTTCACCAAAGAGTGTAGCATTAGTGATAAGCTTTGTATGATCTCTCTAAAATGAACCATAATGATGAATGATATACAGGGGCAGGAGTAAGACCTGCCACATCTGGGTGCCTGGGGCTGCTCAGAATCACCATATCTCCTCTTCCAGGATTTGGTCAAACCAGATTTCCTGGTGAGAAATTGTGACATGTCCAAAAGAGGCTTTTCATGTGGAATTGTGGCTGTTTTGGTGGAACAGTAAGGTGATTCCATGACTCTAAGCCATGTGAAAAATGTTGAATATCCAATTGTGATCCTACAAGCTGTTTTAATACACCATCTACGTGGTGTTTTTCTCTGGATTAACTCAAACTTCTTTTGTTACATATGCACTCTCCAGCATTGATATACGTCTTCTGCTGTGCTTCTATTATTTTGCCATTCACTAATGGCATTGATTGTCTTTGAAAGATAAAATGCTACACTAAATGTTAATAGAGTGAGACTTTGACACTGCTGGAAAATGAAATCTTGTCATGTCAAAATGTCAGGTACTGAACTCAAACTGATTGGTGTGTAAATGGAAATTGAGGCTGTAACTGTCAAACTGTCAAATTGTGTATACTGGACCCATTTTGATTTAAATGACTGAGTACTCCACAATAACATTACTACTTTACTTTTCTAACTGTACTTTACTCAGGTATGTAATGCACATATACTAAGCATTATGTGTGTGTACCAAAACCTTAGAACCTATTTTCAAAACCTGACAGAGTTTCTACCCATCACAGTGTAGGTTACGGAAGACATCATGGTAGTAGACAGATGAAGATCGAGATACCAATTATGTTATTTTCCGTTTTTTTGTTGACAAAGGTGCTCTTTTGATCATGGCTTTGCAAGAATACTTAATAACTAGTTATTGTCCTGGGTGGTGCCGTATCTACCGAACCTGTAAGGATAAAAAATTGGCATACTTCTCCGTCTTTCTTTGTCTGTCTCTTTCTTAAATGTTACTCATCCTTTCCCTTAAACACTCTCCTTTGTCTCTCATTTTCCATTAAGTTAAGTTTAAAAAAATGACATGACAGTGTTCTTCAGCATTTCACAGTACATGAAGTAAGATTCATGTACACTTTTGCTCTAGGACAGTAATAATATGAGCACTTTTACATGGCTCATGATTGTTGTTGAAGAGGCTGTCCATGTAAGCTTCTGTCTTTTTACCATCTTTCTACATTTTCTCAAACCACACAATCACAAAAGGCAAACAATCCCAAAAGACACAACATAAACACTCCCCTCGTTATTTTTTTGGGAACTCAAATCACCAATTACACAATTGACTCCACAAATGGAATAGCACCTGTTGCTTTTTCAATGAGCCACTATAGCTTTAGCAATACAGTAAAAGGCCTAAGGAAAGCATTTCAGAGAAAATGGATGCCAACTTTGCAAAGTGGGAGGAAAGAGGTGGAGCTTTAGGATTTTGTTTTCTGCTTTTACGCATTGCACAGTTCATCTCCCTCTGTCAAGCCTGACTGAATAACCATGTGTGCATTTGGGGAGGGGTATCTTTTCGTCATGTCCAAGATCCATGGCAGCAGCTGTTAAAGTCTATAGTAACATCCCAAGCCAGTGATAGTCACACTCTTAACAACTTATTTTGAAATCAAAGGAAACAGACCTTATGCTCACATCATCTCCTTTCCTTTCTTCTATTCTCTAATGCAGTCTTTGTCTCTCTCTCTTTCCTACTCTGGGCTCCAGTTGCCTACAGCTTTCCCTTCCAGGGGCTAAATAAATTAAATTACAAAGGGATATTTGAGCATGGCCTCACAGCCGTAGTCAAAGTATGCCAAGACTGCAGAACAGAGTGTGAATGGACTGAGCAGTGTGTACAATGAAACATCCCACCTTCTAATTGTGTTCGTAGTAAAATGCCAGATGCCAGAGATTGTGTTCCTCCACTGTCACACCAAACCATTTATGAATATATTAAGGTAGGCCTAATACACTAGGCCACTTGATAAAATTGCTACAATAGCATTTATGAAATAATGTGAGGTATAACTGACTAAATAAGTATTTTACAACTTTTTACATTTGGGTTCAATGAATGCCCGTTGTTTGTAAGAGAGAATGGTGGTAGACCATGCCGCAGAGTCAAGTAGTTAAAAAGTTGCATAAAAACAAAGCAATTTGGGAATATTATGTATGCATATCTGTAAAAAACGCATTTTATTTTACCTCTGCAGCTGTCTTTTTGCGGTTATATCTAGAAAATCTCACTGTACACAAATTTATAGTCTGTTTAAACCGAATGGAACTTTCACAGAGATACAAGCAATGCAATTAGGACAAAGACACACATTTTGACACCGACATTGTCTATAGAGTGCATGAATCGAGGGACTAGTTAGGGTGGGAAAATTAAAGAAAGAAAGAAATATATACGCTCAAAGCTAATACAGCCAATAGCTGTAGCTGGAATACCCCTTTGTTTGTATATTAGTAGAATTGACAGAAAGCAAGCAAAAACTAGCGACATATAAGTCATTCACATGTATTAGTATCTGGTGTATTGGACAAATGATTGTCTTGCTTGGACAACATAAGGCCTTTGCAGCCCAAAATTTATGTCATAAATGTGGACATTGTGCGACAATTATTATATACTCTGTCATTGCTGTACTTTGACAAGGTGCATTAGACTTCTTTATATATTTTTGTGAATTAGGACCCCATATAAATTGACCAACCAATACAATATCAAGTTTTGGTCATGTGATTGAGGGGTCTTGTCTCAATACTGGTTATATTGTGTTTTTATGTTGTTTATTATGAAAGATTTTAGTATGGAAGAATGGTTTCTAAAGTTACATTTTCATGTCATGAACTAGTTTGAACAAAATATCAAGTTGTAACAATATCTGCTACGAACAAAGATAGTCACCCATGCAATGTAGCTACATGACTTGCTTAACCTTGTAGCCTAGAGTACTTCTAGCACCAGCCCACAAAGAGAAGGATTGATGGATTACGCACTCGCCCCATGCACTACACCATTGCCATTGTGAGAGAGAGAGATCCTGTGTCTGCGTAATTTCAAACATTGACCGGAATTTTCCACATGACAACAAAATTGGCTGAAAAGTAGAAGACCCCTACTAAATTAGATATAATATTTCACTGTTTCCTTCTGTGTTGCTAAATAACAGACTTCATCATTACCTTACACAACATCTTTATAGTGGACATAACATGAAACATGTTTTTGACAAAATCATACTCACAGTACCATGTGGCAAACTTGATACAAAGTGAAAAGCAAATTTTATTTACCCTTACCATCACATTCTAACAAGATAATAACTGGTCTAAATTAGGTAATATTTGTGAGTCCAACTAACAGGTTACTTTTGTTGTTTTCTCTTAATGTTTTTTTCACCTCGTACACAGAACTTGTAAGATAATAATTAATTAATCGTAATGTTGTAAGATGATAACCAATTTACGGTGTTCGTTTTAAGTTACTTTCTTTTGTGGCTTTATTCAACTTATAAAATGAAGTTTTGTGTAAATCATTTTCCATATTATATATTTTTGGTACATTTGTATAGTATCTGATTAATTATTGCTAATTATTAGTATTAGTATTAGTATTAGTATTAACAAAAACAATAGGATTTTATTGGCTAGAACTATGATGCTCCCTCCAGGTGGACCCTGTTCTATCTTGTGACAAATTGAAACAGCTAGCAGTACTGGGGGTGGATTTTAAATTGAATCAGAAACTGCATGTGTTGTGCCATGATTTGAGTTCAGTATTTAATCAAAGTGTAAAACAGTCATAATTATTGTCCCAAACTTATTGTGCTAACCACATTTCATTCTGTTTCCTGCACTGAGCAAGTGCAATTGATATGAGACAAACGAACCAAAGATTCTCGCCTGAAGATGCATTCAAGGGGTGAATGTATCATTTGTGTTTTCTCTTCTGATTCAACTCACATTACATAGAACTGTCACAATGCATGGCCACAAGGAAATGAAAAATCAATTTTTCAGACCACTCATCCCAAACGAAGTTAGTCATTTCTTTAAAATTTACTAATTGTTCATGAACAGTACTAGCCAATAAGCTAGCAGCTAGTGCAAGCAAGCTATCCTGGTGCCATCGGCTCGGATTCACATTTAAGATGTTGTGATATAACTCTGTCAGAATCCAATGATAGAGTATTGTATCTTTGGATGATGACAAATAGGGTGATATTACAAAATTGATTGCATTTTTGATGGTCTTCTTTATCTATGGCTTTTAAAAGTTAATTCTATAATTATTTTTCTACTTCAAACAACACATTACAAACTTTTAACATCAAAATCTGAATGTTCTTTTTTTTCGTCATGTAAGTTCACACAAACAAGGAATTTACTGTGACATGAAGATATATATAATATACATTATTGTCAAGATTCTAAAATCTAAAAAGTTGATTAGTCTAAATAATTTTATACTATTCTAGATAATGCATAATATAGAATAAGATCTCAAATTTAATGGGCGCAATATGACTGTCATAAAATAAATGATCAATATGACTGTTGCTGGACTGAAATAAGAGTTATATAATAATATAAATAATAGCATCAATGACAGAGTCCTTGGTCATGTTGATGTGGCCAGCTGCAGAGGGGCAAAAAGGTTTATGGTGTGAGGTTTTGGTCCTGACAGATTGCAGCCTCCTGCCAGGGGGGGGGGGGGGGGGGGGGGGCTGGAACAGAGTGTGTCCAGGGTGGGAGGAGTTAGCCACATTCTTTCGTGCTCGCCTCAGAATCCTAGAGATGTACAGGTCCATAAGGGAAGGTAGATTGCAGCCTTGCAACCTTCTCAGCAGTGTGGATGATATGCTGCAGTCTGCTCTCGTCCTTAGCAGTGGCAGCAATGTATCAAATGGAGATGAAAGAGGTGAGGATGTACTCAATGATGGCTTTGTAAAAGCTCACCCTGGTCTTGGTATACAGCAGTCCTCGCAGAAGCTTATTTAGGACATCACAGCCTCTGTGAGGCTGTGATGTCATAAATAAATGTGATGTGTGTCATAAATAAATGTGATGTCAACAGCTCATCAATACTATTGGTAGTCGTGATAATGTCGCTGTTTTTCTCCACCAGCAGAATGTTTTGTCCAGTTTGTTGCTTAGTAAATGCATTTTTGAGAGAAATATCCCCAGTAGCGGGGTACAAAGTTACACCAGAGCACCAGCAGAAAGTGGCTTTGACGATTATGTCAGCTAATTCGACTCTAGGAAGTGGGAAGAAATTCCAAGTTGTTTCCCTGATATTGAGGAGTGTGTCCCTGTTTAGAAATTCAGGGTATCCTGCCATAACACAAGAATTTGCTAATAACCACACAAAAAACAACGCATTGACCAACCATTCACAGCACCATCTTGGATCATGCATCAACACCCCACATGGAAGGTTGCTTCAATAGATTATAGTCATCAGTAAAGTATTATAACATCCTGCATCCTTTATATTGCCCTCTTCTCTAAATTGTCTAGATAGTATCTGGTGGGTGTCACTGCTGCACACTGATTTGAAGCTTCGTAGTTACTTACTTCCATCTTGGTCTTGGCCTGTGTGTGACGGCTTAGGTTTCATCTTATAAAACCAGGGTTGGCGCTTTGGAAGGGGGATGTTTGTTAATGTTTGGAGTGTAGTTTGAGTGGAGGGTGGAAAAAGAGTTGTAGTGCCAAACCCCCCTACCCCCATGCATGTTTGTGCCCTCGCCTCAGGCACTCTGACTTTAATCCCCCTATATCAGGGGGATATAGTCATAAACTCACACTTACAAATAAGGGCACAAACAGAGTGGACTCACATTCATTGTGTAGCTAATATACAATATAGAATTGAGCAAATGTGTTATTTTGTGTGTGTGTGTGTGTGTGTGTGTATGTATGTAGGGATGTGGTGCCAGGTGGTGTGTATACCTACCAGGTTCAGATCATCTCTAGTCATGGTGAGAGTGAGCCCTCACCCCCCCTCATCCACCAGCTTGGTGCGCCATACTGTGGAGATGGCCTCATCCAGAGGTACTGCTACATATTGAGACTTAATACACAGCCCAGTTCGACAGCATACAGACCATTAATTCAGTTCTATAGCACACATTTTGAATGTGCGTCAAGAAAGTAGACTGTACTTTTAAAAGTAGCTGCATTCATGATTCTTGACTTCTCTCCCTGTGTGTGCACGCTCAGATCCCAGGGAGAGGAGTGTGATGACATGAACTCAATGAATGGGGATGGCTGCTCCAGTCGATGCAAGAAGGAACCTTTATTCAACTGTGTTGGTGAGTTAATAACGTCATGTACTTTACACAGTACTAGTCACATAAGGGTTTTCAATGGACCTTCATTTGACGTCTAAAGAACAATCTGAGACCTTCGTAGAAACTTTATAGACCTTCATGAAACCTTAAAAGAACCGCCATAGAGCCATAAAAAAACTAAGTTTTCATAGACATTCATATAACTTTGCAGAACCTGCAGACCTTCATAAGACATTCATAATGTCTTTACCTTAACAATGATTGGATCATCATAGACCATAACATTCGTGCTCTCTTCCTATTCTTTAACTCACTCTGTCCAAAGGGTGAAAAAGGCCCCACCTTCAACCTTGAAATTAAATATTTATCCTGCACCCTTGTTGGCATTGAAATGTGTAGCCATGCTGCATATAAATCAGAAAGATTTAGTCTGAGTTCAATCAAGCACATACAATCTAAATAAATGTCCCTTTGTGGGTGTGTGTGCATTTAACATTTTGGGTCATAGTGACCCCCCAAAAAAGCACAAGGGTTAATTAGGTGTGTTTGCATCTGCAAACTGTTATCTCACATGTTAATTCTTATTTTCTTTCAACCTTTTCTAACTTCGGCCTTAATTTTAGCATTACAGAGAAAATGTCGCTATCATAATATGGGTCTTGGTCCCCGAATACATTGCTTGTATCCAATTTTACATTTTTAGGATGATACAAAGTTTTTGTGGCAAAAAGTGCCTTGAATGCTTTTTAGTTCGCTAGCTACTTCAGTGCTAACCCAACGTCATAATGTCAACAGATAATGACCCATAGATAAGACGTGACAGTCCGACAGACAGCAATATCAGTGAGCTGGTCAGCAATAATACAGAGGCTAAAAGTCGAGGAAAGTTGAGGTTACATTTTGCTATTTACCTTGATCTTCATCGTCTTAATCTGCTAAACAAGTGGGCTCCACTTCGTTTTTCTGGTTAGAAGTCTCACAGTCTCTACTGACCTGGAATTATGGAGCTGACCAGCTAAATACTTATTTTGCTTTGCTACCTAGCTAACTGTACCCTTGTGTTGGGGCAGTTGTTGATATCTGTGAACGGCATGAGATGATGGGCTGCTATGGCTAATGCAAGCACAACCCTACCAATTTCCCTAGAAATGGCAACCTCTCTAATGTATAATAAACATGTACTCCAGTGATTTGCATTTACTCCAATGGATAACCTTCAACACACAATTTGCAGTAACACAATTTACAGGCATTAATATTAACAATAGCAAATTAAGTGAGCATCAAGTTTATGATCAAATGTTGGTTAGAAAATGCAGTCTCCTTTGTAAACTCTTCATTCAGCTAGTCAATGTGCATTACTCAATGATGAATGTAGGTAGGACAAAAACTGCATGCTAATTTAAGAGGCGGTTCTAAGTTGTCCAGAAGGCTGGTGTGAAACATGCTAGTCATGCAGGGTGTAAATTCATAATAAAAAAATAGTTAATTTCAGTTAGTTAGACATCTGCCTCTTGGACATCTATCCACAAATATCCTTACTTGGATAATAAAATCATAACCACATACATGTTTTAATAAATCTGTAATTAATCAATTTTAGAGAAGACACATCTCATATGTTTTTGACATATTACTAATTTGTTTTATGAATAGATAGGTGACACCTATCTATGAAGAGATTCTCTTCGGAATGTCGGTCAATGTTAGCTACCCTTTCTGCTCTCTTACACTTTACTTTTGACATTTCTCTTTTAGTTTGGAAATGAAACAACATATTGATAGAACCCTCCATCTGTCCACTTGTCCGTCTATGTCTGTGAATGTGCTTACATTCATGTGTTAGTGTGACAGTGAGTTGGATAGGTAGCCTTCACCAAGCACAATGCATAGCTACAGGAGCTTGATGGGACTCAACAGGTTAGACTAGCATAAGCGAATAAGAAGTCCTGATATTTTCTCACTCACTCGCAAACATACTCTTTTTTTCTGTATCTCTTTTTCCGTCTTTCTCTCTTCCTCCTTTTCTCTGTTCTGTGTCTTTCTCTTTTTTCCAGTTGGTTTCTCTCCAACTTCTCACTCCATCACTCCCTGCTTCGCTGTCCTGCTCGTAATATCTTGGAACTGTTCATCCTGTTCTCATTCTCACACTTAGTCACTTATTTTACTCTGTAAACCCCTAGATTCAGTTTCTACATTCAGTACTCTGTAAACCACTACATACTTTCCTGTCTCCTCCCACTTACTATGACTCTGTCTATTGCTTCTTTTCAAACTGTTTTGGACTGTCCCTTTTCTGTCACATTTTCTTTTCCTCCAGTCTGTCTGTCTCCCCATGTCACCTTACTACTACTACTTAGGCTTACCCTATTTCTTTACACTAACCTTTCCGGTTTACTGTCCTCCTCCCTCTCCCCTTTATTCCACTCCCTTTCCCCTGTTGGAGTGAAGGGGGCGTACTGTATTACTCATGCCCCCTCTCCAGCCCCACATTTCAAAATCACCAGATCCAAGTGAGGTCTGAGCAGGGCTTGGGAGCGTTGGAATTTTGAGGAGGCCCAGCCAACTTGGCACGGAACGTTGCCTTTCCCCCAACTGGAACCCCTGGCCTACACTGCGAGAGCACAGCCAACCCCAGCGTCTTTACCTTCTTTACTTCTCGCTTCCTATCCTCTTTCTTACGTTCTCCTCAGCTGTATGTTTTCAAATTAGAGCTCCAAGCACAGATTTCAGGGTGGGGTGTCTGGAAAAGCTATATTGCTGCAACCAACTAATCCTTTTTTTCTTTATCTCACATACATGAAAACACACAATGTATACCACCACTAAGATTGCCAGCACCTGTTCATCATATTTGTTCTCTGGTATGAACCCTGTCCAGCATAAAAGAAGCAAAGACAGTAGGATAAAGGAGATGGGGAGAGGAACCCTCAACTGGATCAGAATTATCTGGACTTTGAAATCCCATGTTTTGATATTCAAGATCAGGTCATTCGTTTTATATTTGTACTGGTTTTTCAAAGATACATTGGCTTAGATAACCTTGATCCAGAAAACAAGATGACCTTATTCAAATTCCCAGTGTCAGAAATGGGACTACATCCTATATCAATGTAGACTACTACCTATGTAAAGAACATGTTCAGTAGCCATTATGGGGTCACTTTTAGGTGTTTTGTTTTGAAGTGACTTAAAAGTCTAAATAAAACTGTCAGAACAGTTGGAGACATCATCTGACCCACAAACAACCAACAGCTTTACAAATACAATGTGAATATTTTGATCATGTGTTTAAAAATCATAAAAAGGCTAAATGTCCCATGGTTAACAAAATTGACTTTCAAAGTTAGTCTTTGGTTGTGGAAAGACCAGCTTTTGGTCGGCTATGGTTTGGTTTACTGAAGTTGAAAAAGAGTGATTTTTCCTCTGCCAGAATAATCTGTACTTCAGCTCTTACATATAAATAAATGTATATGAATGACATTATACAAATACAATTTTATGTGATAAATCTCAAATTTTATTACATTTTGTTCCTGAAATCTACTTTGAATCCACCCTTCTGCCAGGATCAGAATGAACTTGATTTTTAGATCAAAGGTATCTCAATACTACTAACATGTTTTGAACAACACATATTGAAGGTTTGATCCAGATCGAAAGCAAGTCTGGATTATGCGATCTAGTCCAAATTAAGCATCCTTTTTTAAAAATTTGAAACAATTTCCAAAATGTTATCCAATCCAAATACCATAATCTAATTAGATCACTTCTGAATATCTGGGGGCCGTATATTGTTTTCGTAGGAATTAAGTTTTGCAGAAGATTTGTTCAAAAATAAATTAGTGAAAGGTACAATTACTGAGGTTGACAAAATGCAAAAATAAGAACTGTATGTCTGTAAGTCCACTTTTCACCTTTCAGACACCTTTCAGACCACACATTACGTTTGCAGACTAACCCACACCCTACCTTTTTCTTCCTCATTCACGCCCTCTCAATCTTATCCTACCTCATCCCCGCCCCCTCCCCAGAGGAGCCCAGCATGTGCTATTTCTATGATGGTGATGGTGTGTGCGAAGATTTTGAGAGGGAGACCAGTGTTAGGGACTGTGGCTTGTACACGCCGAGTGGCTTCCTGGACCAGTGGGCAACTTCTGTGGAAGTGTCACACGAAGAAAAGCTCTACTGTCCTGCCGAGGTTGCCGCTGGCTACCCTCTTGTCACAAAGGTAAGTCCTTCATCTGAATAAGGTAACTGGTCTTTGTTGAGATACATCCATTAGTTGCTTAGGTAGGATCACATGCACCACACCTTACTTCACTTAGGTTTCCCCCTCCAAAAACACTATTTCGCTACAAAAACACTGTAGCGAAATGGTTTTCTACAAAATAGTCATTACCTAACAAGTAATGGGAGTATAGTTAGTATACCTCAAATTGTGGTAATGCGTGTGATAATACATCTACAGATACATGCAAGTGCATTGATCTGCAGATGTAGCTAGACAAGGAACAAATTGCTTAGACCTCAAAACATTTGAGAAACACAAACTCCATGAAAGAGACAATCAGGCTTACAAATTCATGTATGAACAAAGCATGCACATACACACACAAGAACAGTCACTCTATCCTGAATAGAAAGTGATGGAAAAGGGGATATTGTGGGAAAACATACGTCATAGAAGGCTTGACCCACGTAAAGTTTTACTTAATAATCTTTGTGGGATTGGCCTAATGTTGTAAGCAATGTTCCCTGAATTTTCTTTCCACACTGAGAAAACTGAAATCTGTCTGAGTGCAAACCTCTGTACTGTGAGCAATTTGAAAACTAATATGACAATATTTACAGCAATAGCTTGTGGAATTATATGTTAAGACATTTACCAAAGTAGTAAATGATTGATTCAATTGTGAAATTTGAGTGTTTGAAATAGGTATAGCACAATTTAGTGATCATTCTTTTCGGACAAAGTTTTCCCGGTGGTAAACTCACCTTTTGTCTTCACCTATGAGCAAAGTTTGCAGTGATCCCCACCAGCTCTGCTTATTCATGGACCATTGTGTCTGTTTGAATGATTTCATCACATTTTCGTTTAGCCATTTCTGCGTTGCTAGACAAAGCTTGAGCTGAGTGCCAAATACTATACAGACTATTCAAATGTAACATTGCTATTGTAATTGTATTGTTATTGACCAGGTAGCCTATAGGGACATTGAAACAGGTGAAGTGGGCTTCGTCACATTTGGCCGATCAACTTAACATGACCAGTTTTCTAAAATAATAATTTGGCATATTCCCAAAACAATGCAAACCATTTGAAACCATGTGAAAATTCCTCACAAAGTATCACTGTATAGAAAATTCCGTGCTGCAGACATTTTGGATTCTGTAGATGCTTTTGTTCCCCCTGAGTAATAAAGAGTGTATATTAACGTTCAGACATTTTGGACTTGTGGGGTGGAAATGCCATCACTTTTAAAATATTTGCGGGGCCTGTATTGGCAATTGTCTGCATAAATTCTTCTTTTTACCAATGGGAAATGCAATACCAAATCAGGAATGCAATATCATTAAGATCCACAAGGACCTTTACTTCAAGCCAATGATGTTACATTCATATATTTTTGTAACATTGTCTCAAGATTCTCAAGAGTCTTCATATCAATTAGTGATTGGATCAGGGTATCAGTGTTTGACTTGCAGATGTGTAAAGCATTATTTTAGTAGTACAATGAATACGATTTCCATATGAGTTAAAAGGAATTCATACCAACTTCTAGACATTTTGGCCTGATGGGGTCAAAAGACACGTCAAAGTTGTCCATTTCAAAAGGATGGACCAACTTTAAGGCCACCTATAGTCTGGTCAGGCCCATACTTTCTTACAAGTGTAAGACTAGTCTTTTGTTTCACTATGCTAAGGAAAAGGAAAACATGACTAAGCTGTGTTTAGTTCATTAAACATCACCGACAGATGTTTAAAAGGCAAAATGTAACGTTTGGATTGAAATCAAAAGGTTTATTAGTAGGGTTATTTTATCCTTGTCAATTTTATATAATTGAGTGCCAGTGTGTAGCAGACAAATATGACATCTAAACATCCAGTTTTTGATGTATATATGGCTGGTGCGTTAGAGTTGTGCTATATTGATTGTAATGTGGTCTGTGTGGTCACACACAGGGAAATCCTGACATTAAAACATGCATAAATGTAATTAATGTAGAAGTATTGTGTGCAGTAAAATGTGTAACAGGTGAAATATGGCTAGCACTAATCTGATGAGAAGTTTGATGAAGAAAATGTGTCAATGCCCCACAACATTTTCTGTGATGGATGATTATTAGTGGTATCTTGCATCCAACTCTTTTTTTAGGCGACCCATTCATGTAGAGCTGATAAAACTCTAAAATAATACAAGCTATTAGACACTATTATAAGGATTGTGAGAATTTGATTTAGAGGGAGTATAAGAGAAGCTGACAAAGTTTATTAATTTTTTCATTTATTTGATGTGAAAAGCACAGGATAACATTATTGTGTTTGTTTGTCAGCATATACTATGAGCATTATAGCAGAATAACTATAAAAGGAAAGTTTTCTGAAGAAAATGCGTTTGTTGACAATTACTAAACAGGATAGTAAATCTGTCAGAATCTTTCCATCTGTCATATTTTTGTGTTTAAAAATGATAAAGCTTGTTTATGAAAATAGGATTTTTAATTGACGTAAATTACTATTAAAGAATGTAAAGTTAAAAATATAAATACATGTGGTCTTTACGCCAATAAATAGTGAGACTGCTTGGCCGTACTGATGTTTGAATGGATGTCCTAGCTTGAAAATTTTGCTTGCAGCAAGGAAGTACATTTGGAACATTTTAACCAATTTCTAATTTTCAGCACTTTAACTTTTCAGCTTGTAAATAATTATGCATTTACAGTTATATATTTAAATGTAAACATTTCATAACACACAACAAGCTTGTAAGTCTCTTTCAATTAGTTGTAAATGTGATGTAAGGTTTAACAGTGTGAAAGTATGAAAGTGAGAAAAAGGGTGACATTGTTATCAATGAAAGTGTTTTTAGGTCTCTAGCTTGAAACATATGGTGACAATACGGTGATGAAAAGTGTGTCTTTCATTGATTTTGAAGCGTGAAAAGTTTAACATATTGACAGATGAGGGCTTTACAACAGTAAACATCTGAACAGCTCGATTTGAATGGATGTGAGAGCTTATAAATCTAGCTTGAAGCAGGGAACTACATTTGTGACACAAACCCATTAGATTTTTCAGGTCAATGAAGGTTGGTGAAATTTAGTCTTTAGTTTAAATCAGTTTAAACAGCTGTAATTCAGTGATATTTGACATATCAAGGTGAAAGTGAGCATTGTACTACAGAAATATTTAATCTTGAAGCCAACAAAGTTTGAAAAACCATCAGGTAAAATTATATTTGATCAATTGACACAAAGATATTGTGATTTGAAAAAATTGGGTTGAGGACTTTTTGAGATATTGAGCCATCTAAAGGATAGTAATAATAATATCCAAAATACAAACATTATACAAATACTGGCACTTACAGTGGGGAGAACTAGTATTTGATTCACTGCTGATTTTCCAGGTTTTCCTACTTACAAAGCATGTCTCTACATGCTTTGTGTATGTATGTAATTTTTATCATAGGTACACTTCAACTGTGAAAGACGGAATATAAAACAAAAATCCAGAAAATCACATTGTTTGATTCTTCAGTAATTCATTAGCATTTTATTGCATGACATAAGTATTTGATCATCTACCAACCAGTAAGAATTCAGGCTCTCAAGCCTGTAAATGGTTATTTAAGAACATCTTAACCACTCATTACCTGTATTAACTGTATCTGTTTGAACTCATTACCTGTATAAAAGACACTTGTCCACACAGTCAATCAAACAGAAACCAACCTCTCCGCAATGGCCAAGACCAGAGAGCTGAGTAAGAACATCAGGGATAAATAAATAAATTTTTCGCGCAGAATAATATCAAAAGAGAATAATACAGGCAAGTTAAAGCTTTAACTGCTTGAGCAAGATATCTGAATGGTTCTGAATATTATTCTGAGGGTTGACACAGCACAAGTCCTGGGTTAGGTTGATGCATCTCATATTGGGAGTTCAAGGTGATAAGAGGGACACAAAACATGACACAATACATCCCAGTTGTTATACAGGCTGAACATAATACCGCTGTGTGTGACATCTTCATGCTCAGAAAGAGAATCCACTCCACCCACATATGGTTAAGCAGAAGTGGAACACGCAATGAATATTCCTGTTTGTCTTAAGTTCAAGCCTACCTAAATATTCTGAGTGTTAGACCTTTTTAGTGCATGTATTAGAAGCAGGTGTAAAAAACTGTGGGAGACAAAGCATTACAATTTCCACAAGCTTCAGACTTGACTAGCTTACATTAACAGTTGACAGACTTTCGTTTTTATGTAGGCACAGACTTACTGTATATTGTAATACACCATGAACATGGCTTTAATCGTAAAAACTAAATCTTCCTTAAATAAAGGGCCCCACGGATCTGGCCTTAGTATATTGTATGTTATTTGTCATTATGTGTTGCTACTGTGTGCTGCTGTTGTCTGACATGCACAGTACTGGAAAGAAATGTACGCTTTCATGCATAATTCTTTTTTAAAGAAATTAGTTTATATATTCTACAAGAACAATGTACAATATATACAAAATTACTGATTGTAAACAACATGGCAGACTTTGGAAGGGCTTCTTTTTTATTTAAAATGCATACGCTCAGTTCAAACAGGAGAGACATTAGCATATAGTAATCACTTTTTGGGGGGTATGAACTTACTCATACCTTGCTCTAACCACAGTTCCATGAGGTGTAAACATGCTACTTTGACTCATTGGTGTTGAAAAGGGTGTGGTGTTAGAATATCACATGTGTGAAAGAACACAGATGGAGAATATACACCTCACCTATTTAGGTGGACAGTGGGTGATATTTCTGCGGTATGTAGTGGGCAGGTAATTTGGCATATTTACCATAATTATAAGGTAAATATAAAATAAGATATCCAAATAATTAAAATGTCTTTATATGTTAAATGATTGGTTTGCATGACACAGGACATTTGCATGTTCAACAAGTTTAAACTACTTTCACTTAGTAGGCTATTTATTCGAAAGACACAATCTTTCAAATAGATTAAGAGCACATTCCTGCTAATCAAGCATTCATTTGAATACCATGAGCAGGCGTTCCTGTAATTGTCATAACAAAACCAGTATAAACAAGGAAAAATGGGTTTCAATCTGAAGCCTCAGAGCACAATTTCTTTCTGTCCCCCTGCTTCGACAACCATTTGTAAACCAAACAACACACACTCAGAATTTAGCACTAGTATCAAAGAGGACAGGAAATTTTGTCTGGAACACTGATCATGGAAAGGTATGCTTTCATCTTGTTTTGGAACAATTGTGAAGAACACCTGAAAAAAACCATTAAAAAATTAAGGAAGAGACATGATTTGCCTAGTTTTGAGTGTGTTTCTACATCTGAACTTATAACCTGTAAATGTTACATCGACAGACCCAATATACTGATATCTCTTACCCTGGGGCAGGGATTCTGGATAGTTGGTTTCCTCAGTAGTTTAGGCTACCTCAGTGGGGGTTTGGGACATATTCGGTTACAAGGTGTTGGATTTCAGCTACTCAGGGGGGCGGGTGAAACTGTCCTTGTCCTCTTGGCTCCTAGTCTTGCCCCTCATCCCTCTCTTACTCCAGGTCATACATCACGAGTGTCTGTTAGTCAGAGCTGACCCCCATCTTTGCACAAGACAAAACAAACAAAACAGACTCCCAATTCTTGGTTCCCCAGAACAGAATTTATTTAACTCAACAGTATTTAAGATAGATGCATTTGAGAAAGAATGGAAGGGAGAAAATAAGACAAGCAGATTGTATTGCTGCTTTTTTATTACTCATTATTTCTCAGAAATGTGCATTGTAATACAAACAAAGCAATACATCACTGACCTGATGAATTAACAGAATCAGGCCTATGTGATGAAAATGTTTAATGATGGGGTGTCTAACTTATCTTATACTTATAGTTGACAAATAACAAGATACAAACAACTGTGTGAACCACAAGACATAAGAGATAAAATGGGGAAAACTACATACTAATTCAAACAGAAATCTAATTTGAAGTTTTACCCAACACAACAATCAACAAGTTGACAACTAAGGATGACAACGGAAATGGTTCCAAAGTCTATATTAAGGCTTAAATGTAGAATGAAAGTGAGTGGAGTATCTGGACACAGGAGCTGGACAGCAGTTCCAGCTCCTTGACTCTGGTAGAAGGCTGCAGTCCATTAGGACCAAGACTTATCACCATAAGAACAGTTTATTCACATCTGCTGTTGGCCTCTTGAACAAGGCCAAGAACTCGCACTGACATTTTTTATCTATTATTTATAAGTCCATCCACCACCTATTTGCATGTCATATTTCCCTATACTGCTGTATTTATTTATTTTTGAAAAATATTATGTTTATATATTTATTTTATGTGTTACAAAATGTTTATCGCTTTAGTAGTAGACCTTTTAATTTTATGTTGGTGTGTTTGCCCTTTGCAAACACAGCCTTTAGTAACCTCACATATTTGCATGTATTATAATTATTTTACCACCCCTAAAAGACTTTAATATTTGCACTACAACACCGTTGTCAAAATGTTAGTCCGCGTCCCAACTGCATTGCTTGTATTCGCGCAAACGTTCCATTTGGCGGTTTAGGTTGAAATTACATTTATGTGGTGAGAAGTGAGGAACAGTGACTAACTTGTTAGCCACAGTTACTTACGTTACTAACGTCACAAAAAATTCATGACTTACCTGTAGCGGAACATCAGTTTTGCTGCTCGTTAACTTCTGGGAGATAGCCAGGCTTGACCTAAAATGACAAGACAGTTGCAGAAACGCCACAAGCAAAGAGGTTAGGGTGAGAACTATTTACACATTTTTATGATATGAAAGACAATTGTGAAATGTAATGTCCAATGAGATATACACTGATATAATTAATCTGTGATTAAGTACATCGAGTTTCGGAAACACTAGTCTTCTATTTCACTGAAGCTTTGCATCATGAAAAAAATGCCACCGTGGTTGAACTTAGAAACCAAACAGCTTGGAAAGAAAAACTTTAGGGTTGTTAAAGTCATAGAGATTGGGACCATGTTTACACCATATTGCCCATTTTCTTCCGTTTGAATGCAATTTTTTTACTATGAGGCTGCGATAGAGCCGATAACCTTTCCCTCATGCAGGAGACATTTCTGGTCTTTACCAGACAACTGTTTCATTCTTTACCTCACTTTTAATATTTTGAATAGAAAATAAGCATAAAGAAATATATGCTTTTAAATATATTCTACATGCATTATTTTTGTATAAAAATATACAGAAATATCAGTTGTACAATTCAAGTTAAAAACAAGCAAAGATAAAATGCAACCATCTGCCACTGATGCAAGCACCCCATATAATTTCCCTAGCTATTATACCCTCTCTAGTTATACATTCGACTTAAATTTGTGCGTTTATTCATCTAGTTATACATAATATCGAAATTATGATCTGTATGATTTTATATGCAATCCTGCCTAAGTAAATTATGTGTTTGTGCAATAAAAACAAGTTCTGATTCTGATCATCAGAAGCATCGTTTTTAGAAAAATCTGCCAGTCATTATATTATATTTATATTTTACATGGTTATTTGATATACTACTTGTCTTTATTTTTTATTCACGCCGCACTGGAGGCCTCTTTTTAGCACTACTTAGGAGCTAGTATAATTTTTTTGTTTGTATCTGCACTCAGTTATTAAAACCAAAAACCAAATTCTTAAATAATTTGAAGGTTTAACAAATGACAAATTATATAATGTTGTACCCAATTGACATAGAACATTTATGAAATACAAATTAAATGAGACTCTTAATATATAAATGTTACATGTTTTTGTGTGTGTATATATATATATATATATATAGTTTTTATATGTTCACATGTATTTGTTTATTTATACTCTCATTTAGCCCAGTGTAACTTGTTGCAGCAAAATGAATGTGTTATAACCCGCCAAAATCCAGGGGGTGGGGTAAAGCCTCTTCAAACAAATTACAACTAGGTCATCTAGGTTTTCTGTTGCAGCCCTCTATCATCTAACTCTGCAGCCTCATTTACTATACCACCTCACCAAGGATAGCGAGCACATTTTCACTGATGTGTACAGTCAGGGCAGATACCATTGATGTAATTTCAGTGAAACCCTTAATAAGATGTAATTTTTTTGAACCGGCAGTTTTCTCCATCTCTTCAGCTACAGCCACGATTTGGCCACTGTAGCATGCAATATTTCATTTATTGAATCAGCACTGAGTGCTGCTATCAATTAAGCATTATATTATATAATTAGTCATTTATTTTCTCTTTGTGATATAAAATTATTTTAGTATTATAAGTATTTAACCATTTATTTAATTCATCATTTATGTAAGTCTTTATTTATTTTTGTCCCCTTTAGTCTTCCATACTTGGTCTGTACTGTTGAATGACAATAAAAACTATTTTTGTCCGTTTGTCTCGTGCAGCTTTGCATTGTGTTTAGTGCTTTCTGAAAATGTCTTTCCAAAGTTGTTTTTTCATGCAAGAGATAGTCGCACAAAAGGTAATTTATGTAAGTACACTAACTGGTAAAACATTGACATTCTGACACTGACTAGCACCCCCCACTCTTCTCTCCTCATTGTCTCTTTTTCTGCCTACGGTACTTTTCTTTCTCTCCTCTCTCTGATCAGACATGTCAGTCCAAGGTCTTTGACTTGTCTGATGGGGTCTCACAGTATGCCTGGTTCCCCTGTGAAGAGGCCCAGCACTCTTCCTCATACCCTCATTACTGGCTCAAGGTAAATATATATATATATATACTCCTGAAAAATCTTACCTGAATATGTATGCCAACGTCTCCTGTTTTTTTTTGTTACTGAGAATTTGAAAAGATGCAACTAAAATATATACATTTTCTCTCTTTTACTCCATCTATCTCTCCTTCGCTGTCTTTCAACCTTCGTCACTCCATCTTTCTAGGCTTACTTCTCCCACCCCATGGTGGCTGCAGCAGTTATCATTCACCTGGCAGCTGATGGCACAGGCTATGTAGACCAGACCCAGTGTAATGTCACCATTCAGCTGGTGGACACTAAAGAGGCAATCCACAGTTTGGGTGAGTGGAAAACTATCTTTTAAATGTCTATTTAATTTCATTTGTGAAGTGGCAATATCTCTGTTTTGTAAATCCTTGGTGTATCTCTCCGTACTTCAAACTCAAACTCTTCCCCTCATCAAGTTCAAGTTCAAGTTGTGCTTTATTGTCATTCCGCTACATGCGGGTGCATACAGTGGAACGAAATGTCGTGCCTCACAGAGCCACGGTGCTACAGAAGTACAGACATACAACAGTACAAGTAAACGACAATCAATTTAAAATAAATACAACAATTTTCTTATAGATAAACTAAACAGGATACAAACTATACAAACAGTACGAATACTTACCGATGTGCATGTGCATTGTACATGTGCGAAGAATACATACATATTATCTTCTTTAGTGCAGTTTGTGTACACACAGCAGTGTGTATGAAAAGTGAATAGTGCGGTAGGTGAGTGACTAGTGCAAGTTTTCCGATAGTCTTAGTTTTTGTGTGGGGAGTCATAGAGACCCGGAAGAGTTCAGGGCTCTCACAGCCTGGGGGAAGAAGCTGTTGATAAGTCTGGCAAAGCGGGCTCTGATGCTCCGGAACCGTCTGCCTGATGGTAGGAGCTAGAAGAGGCTGTGGGAGGGGTGGGTGTGGTCCTTAACGATACTATTGGCCTTGCTAGAGCATCGTGTGTGGAAAATGTCTAGGATGGAGGGGAGAGGGGCACCAATGATCCTCGCAGCTGTGTTCACTGTCCGCTGGATGGTCTTGCGGTCTGCTGCAGTGCAGTTCCCGTACCAGACAGTGATGCAGCTGGTCAGCACACTCTCAGTGGTGCCCCTGTAGAATGTGGTGAGGATGGGTGGAGGGAGACATGCTCTCTTCAGCCGGTGGAGAAAGTGTAGGCGCTGATGTGCCTTCTTTGAGAGTGACTTGGTGTTGGTGGTCCAGGTGAGGTCCTCTGTGATGTGCACCCCCAGGAATTTGGTGCTCTTGACTCTCTCGACAGGCGATCTGTCGATAGTCAGTGGGGGGTGATCCGCGGAGTTCATCATTGATCCACTGCCCTTCTATACACACACAGGTGACTGGCGTTTGAGTTGTCGGACGAATCCACTGGTGATACCTGTGAACCATGACTTGAGCATGGCATTCTACCACACCAAGGCAATCCTAGTCATGTTCCGTTCATCGCTGGTGGCAATCTCCGGTGTGGGCTTACGTTCCTTCCAGTTCTTCGACCCCATCACCATCAGTGGCTGCCAGAGCAATGAGATCTACAACCCCATGGGCCAAAGGTGAGCTATTTGTTTGTATGTGTATGCGTGTGTGTGTGTGTGTGTGTGGGTGTGGGTTGGGGGGGGTTAGTTGATGGACTGAGTAACACAAACAAATTGTCAAGACTGACAATTACACAAATTAGATTGCAAGTAATTACCTTTATGTTCCACAGTATATACTATCAGCTTTTCACACCGGAACTAGTGTAGTTTCTTCCATTAATTTCTTAAAATCCTTCCAATTGATGTAGAATTTCACTAAACTGGATCGGGCCTCTCCATTGATAGTCTATACTGGTGTACCAGTGTGCTTTAGATTGTTCAATTTATTTTGACAAGCTCTCAGTCATGTGCCTTTTACTAAGTAGTGGCTTCTGTCACTTCACTGCAAAAGGCTGAGTAATGGAGTACTGCAGAGATGCATGTCCTTCTGGCAGGTTGTCCTATCTCTGCAGAGGAAGCTCTGAGTCAAGAGATTGAAGACATCTATAGAATATGAATGAAAGCAAGATACAACAACGCTTTAAAGAAAAGTATTAAAGAAGAGAATACATATGTAAATATGAATTATAATATATAAATATATGTGTTATTTCCAGTACATTCTTAGGTGGTGTTTGTAGCTTGATGGCAAATCTAGTAGAAAAAGGCAAGCCCATGCATGATATGTTATGGGGGAGCTTAGGCTTCTCAGGAGGAGGTGGATGACACCATCTTGTTAACAAAAACTTGTTTTGGGAATGCAACCTTCAACTGTCCCTTACATATAACATCTCTCATAACATTTGCGTACCCCTTAAACTCATCACACTGTGCCTTGTTACACTATTGTTTTAGACTGTACCAGTAAGACCTACTACCATTTAATGCAATAGCAATCATTACAATGTTTTTCAATAGGTATCACATTGTAGTTTCAATATAAAAGTATTATGATTAACATTTCAATTAAGTATATCATGCCTTTCCCTCTTCCTCTTGTTTACCTTTGTTTCTCCCCTATAATTCTACCCCCTGTCATTTTTACCCCACTTTCCCTTTTCTTACTGTTTCCGCTCTTTCTTACCCACATTTTATTCTCCAATATTCCTTTCACCTGTTCACCAAACACCAAATTCCTGAGTCGCACGTTGTAAAGAGCAGAAGCTATGGAAATGTTTCACAGTTGTATATGACTTGCTTGTGTGTGTGTGTGAGGGGCGGGGGGAGGCCAACCAATGTCAACCTCTCCGCCTTTCCCAAATGTTTGGGAAATTCCTTGTAAATCTTCAAAAGTCTATGGAAAATCATGAGGGAATTTTCCATGCTATTTTTAATAGCATTGTAAGTAAGTATAGTAATGTTAAAGAGGTGCAACGGATCACAGTTTTTAATCATGGATCATCACAGATTGGAAAATGTTCATATCAGCAAATATTATTGCTCTTAATTTATTTTAATGGGATTGTTGAAATAATCGTCATGTGCCTTAAATGATGCAGGTGGCTTTTTAAATGTTTTTATGCTCCTTTGCCGGCCATGATTGTCACTGACGAGACAAGATAACTTTCAATATCTACAACAAAATCCCTAGCAGGGTCGAATTTTGAAACAATTTTTGCAATAGACACAGCCATCAAGTTAGCCTGGCTTTGCCATCCTATGTACTTCTGCTCGTTTTCGATTTTGCTTCTGTAGTTAGTCTGGAACTGACACACCCGCTTAGGTTGTCTCCACTCAGATATCTGAGGGTCCAATCAGCGAACAGAGGGAGTTGCAGATAATGATGACAATGATGTAGCACTAGTGTGAGTTGTAGTTCTGTAATGGCGGTGGAAAAATATACAAGCAAAGCCGCTCATTCCATTGTGGCAAAGCTACTGAATATCCAGAACTTAAAGCCGGAACAAGAACAGTCTGTACAGAGTTTTGTTGGTGGCCATGATGTTATGGCCCTCCTCCCCACGAGGGTCGGGAGATGTTTGATTCTTCAGCTCACCTCATTAGTTGTGAAGGAGTTGGCTAAGGCAAATGCTAGCGATACTATGCTGATAGTTGTTATTGTCTACCCGCTTTTTGGACTATTTGAACAGTTGTACATAATTTCTAACCTTCCTGTGTTTAGATTGGATCGCTCAAAGGGAATTCTAATCATCATGAGCAATGTTTTTCAGGTTATAGGTGTGGATCTGCAATATGAATCAATGGGATATTTAACTTATCCATAGATCTATTGCAAAAACTACTTTGACGATGATAACAATAACAGTAAATTGAGAGGTTTTCTTGATAAACAGACTACTTTGAACCCCTTTGAGTACTTGTGCCGGAACATGGTTAGTGTATTAGTTGTACACAGTGTTATAAATGTGTATATGTCTATTTAAGGTATAAAAGAAGCGATAACACATTCTGTGAAAAGGTGTTTAGTGTACCTCTGCAAATAAGGTAAGAATATTCATAACAATTTATTTGACATTATATGCAAGAATAATTAGTATATACAGTGAGGAAAATAAGTATTTGAACATCTTGCTATTTTGCAAGTTCTCCCACGTAGAAATCATGGAGGGGTCTGAAATTATCATCGTAGGTGCATGTCCACTGTGAGACATAATTTTAAAAAATCCAGAAATCATAATATATAATTTTTGTTCTATTTATTTGTATGATACAGCTGCAAATACGTATTTGAACACCTGAGAAAATCAATGTTAATGTTTGGTACAGTAGCCTTTGTTTGCAATTACAGAGGTCAAACGTTTCCTGTAGTTTTTCACCAGGTTTTTACACACTGCTGGAGGGATTTTGGCCCACTCCTCCACACAGATATTCTCTAGTTCAGTCAGATTTCTGGCCTGTTGCTGAAAAACAGTTTGAGCTCCCTGTAAAGATTCTCTATTGGGGTTAGATCTGAAGACTGGCTAGGCCATGCCAGAACCTTGATATGCTTCTTACAGAGCCACTCCTTGGTTATCCTGGCTGTGTGCTTTGTGTCATTGTCATGTTGGAAGACCCAACCCAACCCATCTTCAATGCTAAAACTTAGGGAAGGAGGTTGTTCCCCAAAATCTCGCAATACATGGCCGCGGTCTTCCTTTACTTAATACAGTGCAGTCGCCCTGTCCCATGTGCAGAAGAACACCCCCAAAGCATGATGCTACTATCCCCATGCTTCACAGTAGGGATGGTGTTCTTGGTATGGTACTCATCATTCTTCTTCCTCCAAACACGTTTAGTGGAATTTTGTTGGAAAGCTATATTTTGGTCTCATATGACCACAGGACTTTCTCCCTTGTCTCCTCTGGATCATCCAAATGGTCATTGGCAAACTTAGGACAGGCCTGGACATTTGCTGGTTTAAGCAGGGGAACCTTCAGTGCCATGCATGATTTCAAACCATGACGTCTTAGTGTATTACCAACAGTAACCTTGGAAACGGTAGTCCCAGCACTTTTCAGGTCATTGACCAGCTCCTCCCATGTAGTTCTGGGCTGATTTCTCACCTTTCTTAGCATCATTGAGACCCCACAAGGTGAGATCTTGCATGGAGCCCCAGTCCGAGGGAGATTGACAGTCATGTTTGGCTTCTTCCATTTTCTAATGATCGCTCCAACAGTGGACCTTTTTCACCAAACTGCTTTGCAATTTCCCCGTAGCCCTTTCCAGCCTTGTGGAGGTGTACAATTTTGTCTCTAGTGTCTTTGAACAGCTCTTTGGTCTTGGCCATGTTAGTAGTTGGATTCTTACTGAATGTATGAGGTGGACAGGTGTCTTCATGCAGCTAACAACTTCAAACAGGTGCATCTAATGTAGGATAATAAATGGAGTGTATGGAATGTATCATACAAATAAATAGTAAAAACATCATACATAGTGATTCCTGGATTTAAAAAAAAGTTGTGTCTCTCACAGTGGACATGCACCTACGATGACAATTTCAGACTCCTTCATGATTTCTAAGTGGGAGAACTTGCAAAATAGCAGGGTGTTCAAATACTTATTTTCCTCACTATGTATGTTTTTATATGTATTATAATTATTATTATTGTCAGTAAGAAATACAATACACAATTAAAACAACATTTACACCAACATTCACGTCATGCAAGTATGCTATGATAGAGCTTCAAAGCTGGACCATTACAAACCAGGGAAGTAACTGATTAAATTGCTACAGTCCTCCAGTCTTTCAGAATGCATCCATTGCCATAAATGCTTTAAATTTAGCTTGGATTGTATATTTCTGGCAAAGTTTGAGAATTTTTTGTCGGACCCGTGGATTGTATAGAAGGTGTGGTTGGCAGACCACACCGAAACGTCCGAAGTGGCATTTGGTGAATGATTACACCCAGCTTTGACAGTTGACTGTATACATTATCACTGGCCTTAGTATCAAATATAGATGTATGATTGTTCCTTTCCTTCTTAGACATCTTCAAACACTCCTCTGCTTATTCCAACTTGTTGTTTACAGTCTAAGTGGCTATATTGTGATGTATGCAAGACGTACCTCACAACCAATTGTTAGCAATTGGTTTTGGCAGATCGAGAATCGTTCTGGGCAGATCCAATAGTTTTAAACTTCAACAAAGTACCCACCTTAACAGAAACAATGTTTGTCAATTAATGAGTCCCAGACTCTCCGTGGAAATTAAATGCACAAGTCTGGTAAGGCCCAGGCTACCATTAAGTCACCACAAACACAGAATACATAGCTCCTGGATTGCTTTATGACTGACAAAACCACTCTTTCAGATCTAATTTGACAGTTGTAAATGTTCCAGAAAACAGTGAAGGGGACGATGATCCTGTGGCATTCATGTCAAACATGCTAATGGAGATTATAAACAACGAGGTTTTTATCTCTACCTTGACCTTAGAGGTTGCATAGAGTGGGCAAAAGGCCTGATCATACAGGAAGGTCTCCTCCGGTGTTTGTGGTATGTTTTCAGCAATTCCAGGAAAAGGAGCAAGTGCTTCTAGGGGCTAGACAAGGTGAGCTGAAATACAATAATTCTACCCTGAGAATGTACCTACAGTTCAACGACAGTCTATCAAGGAGACGTGCAATATTCACAATATTCAAACATCAAACAAGTACTTTACAATAAGGGGGGGGGGGTGGAATCATAGATACTTTATCCAGCATGCTTGTGAGTCTCTTTCAGAAATACACTTAAATTCAACTCACCGGAGGAAGCTAAGGCAGGTAGCTATGTGGCTACTTTTAAAGTATTCTAATCAGACCTGGATATGTCTGAATTTCCACAAACTACATCAAACATTTTACAGTTCTCCAATTATTTTGATATCTCTAAGATAGATGTGGCTGTTGAAACGGACTTGGACAAACCCTTGCAACTACACAAAATCTTTGATTCCATCCATAAAATACAAAATACTTGGGTATACAGGTCACCTGTAACTTTGCTGATATTTCTAGACACCATTTTAAACCCCTAATGAGAAAACTAGAATCAGACTTGCAGAGGCAATCAGCCCTATACCTATCTCTCGTGGGTTCTCTCAAGTTTCAATTGTATAAAAAGAATGTTCAATCTAGATTGATATATTTGTTTTGTTGTCCCAGTACCTTTCCAGTACAATCTCTTCATTTTGTGGAATGGAGCTCATCCAGGACACTTCATGGGCAAACTCTGGAGGTGTAGAATTATCCACCTCCCTACAGTCAGCAGAGGGCACATTTGTTCTTGCCGCTGCTACCACACCATTGGATAGCAGCCATTAAGCATACAATTTCATGTTCAACCACCTGCAAACACTGGTAGAGCGGGAACGTTGGATCCCTCTGGAGGTACGCGAGGGCTTCAGGAAATACCAAAGAACACTTGAGCTCCACATCCCCAAAATGGTATCTAGAAATGTTTACTATATGCAGGCAAGAATAAAGGGGGAGCCTGAAAGATTAAGATTAAAAGAGGTTGAATTATTCAAATTTCAACTATTCCACACCAGCCATCAGACTGAGATCTATTATCCTTCCAAACTTTATTGGCAACAAGCATGACTTGCAGATGGAGGAAGGATATGCATTGCAAGAGCAAGGTGAACCCAGATTGAGAGAGACATTACAGTCTGGAAGATAGGACTTCAAGAAACCTTCGGCTCATACAGTAAATTATAACACTGCTGAAGATATTTTCTGTGTCCTAGAGAACCAGTTTGGAAATCAAACAGCTATTGAAATAGCGGAGGAAGTTCAGAAGATTGCACCTGTCAAAGGACATAAGTCACATAAAATAGTGGAACTTATTCAAGCTATGGAGAAGGAACTTCAGGACTTAAGGGATCTTGGAGACAGGCGCTGACAAAATCAATTAAAAGCAAGCTTCCCGAAACCTTCAAAAAAGAATGGCTGATTTTTGCTGCTGACAAGAAGAATTCTATGGCACCAGAGAAGCACTTTGATAGTCGTATGGCAATTTTTCAAAGAGCAATAGAGTATATACGGACATCTGGAACAACTGAGGGAGGAAAAGCTGGGCAGAAAGGAAACTCGGACTGAACCAAGACATGCCAGAACCAAATAAACCAAGGCAGAACATGGCCACACAGGGTTTGTCGTCTGTGGTGATGTGAAGCCCAAAAAAGGCAGGACCTGGGAAAAAAGTGAGGCCTAAGGATAATAGAGAAAAAGGCTGTAGTGAAGAAGTTGGGAGTTTGCAAGAAGTGTCTTGAAGTACACTATAATCATTCTCTAAACCTGCATATCTGTGAAAATCTAAACTGCAAAGATGAGAAGGCTCCTGAGCACAATTTGTATCTGTGCCCCAAATATGACATGAGGAAAAGCAGTTTTGATCAGAAGAGAAGTAAATCTTGTCCAGAGGAAGACATAGCTAGCAAGAAATATACAGTACTTAGGAGGAGTTTTTCAGAAGACTTCCACCAGAGTTCGCAAAACAATGCCGGGACCTCCAGAGCTTTTAACACTGCAAAGCATCAACCAAGCCTCCTGAAGCTAGATGAACTACTGGAGAACCGGAGGTTATAGCAAATACTGGAGAGAAAGTTGGAACATGATTTGACTTGGGTTCAGATACTAATAACTATATAATTAATTCATTATACCTCACAGAGCTGTAGGCTGAACCTCTGAAGTGAAGACATCACTCTCATTGTCCATGGAGTTGGAGAGATTAAGGTCCATATAGAGACAAGGCGCGGCCTGAAAAAGATCCAAGTTAAGACTCCCAAGGGCACATTAAAGTCCAACCAGTTGGTTTGTTATGGATTGGACAGCATTTCCGATGTCCACAAACACACCACACCAATTGCAAAAACAAATCCACGCTCCCCTCTGGACGTCTTATGCAACCAAAAATAAAGCATTTACTCATAAGCCACAAGGAAGGTCAACTAACGCCATAGAGGAACAGAGCTGTTAAGGATCTCTGTGCTGTGGGAGGAACCACATCCTAAGTTTTTTAAGGAGCTTAGCATGTCTACCCACATGTCCAAAACTTTGCAAGGTCAATGAGAGTAGCTGCTTTAAAGTATGAGGAGCTCACAGATGGAGTCCCTGAAAATCTTCCACCAAGCATGGTCCAAGTCCCTGAGTCATGAACACCATCTGTAAGTCGTAACATGTGAGGTATCTATGGATGGACGACCCCACTTTTCTACAAAATAGCAGAAGGATGGTTGAGACCACAATTTTCAGGACAGTGAATCAGCTATTGAGAATGGAAAAGCGTCTACATGACTCATGTGCGCAACATGGTAAATGGAGGAGCTGCAATGCAATTGTCCGAAGACGACATTGCCAACTGGGAGGGACCAGTGTGGTATGTGAGTCACCTTATTGCTCCAAACCCCCATTTTGTCTCCACCCCAATGAGACTTATGTGGAACAGCAGCCAAAAGTGTAACAGCGTCAGCTTGAATGATCTGGTAATGGAAGGTCCAGGCATTCTCAACCCAATTTGCTCCATCCTCCTTAGATTCAGAGGTGGAGTCAGTGCTGCTCTGTGAGACGTAAAGAAGATGAATAGCTCAGTCTGGCTGAAGGACCATAAAGTGCAATTACAAAGATTCCTATTGCGAGACTCCGAGGATGAGGAACAGGGAGAGTATGCTATTACCAGAGTGAACATCGGTGACAAGCCTGCTGGGTGCATTGCACAGCAATGAGTGAGACTGTTAATATTCCTCCCTTAACCAAGGAAGGAACTCAAGGAAGTGGGGGTTTCGGGGTGGATGCATCAAATCCGTGTCAAGTGGGGAATCTGCACAAAAATTTGGATGAACTGGACACTCACATTGAAACATGATAACGTTAATTGTAACACGTTACATTTCATGAAATCCATGTACTATTGTAGTAAACTATAAGAAATTTTGTTGACAAAGGCACAAATAAAAAAAGTTGAGAAATAGACTACTAAGTAAAGACTACAATGACTAACCTTTTTGATGAACATTGGCATAGCAACCACTGACAAAGTCAGAACGTGACAATACAAGAGAATGTGGAATACAGGAGATGTACCGAGGAAAGAGCAATATATGACAGAACTAGATATTGCACCGTTTCTGGGGAAATTAAGAGGCGCGCTTGTGGCAGCAGCTGCTGGGGCAGTTTTTTTTTTAACTATATAATCCTCAAACCTACTGTGTAAAATGTCACTCATTATGTCTTTGATTAAGTCATTTTTTCCCCAAAAACTTTCCTACTGCTGTATGTTACAGACATTGACAACACCAGTCCTGTGTCTTATAAGAGGCACTAACATTACACATTATTCCTGCCTGCTGTAGCTGTCTCTTACCATCACAGGAGTTGTGTCTGCCTGTTTTGTAATTAAAAGTGTTATTGAGACGTATATATGATTATAATCTGTATTTCCTAAGATATCCATCAGGGCATATTTGAGACTACTCAGATGCAGGATATATACAAATACACCCAGACATAGCTCTTGAAGTACTGAGCTAATTTAGACAGACTTAAAGTCCATGAACGATATCAGAAATTCCAGAACTTCAGGGTTGCTGAACAAAAAGTGGCTTTTGAATTGATTCACAATTTATGATTACTGATTTTAAATATGTTGATCATTTTAGCATAGACTAAAACATAAGGAGCTAAGTTTGTTGACGTAACTACTGAAAAATTTTACAAGGACCAGAAAATTCACTGCTGTGACATTCTTGACGCCATCTGTGTCAGAGCGATTAGGTACATTCAACTTCATATAGCGCTGCAGCAGTTGACTTGAAGTTAATTCTGGATTGATTTTTTGTCCGACTTCAGACAGCACCAAGGCCATGTCACTGGGATGTATCCATCAAAGTACCATGAGATCGATTCGAGAACAGATGGATGTGTAGTCGAATGCAATTTCTCAAAAACAACTGCACGGGTTCTGATGACAACCCAACTATTTTATCATTGGCTAGACTCACACACGTCACACTTTGACACGTTTTGTATTTACTCTGACGTGTTCAGTTTCATCAAAACTCCAATGTGGACTTAAGAGTACAATTAAATTGAAATGTTTTTTTTTATTCAATAGCCTTTATTGACAGACTGCAATCGCCAGTAGCAGTAACATTCAGTTCTTGTATTAGTCTAACACAGCAATGTTTTTGCTGTATTTTTCACAACACTTCATTCATCTGCTTTTCCTCAAGGTAAGTCACAAGACGGACAATTTCATTGTTGACTAACTGCCTTAGACATTAGCATGTGTTCGGCTTTCCTCTACGGAGTTAGCTATCATAACCAATTTTACTCAGAGGGAATCAAAGTACCAGTACTAACCTGGTCCTGCCATCCTACGTACTTCTGCTCAATTTTCATTCAGCTTCTGTACTAGGTCTGGAACTTGTATATTGACTCTTTGTTTTTCACAAGTCAGATATCTGTAGGCCCAATCAGCAAACAGGGAGTGGCTGAGAATGATGATGGTGATGTAACACTCTAGTTTGATGTAGTTCTCTAATGTTGGTGGAAAAAGATGCCAGCAAAGCCTTTTGGTTCATTGTGGCAACGCTATCGAATATCCAGTACATAAAGCTGGTGCAAGAACAGTCTTTACAGAGTTTTGTTGGTGGCCATATTGTTGTGGACCTCCTCCTTTTTTGGGTTGAGGAAAAGTTTGTTTTTCCAGCTTGTGCAGCTAGTTGTGAAGGAGTTGGCTAGGCGAATGCTACCATCCAAAGCCAATAGTTCCTATCATTTCCTTGATTTTTTTTACTATTTGAACTGTCATACATTCTTGCCAACCTTCCTGTGTTTAGATTGGACCATGTCAGGGAGATTTGTGGGGGATATAGATGTGGATCTGCAATATAATTTAGAGGGATATTTCATATTTCAATGACAATAACTACTTTGAAGATGGTAATGATAACAGTAAATTAAGTGAACGAACACTTTGAACCCATTTGTGTACTTGTGCAGGAACATGGTTAGAGTGTCAGTTGTACATATTCTTGTAAATTTGCTGTAATTTGTTCTTTTCTACAAAAAAGTACATGTTCTAATTAAGAGAACGATCACATACTTGGAAGACTGTATCAAAGGTATAAAAGAAGCAATAAGGCATTCTGTGAAAAGGCATTTAGCGTACCTCTGCAAATGGAGTCATTATATCCATTACATATTCTTGAATGTCATTATTTGCAAGGATAATCAGTGTATAGATGTTATTTTATTATTATTGTTTGTATTTAACATGATAAACTATTTCAACAATATTTACACCAACATTCCAAGTAGGTGTTCCATGACAGAGGTCCAAAGCTGGACCATTACTCTCCAGTCTGTCAGCTTGGAATGCATCCATTGCCATAAGTGATTATAATTTAGGTTGGACAGAATGTTTCTCTCAAAGTTAGACAATTCCTGTAGGACCTATGGAGTTTTAGAAGTTGTAGGGTTTCTGTTCATTTAAATGTATTTATTGTCATTGTCTAAATTGTACAACTAAATTGGGATGCCATCCTTTTAGGTGCATTAAATAAATACACAGTTTAAGAATAAATACATAAATAAAAAGGTCGCAAACTAATAAAACTGTGCGTGAATAGAAAAATGCAGTAAAATTGTAAAAATATACAATAAATAATGAAGTAAAATAAGCTGAGAACGTAAAAGGATAACACAATAAAATGACACCCACACCCATCCAACACATTCCACACTTACACCGTCTCTTGCCAGTGGAATGGCATTGCTCCCCTGTCTCCGTTGTCTCCTCGTTCTTCCACACCTGAAAATTAACCAAACGACCAAAGCAGAATTTTGTAAATAATTAGACCCATCTTTGACAGTTGACTGTACACATTATTACTAGCCTTGGTGTCAAATATTGATTCACAATTGTTCCTTTAATTATTAAATTTGACATATCCAAACACTCCTCTGCTCATTCCAACTTGTTATTTTCTGCTTGAGTGGCTATATTGTAGCACATGACCAAACATTAGTGATTGGTTATAGCAGACCCAGAGAAGCTCCAGGTAGATCCAATAGTTTCAAACTTCAACAAAGTACACGCCATAAATGAAGTAGCGTTTGTCAATGGGGAGGTCCCAGACTCTCTTTTCAAAGGAAGTGTACAAGAGTCTGGTAGGGACCAGGCTATCTAAGTCTGCGCTGCCTACTCTCACACACTGGCTATGACATACACACATTTGATGCGTTCCACGTGCTATGGAATGGTTCCACGTGCTGTGGAACCAATTGAATGCGTGCAAGTTGGCAGCACTGATCTAAGAACATCAACAAAACATAGGCAGGTCTATTTATCCTCAAAGCTACTTCCAGTAAACTAGTTTTGCCTTTGAGTTCCTTGTTGAGTTGTACAGAAGGCCTGTATGGTATATATTGGTTTGTCTGTCCAACAGTACCTGGAGAATTATAAAACATTAACTTAATTAATATCAGTTCTTGTATGTCAAATATAGCAATATGTTAGACTATAGACAATTAAATGAAACAACAGCTAGGCTAGCTAGCCTGTGCTTACTTAAGATAGCTGTCATAGTTTGAGTTCCATGGAACTAGTGTTACGATGCAGTGAATGGGTGTGGGCGTTCATCGGGCATAAACTCATATCGCACCGCGGCGCCTGCCCCACGCTACCTTGAGCCAGTCCACTACCAGGTCAGTGTCCATCCAGCCCTTTTCCTGGGCACATACGATAATGCAAGCTGGCATAATCTTGCCTTTCAAAATCACATATGGGGTGAATTTGGTCCCATCAGCGAGACATGCCAACATTACAGTGTTTCTTTTATTTCCATTTCAGTAGATCATACAACAACTGATTTGTCCCCTTTCTTGGCAACAGTGACAGATGTTGGCATGTCAAAAATGTCCTTGAAATCTGAGGGCAGGCGCTGGGCCAGACTTGTTCTACGACACAGTGTCGTACACACAGCTTTGCGCCGCACCATTTATGTACACCACCCAGTGTTAGCTTTGAATTTGTCGGTATGTTCAGCTCCTTGGCTATCTCCAGAGCCCTCAGCCGAATGTTTTCTTTCTTTTTTAAAGTTGGTGTCATAACTGTTTCGAACGTGTTGGTATATTTGAGCAACTTTTGAAGCTCTTTTCTCAATATGATCTCTTGACTTCTTCATGGGGGCACTTTACTGTTTATTTAATTTTTAACACAGTCACTAATTACGTAGCCTATCGTGTTGGCGCCCTCTACTGTTTCCCCCTGAGTTTTCCCTTTCCCCCCGTGATTTTGTCTATATTGTGAATGTAAGACGACCCCCATTTTATAGCCCATTTTTAAGACACGGACCTCATCTTATATTTTGGTATATACGGTACCATATTTACACAAATATTCCTGAATGCTTCACTAAACCAAGTTCTCTATCTGTGGGTTTTAGGGACCATACTATTATAACAATTACTAGGAAAACTAAAATACCTAAATATAAGATATCTTATGTAAAAGGATGTTCAGAAATTTCGTCTGGATAGTTTTTTGGAAGATGTTAGTGACATTGACTGGACAGATGAGTATGCTGCAGAGGAGCCTGAGGCCTCCTGAAATATATTTATGGAAAGCTTAATGAAGATTGTTGATAGGCATGCCTCTATGAGAAAGTGTATTGCAAAAGCGAGACCAGCTCCATGGCTGAAAAAAGCTTCATGAAAGTAGAGATGAAGCCAAATCTACCTTTGTAAGGTCCCGAATAGTGGGTGATGGCAAGATGGTAAAGAGCTCTGGAAAACTCTGAATGAAATAATGGGGAGATGGACAACTGGAGGGGCTTTCTCATTTTGGAATCAGAAGGCATGTTTATGACTAAACCATCACATGAAGAGAATTATTTACGTGATTTCTCCATAAATAAGGTCCATGCTCTGAGGCAGGATATGATGAATTCTGATTCTAATTATCAAAACCTCATAAAACATAATGTGATGTTAGACAAAAGGTGCAATTTCCTGTTTAATAGTGTCGAGGGGTGGGATGTAAAGAGGTTGTTGAGGTCTTTGCCTGAACACAGCTCAGTGGGTACTGACATGTTGGACAGTAAAGTACTTGGACTGGCAGTTGACAATGTTTGTAGTTCTTTATGTCAAATATTTTATGCATGCTTGATAAAAAGGTGTTTTTCCCACAATCTGGAAAGAAGGTAAAATTATTCCCTTCGCTAAAGATGACAGACTAGCACTCACTGGTAAGAACAGTAGACCTATTACTATTCTCCCAGTTCTTAGAACTGATGGAGAGAATAGTTCACTCACAAATACAGGAATGCTATAACAGCTTGAACACAGGTTTCCAACATGCTTATAGGCATAATCATTCAACTTGTTCTGCCCTTACAGTAATGACAGATGACTGGCTGAAATAAGTGGATGCCATAGATCACATCTACTTATTAGTAAATTAGAATACTGTGAATTTAGTGGAACCTCTGTCCAATTTATGAGGTGTTATCTCAAGTAGGATTTAACGGGTTTATTATGCTGGCAGCTGGTCTTACTCGAAGATCTTGGACTGCGGGGTCCGCAGGTGAGCTGCCTTGGCTCACTCTTCTATGCCATTTTTACAAATGATTTACCATCAGTATTGTGTAAAGCAACTATAGAAATGTATATTTATGATTCCACATTGTATTATGCTGCAAAAAAATTAGTAAATTAGAAAATGTTTTAACGGAAAAAGTTGGTACTGAATATGTCGAAAACCAAATAAATTATCTTGGCATTGTCTTGTATTCACATATTAATTACATCATTATGAACTATACACGGTATACAACTAGATATACAAGACAATGTAAATGGTAATGTTTACATTTTGTTATAGTGGAATCTTGATGTGATTCACAAGGAAGACTCATTGGAGAAAGGATCTTCAGATACAAAACTGGTGGTTTTATTAGCTGGTTGATTTGGCTGCGAACACAGTTTACAACTTGTACTGAGCAGTGTACTAATTCCGAAAAAAGAAGAGACATAGGAAAGCTTTTATGCTGACATTGTCCAACAATATTGTCATTATAGTGTGGACTTAAACTTCTAAATTACAAGAAACAAAAACCTTGTACTTATTGTTCAGATGCTAGACGTCAGACACATTAAGGTGCTTGTCTTAATTCAGTAATAAATATTTTAGTACTCCCATGAACCCTCAAGCACCCGATGGAAAGTATAGAGCTGGTCCAGTGTTCCGCGACAAGGACGAAAACCACACTGCTACTCCTGAATCCGGATCTGGGAGAAGCTCTCCCGGAGATGCGAGTTGAAGACCCGGCTGACAGAGGGCTCCGCCAGATGTTCCCAACAGACTGCGCTGGTGGAGGAGGAAGCCGGACAGACCTGGCAGGCCCAAGCGTATCGTGAGGGTCTGTTGGGAAGGTCTGGCGGAGCCTTCTGTTAGCAGGGTCTTCAACTCGCACCTCCGGGAGAGTTTCTCACCGATTCCTGGGGGGACTGGGGACATTGAGTCTGAGTGGACCATGTTCTCAGCCTCCATTGTCGATGCTGCGGCCCGAAGCTGCAGTCGTAAGGTCTCTGGTGCCTGTCGCGGCGGCAATCCCCGAACCTGGTGGTGGACACCGGAAGTAAGGGATGCTGTCAAACTGAAGAAGGAGTCCTATCGAGCCTGGTTGGCTTGTTCAATGCTGAGACAGTTGACAGGTATTAGCAGGCCAAGCATGCCACGGCTCGGATTGTCATGGAGGCGAAAACTCGGGTCTGGGAGGAATTCGGGGAGGCCATGGAGAAGGACTACCGGACGGCCTCTAGGAAATTCTGGCAAACCGTTTACCGACTCAGGAGGGAGAAGCGGTGCTTCACCAACACCCTGTACGGTGCGGGAGGGGAGCTTCTGACCTCAACTGGGGATGTTGTTGAGCGATGGAAGGAATTGAGAATCTCCTCATCCTGCCGTCACTCATCGATCACCCGGGCGGAAGTGACCACGGTGGTCGGTGGGCTACTCTGTGGCAAAGCCCGGGGGGTAGACGAGATCCGTCCTGAGTATCTTAGGTCTCTGGATGTTGTGGGGCTGTCGTGGCTGACACATCTCTTCAACATTGTGTGGCGCCTTGGGATTGTGCCGCTGGACTGGCAGACCGGGGTGGTGGTACCCCTTTATAAGAAGGGGGACCGGAGGGTGTGTTCCAACTACAGGGGGATCACACTCCTCAGCCTCCCTGGTAAGATCTACGCCAGGGTACTAGAGAGAAGAATCCGACCGATAGTCGAACCTCGGATTCAGGAGGAGCAGTGTGGTTTTCTTCCTTGTTCTTCAAATAGAGTGTTACTGACTATGTTCTGACAGTAAAGAAGAACATTAAATGTTTGCTAGTATATCTGGATCCAATTGACAATTGAATGTTTATGATATCTCAGTGTTTGTTTATGTGTTTGATTGGGGACACCAATGTGATCTTGTCAGCCAGCTATAAACTGTTAATGTTGGGCTTCTATAGACCAACTGCAGTCTAGTCTAACCCGCAACTTGTTTGACATTCTTTATCCAAGAAATTACATTTTTGAGAGGTTGAAGGGCTAGACAAAAACACGGACATGGACATAAATGGCAGACTGCCAGAGACACGTTCATTTTAATGCTTTCCCTTTGCCCTCTGCAAGAAGCACCATCTAGTGATCATTACATGTCAGTGACAACGTCCCTGTCTGTAGACGCATAGGTCAATTTGACACTGCGGCGCTTCTACTGTTGAAACATCTCGGTTTTGTAACCACAATGGCTAAGTTAAAAATCAAATCGGTTATTTTGGTATATTATTTAGTCACCCTGTAAGATAGCAACTCTAAATTGCTATCCAAGCTGTTCTTGTTGCAGTTGTAACAGTCAGTGGTGGGCATTTTGTTATATTTCAAATGGTATAGTTGCATTCACCATGAAGACCTGATCACTCTTGTTCAGCAATTTTTGAGCAAATTGTTGTAATATTGAATTTGTTCAATAATCTGTGATTGTTATCCAATATTTCTTTCATTTGAGGGCTATTTGAGGGATTGAGGGATAGTTTAAAAAAGGGTTATTGATTGTTACTGAAAGGGATTTAGACATTCAATTGCATTTGTTCTACCAAGTAATGTGAGTGTCTATATCTATAGTCAAAAATACCAGTAGGTGAGCACATAAAAGCTTATAACAGTGTTTTGGAAAATCTGAAGACACTGTTTATTTAAATAGTCCTACAGAATGGTTCAGAGGTCTTTGAACAAAACAAGCATTCCCTTTCATCCAGGATCTCAACTCATCTCATAATCCATTATTTGTCTTAATAAAAAACATTAAAAAAACATTCAAATTAGTCTCCAACCCACATACATTCTTTCACAGCAATCAAACTTTGATAATGGCAAAGGTTTGTCAATATTTAGTATCAGACAATGTTCCATATAATTGCAACCCTTTTGGTAAATTAGACAGAGTCTATGGGGTTATAGCGCAATCAAAGAATGCCATCGGCGCACATTTACATTACATTTATTAATTTAGCAGACACTTCTATTGAAAGTGACGTACAAGAGCTTTACAAAAAGTGCATAGGTTAATGATAATAAACTATGAGATGGCCCCAAAGACATTGCAGGTAGCCAAAACATGAAACATGCATTGTTAAAAACAAGCAAAAATGTGCCAATGGGTAGACCAGAAGAGCATGTAGTTAAACAAATTAAAATTGAATCCTTGAAAGTGATAGTAACCCACAAAGAAAGTAAGCAACAACAAAATAATTCACAGAGAATACAAGTAGTTAAATCAGTTACAATTAACCAACAGGTGCAACTAGTCCCTCAATAAGTGTCGATCTGTGAGGAGGAAGTAGACCTTCCTGGTGGAAAAAAACTTAACATCTGATCCAGCGAATCTTTCTGAAGTGCCTTTTTACTCCTGGAACAAGTGCGTCTTTGGCCTTTTCATAAAGGTAGAAAGACAGTCAGTATCTCTGATTGAGGTAGGGAGATTAGTTTACCATTGGGGGGCCAGACAAGAGAAGAGCTTGAGTTGGGAGCTGGCCTTATACGGGCCAAGGTGGGTAGCCAAAGAAGGGAGATGGAGAGGGAGAGTAACATGGGAGTGTCTGGATATCTTGAAGATCAGGCGGACTGCTGCAGTCTGAATAATTTGGTATGGATTGCTCATTCTTGGCAATAAATGAGTTGCAGTAGTTCAACTTAGAGAGGACAAGTGCTTGGACTAGCAGCTAGGTGGAATTCTCAGGTATCTCCTCATCATCTGGCTGTTGTACAGGATGAATGTACATGTCCGGAAGATTGCAGGAATGTGAGCAAGCCATGAGGGTGAGCTCGCCATTCATGGTAACCCAGAGGTTCCTGGCAGAGGATGAAGAGATCAGTGTTGCAGATCCCAGGGTGATTCAGAGATTGTGGGAAATAGATGGTTTTCCTGAAATGATTAGAAGTTCTGCAATGTTAATGGATGCCTTTCAGGGCCAATTTCAGAGCCCTTCTTATCAGGTTTGAATACAACAGCCTCAGCTGAAGGTTTGGTAGCCACGGCAAAGAGATTCGAGGCCTGATCCATGAAGGAGACCTTCCTGCAAACCTTTCTTGTATAATACAGATTTCGCATTGCATTAAAAAAAGATTCTGGAAACCATTTGTCAGTCCTTTATAGGTCAAGCACTGTCTTAAAATATGGTACGAGAAAATATTTCGATTCTTTATCAAATTTGAGTGGCAACCTGTTTTCATGCAGCAATTTATTATTAGCTCAGAGGCAGAGAAACGTTGATCCAGATGTAGCTTGTCCTCTGAGAAACATGATAAGTTGACTGAGGTAGGAAATAATTCATTTGTGAATGATCTGTACTTGCCTGAGAAGTGCATATTCCTCTGTGTAATATAAATAAACAGTAAATAAATCATGCGGAATCATCTAATGGAAAATGTTAGGAGAACGGTAGGATAACCCTTAACAAACCCAAGGCTAATGTTGAAACGCTCCCTAAAAACCGATTACTCATTGCGATTGTAGCTCTGCTGTCATGTCGTGTTTTTGAACTAAAAAGAATAAACATAATTATTGTTTTAATTTAAGTTGGTGGAAGACTTAAAAATGTGTGTGTGAAACCATGGAAGTGTATGCCCTAACTAAATCACTGAAATGCAGTGGCATGGCTCTTAAGTTTTGTCAAAAGTTTGTTGTGAGATTTCTATACCATGTTTCTTATTGTCAGATTTTTTACTCTGTATAACTCGAGACAACTACCATCTACACTTCCCAGCGTAACAAATATTTTAAATGCGTGTCTCACAGCAATAATATGAGATTTGAGAGACCTGTAGTAGGCTAATCTGTTCTTCTCCAGAATTATTATCATGGCTCTGTTGCAAAGTATCGTGAAAATAGCTGATGCTATGTAGTTAATTAGTCATGTTATCTACCTCAGTTGGTAACATGCCAGTAGTATGTATGTCTTGCAAATGGCCGAAGCAAGGAAGTTAGCCTTCTCCTCCTCATTGGATTTAAAGCTACAGACACAGAAATGGCACATCCTAAGGGAAGCTCATTGTGGGACTGCTCGTAGTGGCTGTAATTCTTCATCAAGGCTAAATTTCAGGAAAGAGACTTCAGATTAGGAGACCACTAGAGCATGTATAAAAGCATCAAAAAACAGCATGCCATGGAACCTTTAACTTGATGTAAATTTATGTTCATTTGGTATCCTAAAAATTCCCATACTGCACGGAAAGGTTCCAGGGTTCCACCTCCTTTGGCTATTCTATACACCTGGTAGTGACTGACTGATTACTCACACCAACTGGAGGGTTACTTTCTCCTCTGTATAAAACCTGATTCCTGCTCTTTCCCTTTTTACAAGGCTTTTCATACCACAGCAATGGTTTAACAGATAATTATAGAGGCATTGAAACGCTGACTTTTTCAAACTGCTCTATACCTTGAAATCAGTAACAGGCCCATGCCCACTCCCCCACACACAGACAAACTTACAAATTCACACACTCATTAATCCCTGGAGCTTTGCCACTGTGGAGTTGTTTGACTACCTCAGTGACCTCCCCCAGGGAAGTTTAATCTGGTCCCCCCATCAGCCTCTGGCTTTGCCACTATCATAGAGGGTGTGGAGGGATTCAGGATCTCTTTAAAGTGTTCCTCCTACTGCCCCATAACTTCTCCAATTGAGGTCAACAGCATACCATCTTTGCTGTATACAGCTTGGATGGTTCCCCACTTACCTCTCCTGAAAGTCTTTCTACATGGCTTCCTCAAACTTCTCCCACACCTGCAGCCTTGCCTCTCTAAAATCAGAGGCTGCAGCCCTTTGGGCCTGTTGGTACCTTGCAAATGCCTCCGGAGACCTTCAGGACAACAAATTCTGTTATGCCTCTTTCTTCAGTCCGACAGCTTCCCTGGCCCCCAATGTCTACCACAGTGTTCAAGGGTTACTGCCCCTTAAAGGAAAGGACCCCTATGAACTTGAGGCCACCTTTTTTCACTGTGGCTTCAGCAATGGAAGCTCTGCACATTGCCCATTCTGGTTCAATGCCTCCAACATCCGCAGAGATGCCTGAGAAACTCAACTGGAGGGGTGAGTTCAAGACATCTCAGACAGGGGACTCCTCCAAACGTTCTCAGCACCTGCACTGCTTGTTTGGGTTTATCAGGTCTTTCGAGAGTCTCCCCACACTATGGAGTGCTCTACTGAGGCCCTATTTAGGAAAACATTAATGGTCTTCAAAAAGGCTGAATACTCTGAGATGCATTTGTCCACTGGGGAAAACTCCAAAATAGTGACACTCAGCTGAGGGTATGTGTATATAGGTCGTTGAAATCTAATACCTTACCCAAATAGTTTTAGGTCAGAAACAATTGAAGGGTGTGTCCAATTGTGAAAGGTTGTGTTACCAATTAGTGGCTAAGCTGCCAATTTAAATCATTCAATTTCAACTATAAAGAAATGTCTGGGAAGTACTGAAATAATAATCATTATTATTTAAATATCAACTAAAGGGCTATTTTACTTGTGGACTCCCAAGCCTGACAAGTTTTCATGTCAACTAAATTGATGCGGCCATCGTATTGGATTTTAATAAATGCAATTATTTAATATACTCCGCTAAAATGTTGTATATCAACCCGTAACCCTGTTTTGTGGATGTTTGAAATGTGTTTTGATTCAAAATATTTTTACGAGCTGCAATGTGGAGGCCATGCAACAAAGATGCAAACCCACGTTTTAGATTTCTGCCTTTTTCTCATTTAGGGGTCAAGCTGGAGAAAGTTGGGGGTACATTTATTCAGACAAGTTTTGAACTGTATGCCCCATTTATTAAAAATAGGTACTGTTGGTTTCCTTGGATTAAGACTTGTTCAACGTACTCGGGCATTACATTCTGGCAATATAGATTTTCAACAATGTTTAGTTTTATAAGAATGCTTAGAAATTCTACAAATATAATTCATTGGATGACATGTATTGCTGTCCAGGATTTATGATTGTCATTTGATGCTAGGGGGTTATTGCTTTAATCATCTATCAATCCTGCCACACTAGCTAAACAACAGTGAAAGAATCTGTTTCTTTGGAGGACTACAATAACAGGATAGCATCTACTGTTGCACAAGTGCTACCAGACAAAATGTACATGTACAAATCTGACTCACCTGGACATGCAAACACTAGTCCTTCTGCTTGGCTTCTTCCTCCATACTCTGTTTTGCTTCTTGTTTAAGACAACCTGGGTGAGTAGCTACTAACTATTGCCATGTTGGTTTTCTTACCAAAAAAAGGGGAGCCCACCTATGTTTTACTTTATACTTTACAGCAAGAGTACTTTTTGCTAAAATTGACAAAAAATAAAGTGTGTTTTTATCACAGGAAATACCACTAGCTAAATACAGTATAAGATGTTAGTACCCTGGACTGAGGTGTTATGTTCCCTTTGTGTCTTTTTTGCAGTTTTAGCGAGCTAGCCATCGCCCAGAAGCTAATTAGCTAAGTAGTCACTACCATACTGTAGGTAGATTGTAGCTTGTTTGTTATGTTATGACGTTATCAATTTGTGCAACTGTCTTTGCTATAATGAGTTCATGTCCTAAACTTTGCATTGGGACCGTCAGTAATTAATAGCAGCACTTTCGTGAATGTAAGAAATATTAGGGTGTCAATAATAAATATATATTTGAGAATAGTAGTGTGCCGTGCTGAAAGCAGGCACACCTAATAAGCCATTGTTCCCATGCCTTCTCTTGGCCACTGATGATACAAATATACATGTTTGATTGTGTGTGCGAGTATGTCTATGTGTGTTTGCGAATGAGCAAGAATCATCATTAATATGTTATATTCCTCTCTCATCTTCATGTGTGTTGTCATTCTCTCTCTTTTTTTCTCTCTATATCTTTTTCATAGCTGTGTCCATTACTCGTGTGAGGCCATTGACTGCCAGGAGCCTCCAATCCGCAATGCAGAGCTCAAATGTAGCAGTCTGGGCTACTTTAACGGCGCACGTTGCTCCATCACCTGCAACTCAGGCTACATTCTACAAATCCACAGAGATGATGACATCATTAAGACCAAGGTAGCGCGCATACTTTCTCAAGCATTAAGCAGAGATTAAGTTATAGTAGAATGCAGGCTCTTTAGCTGTGTGTTGGTAGGGGTCAATGCAAAGCTTGTTTACATGTACTTGTTTGGTACAAGAACACTGGGAATCCATTCAGTCTTACAGAAGTCACATAAACCCTCTTCAGGCATGTTTACAAGGTTGTAATCTAATCAGTGAATGCCCCAGAAAAGGTATTGTGTAAATAATTTTTAAAAGAATTCACATTTAAAGAGAGAAAGAACTGTAGATGACAACCGAAAGCATGAACAGTTGAATGAGCAGTTTAAAGGAGGTCAATCTACAATTTATTATTTGTCTGAATTCCAGCCTAAGCTTTCCCTCCTTTCTGCATGAGTAATTAACATAATAGTGTACTTAAATCCTTTTATGTTGATGAGGATGAACATGTGGAAGTACTTAAGGAGTTATGGATCTTGATGATGATTAGAGAAAAGGTTGCTTGTAGCCTACACACAAGCACACAACAGTAATAAGGCACACATTCCAATGCATGTTTATTATTGTTCATGCCTCTGTGTGTAGTACACAAGTGCCGTGTGAAGTACACAAATATGCACACATTTCAGATATTTGATGTGTGTGCATGAATGAATGTATAGTGTATATCGTGAGCGATGCATTCTGTCATTTCAGTGTCATATATTTATCCAGTGGCATTTTAATGGAGGTCAGCCTTCAGGGCAAATGTGGACAGGATTTAAATTTGAATGGTGTTTCAACTGGTACAGCCATGGTATTTAAGGGTTACGACTAACCCTAAATAGCTAAACTTGGTATACTGTAAATAGTCCACTCTGTTGTACTGAACAACACAGAACATCTAATACCATTACAATTTGATAGACAATTTAATGGATAGTGGAGCAATTCGTCAAAAGAAAGATTTATCAATGAAGGAAATTATAAGAACAATGGAATAAAAACAAGTAGCCAAGCGAGAGAAAGAGAAAAGACAGAGCACTGAAGCTAATGAAGCTAAATGATAAAAGGAAGACAGTCTATTTGTTTTATGGTGTGACTTTTACTAATCTGGTAGATTACATTTCTGAACATATTGGTCCAACCTACACAGTGGCACATTCATTACATAAAAACAACCTTAGTGTCAAAACAATTTGTTAAAAGAAATTACGTGAAAACCATACCTTTGTTACATAGTCTACAATGGTCTTCTCACCTCTGCCTTTATTGATATTAGTTTACATTGTACATGGAACATTGCTTCTCTATGAAAAGTTATCCTTTAGTTTTAAATCAAGTTTTAGAAAATGATCTTGTCAACAACAAGCATTATCTGACAGTATTGACATTTTAATGTCCCATTTCTGCTTGAGAATAATTATACACTTTGAATATTGTGAATTTTTTTTGTTATAAATTGAGGTATTTCGTTAGTCAACACATATTCAGGTTGTTTTATTCTATCATTGTTATTTGTAAAATAAAACAATCAATTACAATTCATTGACTACACTTAATGCTGTGTGCAAGGAAGTAAAGGTTAGAAAAACAAAACGATAGATTGGCACTGTACAATTGGCACAGATCAATTTAGGTTGTTAGTTCAGTTCATGTTTTTTTTACTGTTCTATAGGCCATGTGTCATCCTGGGTAAGGAAGTGGGATGGAGCAAGCAGTCTGGCATGAATTACACCTAGTAGCCAGAGGTTGTTAAATCTCCACTGCAAGAGAAAAAGGTAGCTGTAAAGATTTTAAAAGAAGGAAACTCCACACACTTCTACACACACGTTCTACACATACTTGACTCTGGAACAAAAACGCTTTAAGGATTGCTCACACACAGACATGTAAATACGCAAGGCAGGAAGGAGAATATCCTACCCCCTCTCCCTTTAAAATCACTCCTCCAAAACACATGAACAGCCTGACTGCTGTTGGGGGACAGGCAGGCAGGCAGGCGGGCAGGCATCCCATCCAATCATTAGTGCCAGTCCGTTAGTACCATTTATTACAGTCCTGCAACACCCACAGATATTGGACTGCTTTAATTTGTAAACTTTTGAATGTATTGATTTCTAGAAGAATGTGAAGCATATTTTACGCAAATATGCTTACCCTGCTGAAATATCCATCCTGCTTTTAAGATAAGAGAATACAAAGCAAGGAATCTGAGAGCATTTTTTACATAATTTTTCCGGATCATCCGAGGTCCAAGGTCTACTCTCCTCTTCAGCTCAGCCCAATTATTCAATAGGATTTAGATCAAGGGACTTGAAAACTGATTTAGTTTTCAGTTAGAATTTTTTTGTAATGATTTAGGCATGTTTAGGATCAGGAGAAACAGAAGAAACAGCTAACATTAAAGAACATCCACCATACGTTACTGAATGGACCAAGTTACGACCCAACTCCTTGTTTATTTGCTCTGCTGCCAATTTTGATTGCTTGCACCGGACACACGGTTTTAAATTAAAAATCCTTTGTTAATTTAGTTGAAGCAAATTTCACAAATTTTTACCGTACTGGTCTAGGGGCTGCTATTGACTCCCAAGGAAAACACAAACATTACCATCAAATATGGCTGCAATCAGTTAGCCAAGCAGGTCAAATGTCCAAGAAAACATTATAGACATCCTCAGAAGAGGGTTCAGTGTGCACGCTGGAAGTTTGGTGTGAATACATCAAACATTTGCTGAGATACGACCAAAATTCCTGTTTGGCGGCTCGGCGGACAAATTTGATTGGTTGTACTGGCCAAAACGTTCAGAAAATAAAGGATCTATGTGAGGCATTTTGTGAAGCTTGGTCCGAAGATATTTATATTTTCTACCAAATTTGGTAAAGATTTCACTAAATTTGGAGGACACACAGTCTGCTATCACACGCTATTGTGTCACACAAGGGACCTCCCAAGATATCTGGAATCAATTAATCAAGCAAAATGATTAACTTTTATTGGCCAAAAGACATTCTTTTGCTGGCTGCGGCCATTCCCAGAGGTCGCATGACACCAAATTTTGGACATCCTTAGAAGAGGGTTCTGAGTAGAGATACCGAAGATTAGGTGTTGGTTTCTCAAAGAGATATATTGCTGAGATATAATCCAACTTCCTGTATGGTTGCTTTGTTGCTGATTTAGACCCAAAAATAGTTGATAGCCCAAATATTTGCTGTGAAATGACCCACCTTTCTGTTTGGTTACTTTGTTGCCAATTTGGGTTGGCTATATCGGTCAAATGATTTTGAATATAAAAAAACCCCATCAATTAATTGACTGAGGGTTGCTCTGACATACAAACGATGTATGCCAAGATTTCTCAACTTTTTATCATACGGTGCTGGGGGCTGCCATAGACTTCACTCACAAGATTAATTAATAATAATAATAAGAAAATGTATAAACATTTAGGAAGCTTTGCAGCTTCACCGCCTGGTAACCAATAATAATAACTACAGAGGGTACAACTTCTGGGGAAATTGTGGGGGTTATTGTGTCAGTTACAGATGGATATATTTACAGGCTGTGAAAATTGACACCCATGTACTGAACTAGACTATTTTATTTACAGTAATATAGTCCTACAGCATGCAAGGATTCAGTAACGTATCACAGAATCTTGAGTTAAAATCCATTACAGTCACAGTAGGTAATGTCACAGTTAATGTGACATAACTTACTGTACTAGTAAGTTTTAAGTTAATTTAAAGTATGATGTGCTTGTCAATCAGTGTTTAATAAGTATTTAGCTGCTCAGCTCCATGACGCCGTAAGTAATGTGTTTGGCTGATTAAACTTCAGTGGATTGAACCAGTGGATGTTTTAAAGACAAAAAGTGGTAACATTTGTTACCACTTTGTTATAAATGATTGTTATAAATGATTGTTATAAATTTTAAGGGATATTATCAGGGTAGTTTTTTCCTTTTTAAATAGTGCATTAAGAAAAGTATCTTATTGAAAGTGTGGAAAATCTACACAATTCCGTTTACACGTAGGGTGCAATGTATTGTTCTACAACGTAGAGTATATAATGATGTCATTAGCTTGTGGTTACAAGAAAGTATGCATGTGCCACGTAATAAAATGGTAAAAAAGTCAAAAAAGTAATGTTATGTGACCATCCTTGTCATCTGGCTCATAGAAACAACTAAATGGGACCGTATCATGGTTCGCAGATGAGCAGTACTGAGTCTACAAATGTTGTTCAGATTCATGAGGATGTAGATGATTGGTTTGCTTCGAAGAACGCCATCTTAATAACTGTGACAAGTGTTCTTTTTTAAAGGCTTCTCACAGATCAATGGCAACAACCAAAAATAGAAACTGGTACACCTACCAGAGAAACCCTAATAATAGTAAGGGTGAGGTCCCAAATGGTCAAGGATGAACTGCAGCAGTTCAGTATTAAGACTAACTTTTCTGATGTAGCTCTGATGTAGGTGTACAATACTGCTGTCAGATTTGGCAAGATGGCTAGTTTGGATGTTTTCTGTCTATATACGTTTAGTCAGCTAGATAATCATATTGTAACGTTATAACCCTTGGGTAACCAGCAGTGCAATCATTCAATCAGATCACTTCTGAACAACTGGCCCCAGGACGCTACTTTCTTGACTTTTCTTTTATATATATATGTGTATATATATATATATGTGGGTTATCATACAGTTGTTGGATATAAATGCTGTTTAATTTAATAATGGCAGTTAGCACCACAATTATGGCATAATAACTGTAAGGAAGTAATAGTAAAGCAACACATCGTCACTATAATAGTCACATATATAACTAATTCAGCTTAGCTTTCTTTGCGGAGCAGGAACAACAAGGGGCCAGATACTTATGTTTACGGTTTCTTTAATCCAATACAATAGGCTACTAATGAAGTCATACTAAAAACACGAAGCAAAATTAACAACGTAAGTGTGGTGAGCCTTGGTCATATGATGGAATATATGTTCCATCTAGAATAGGCTTATATTACTAAAAACCAAGAGAAATAAATACTATACAGTCATTGGATTTATTTTTGTGAATTTGACATCATGTATCTGATTCTTTATTGGTTGTTTACCCCATTCTGAAAGTTTTCTGACTCTACTTCAATGCCTTACTTCACTAGCCTGGCATTGCCGTCCTACATACTTCCCCTCATTTTCGATTTAGCTCCTGTACTAGGTCTGGAGCTCATGTACCCACTTAGGTTTTCTCCACTCAAGATATCTGAAGGTCCAATCAACGAACAGAGGGAGTGGCAGATAACGATAACGTTGATGTAGCCCACTAGTTTGAGTTGTAGTTCTGTAATGGCAGCGGAAAAGATGCAGGCTAAGCCATTCGTTCCATCGTGGCAACGCTACCGAATATCCAGAAGTTAAAGCTGGAAAAAGAACAGTCTGTACAGAGTTTTGTTGGTGGCTATAATATTGTGGCCCTCCTCCCCATGAGGTTCGAAAAATGTTTGATTTTCTAGCTCGCCTCGTCAGTCGTGAAGAAGTTAGCTAAGGCAAACTCTAACAATACTCAGCCAATAATTGTATTTGCCTCTTTTTGCACTAGTTGAACAGTTATACATGATTGCTAACCTTCCTGTGTTTAGATTGGACCTTTCGAAGGAAATTCCATTCATCATAAGTGATGTTTTTGGGGATATAGGTGTGGATCTGCAATATGACTCAAGGGGATAGTTTATCCAGAATTATATTGCAATAACTACTTTGACGATGATAATGATACCAGTGAATTTAGTGATTTAGGTCTCATGCAGGGACATGGTTAGTGTGTACATATTGTTGTAAATGTGTCGTAATTTGTTATTTTCTACAAAACTGTAGATGTCCTTACTAGTAGAAAACAATCGCATACTTGAAAGACTCTATTTAAGGTATAAAAGAAGCGATAAGACATTCTTTGAAAAGGTGCTTGGTGTACCTCTGCAAAAGAAGTAAGAATATTCATTACTCATTCTTTAGCATTAAATGCAAGGATAATTATTGTATATACGTTTTTTGTTATCATTATTATTATTATTGTCTTGTACATAATATGATTAACAATTTAAACAACATTTACACCAACATTCCAAGTACGCGTTTTATGATAGCGCTTCAAAGCTTGACCATCACAAACCAGGCATGTAACTGATTCAATTTCAATAGCCGGAATGCATCTATTGCTATAGTTGCTCATAATTTAGCTTGGCCAGAATATTTCTGTAAAAGTTTGAGAATTTATGTAAGACCCATGGATTGTATCGAAGGTGTGGGGTGCCTGTCTGTCTTGTCGGTGGAATGGTTCCCTGTCTCCATTATCTCCTCATTCTTCCACATCTGAAAAATATCTGTATCACACAGTTGTGTGGTAGTCACTGCACTGCATGGGTGGCAGACCCAAAGCAACCAAAGCTGCATTTTGTGAATGATTAGACCCAGCTTCGACAGTTGACTGTATACATTATCACTAGCGGCAGTGTCAAATATAGATGTACAATTTACAATAGTTTCTTTACTACTTAAATTTGACATCTTCAAACACTCCTCAGCTCATTCCAACTTGTTGTTTACAGCCTAATTGGCTACATACTGGCATAAGACGTTTGTCACGACCAAACATTGGCGATTGGTTATGGCAGATCCAGAGTGGCTCTGGACAGATACAATAGTTTAAAACATTAAATGAGTACCCGCCTCAACCGAAACAACGTTTGTCATTCCACAGAGCTTGATAACGACCCTTTATTAGAATCAAGTGTGCTGGAGCAAGGAAACATCGAAAACCTTCAAGACAGCGGCCCTCGAGGACCGGAGTTTTACACCCCTGGTCTAAATACTTATGATCATGTGATATTTCAGTTTTCCTTTGTAAATAAATTTACAAAAAATCTACATATCTGTTTTTGTCTGTTAAAATAGGATGCTGAGTGTACATTAATGAGAAATAAAATGAACTTTTTTATTTTAGCAAATGGCTGCAATGAAACAAAGAATTAAAAGTTTTAAGTGAACAAGTACAAAGTCTCGAAAGGGACCTGGAGAAAAATATTTTATATGGTGCTCATAAGATAATTTCTCGTGCGCACGAGAAGCCATCTTGTTGAAACAAACAATGCTTTGTTGTAAAATGTAGCCTCTAGCTATTACATAAACTCCAAATATACTGTGCGTTGAGGCTTATTTCCAGCGTGTTCTTTTTCAAAGGAACGGGAGACACGTGACGTCAAGTCTAAGTATGATTGAATAAGAAGCAGTTGAAAAAGGTTACAGAGCTCTAGGTCCGACTAATCTTACCCTAACCGACAGCAAATGCAGGTTGGTCCAACTGACTGTCCATCCCTGACCCAGCATTTTTCTAGCACACAGTTACATATGCATAGGCGTTTAAATGTACAGTGCATTATTCATTTCAACATCAGTTTAAATGTGTTCACACATAAAATACTGTATAATATACTAACTCCTCTTGGATTATAATATTAAGATAGGTGTACATAATATAAATCAGACAACTTTAGTCTTTGTGCATAAATATATGTGTCTCCCTATAGGCCTACTATTTGTTTTTCTAGTCAGCAAGACAAAAATGTCATGGTAAACTATTCAGTGTCATTAATTTCATAAATAAATGTGCACCTGGAACGGGGATGAATGCAACCATAGCATGAAAGGTCATATACACATGTATTTAAGATTCGTTTTGACATGAAAAAGTATTATGCTGAAACTTCACAACCACCAAAGTGTGCGTAGGGAAAGAATATGTGGGCTGTACCCCATGTATGGTCAGAGGGGACAGTGCCGCTACTCCTACCACATACTGTGCGTAGGGCTCCAACAGCTGAGGGGGCACCAAAAATAGCAAAAAGTCACCTTATAATTATAATGCTATAATATAATTATAACAATAATGATTGTTTCAGTATAGAAATATTAGGGCACTTTTTCTCGGTGTACGGAGGCATCAGAATGGGCACAGTTCAAACATTTAATTGCCTAACAAATGAAATGCAAAGGAATGCAGACATCTGGCCAAAGGTGCTGCTCAGTCAATGCAATTTAGATGATTAAATCTGTTCACATTTGATAAGTACTGTATTGGTTCTTACAGCCGATATATGGCCCAGTTTTCCAGACATGGATTAAGCCTAGTCCATGTTCTCTCACTTTTGGACCACAGATTTAATCCATATGAAACTGGTCCATTAATAGTGTGCACTCCTTGCTTGGGCTTAATCGATGTCACTCTTTACCTTGCTACACTAATTTACAACTACATTCAAAATGCTCTGACTAACACCAGTCTCTATCCTCTATAGGATACCATTTCCAGCCAGGGAAAAAACACACCCTGTCAATTTTCATTTATTCTCAATAAATTCTAAATATTTTGTGCATTCCCCGTGCTGGATATTACTTGTATATTGCCATAGGTATTACCTGTGTTTAATTTCTGGAATAAGGGTGCTCTTCATACTGTCCAGCTGTCTTCAATCCTGTGTATTACTAACCTGATTTATTGTAATGTGTGTTTGCTGTTGCGCCACAATGTATCCTTGCGTGTACCCATTACATTGACAAGAGTACCTGCCCTTAACATTTGTGCTCTCTACTGCCATCTAGTGGGCACCATGGCAATATTGAATGCATACCTTTTTTGAAATGTGAATATGACATAGCATATCAACTTAATTATTTTCTCAGTAAGTAACCAGTAGCTTACAAAATAGTCTATAGCTGTTGATAATTTCACTGCCCATTTACTTTAGCCTATTTCTTAACCTGGGAACGGGTTTTCTTTCTTGTAATCATCATTATATGGTTTCCCCTTTGAAACAAATTAAATGGTAGCACCTAATTTTTTTCCGTGTACATACGTCTACGCACGTTCATTTTAACGTCTGTACATGTTCATCATATATGACACAAATGTTCACAGACGTTTTGCCACAATCGGCTGGGACAAACGTTACAAATGGCTGTCAAATGTAACGTCTGTACACAAACGTTCATATCTAGATTTAGGCACTGTCGGCCTTTCGTAAGAAACACGTTTTTGTTATTGAAACCTGTTCAGCATGCAAACGTAGACATCTATGACATGATTGAGGTTCAGGCTGGACGACTCGCTGGATTACTCCATCATTTATCATACACAGTACAATACCTGTTTTGGCATAATGGTTATGCTTGCAGCGACTCTGCGTGATAAAACGAGATGGCCGGTGATACTCTAGGGTCTCGGAAAATCCTGCATGAAGCAGTTTCCCTATTATCAATGTTTCTAATGTTTCATTAACATTTTTGAAATGTTCGAGACAGACACTATGTGTGATTAATAAATGACACTACTAGTCAAAAGTTTGAACACATTGTCCCATGACTTTTTATGGGAAGGTGTATTCAAACATTTGACTGGTAGTCTGTCTGTTTGTCTGATCTTAAAAGTACAGTCCTTAGCTTAATTGTGCTAAATAAAAAGATACAATGGTCATGCTGTGTCTGGTACATTCAACTTCACCATTCTCAAGAAGAACTAGACCGAATATTTGAATCAGCTGTGGCCAGACTAGCCACAGCATGGCTACTGGGCCAAGGGGTGGGGGCTAGGTCACAACCCATTGTTTGTGTGTTTGGCTGAGCTCGCATGCGTGTGGCAGGAGCATGTGAGAATGGGAGCACGCAGAAGCTGTAGAGGGAGAGAGAATTTTGGAAAAGCTTTTACTTTTTCCCAGATTTGTGTACAAAACACTGTCATGAGTCTTCATATGAAGTTATTGAGTCAGACTCTCGGTTTTTGATTGGTAGTTGTATAAATCATTCATTTAGCGTTGGTGATAACTTAGATGACATGTATTTCAATTATTTTTGGAAATGTCATCCTCATAACATACCAAGTTTGGTGTTGATATGTCAAAGACTTGATAACATATGACCAAACTTCCTGTTTGGTTGCTTTGATGCCAATTTTGATTGTCATGCAACCTTGATGATTTCAGTGAATGTTGGTCTGATGATTATACATTCCAATTCTGGGGAAGATTCGACTAAAATTTTAAGAGGAGTATCGAAAAAACCTGTTTAATAAATTTATGTTATGCAGAAAAAATGATAAGGCGGCAATAAAGGTTCTGGAGGCTGTTTTGTTGTGAGCTATGTTATGCAGGTTGTGGAAATTGTTTACAGTTGGGGTACTCTGTACAAAAGTCTGATTTTTATCTTCTCACGTCTTCTATATTGGGCATGTTATTTTAAAATGTTTTAAGAAAACATTTTAATAATAAAATTTTAATAATAAGAAAAAGTAAAAACACTTGAGCTGGCTGTGCAGCTTCGCTGCTTGGCCACAAAAAAGTACGTTGTGAGTGTGGATTTAAAGGAATCAATGGAGAGGGCAGATCTGATGGAGAGGGGATGCTATTCTATAATTTAGGAAAGTAGACACTAATGTGAGTAGTCTGAACTCTTTGTTACATCCAGCCGTTTCCTCTGTCCTGACAAACAGTAATAAGCCTATGACTGATTTCGATTTGTGTTACGTGACAAATGTATCTCCATACCACAACCATAAATCATTTCGGTTGAAAGGTTTCTGAAAACAGTTACCAAAAGTAGCGTTTCTATTTGTCAGTTGTTATTGTGTTTGATACATTGAAAATATTTATGTAAAGTGTCTAAGATATCTTTTAAAAGTCTGTTATCATGACAGAGACTTAGTTTGCGGACATTGAGGTTAATACTATCGGGTGACAGGATCCGATAATTGTCTCCTGCGAATAGGTAAAGATATGTTTGACTGAGTATACTATGTGAAATCATAGGCATGAGATTCCTTGGCCATTTCAGGCGTGATTTCACAAATCGCAGAAGGACGATAACGATTTCTTCTTTCTCCTTTCAGCCAATTTGTTATATAGTAACTTTTGTTAATATTAAATTGAAGCTCAAGAAATCATACAATACACATCAAGTTTCAAGTAAATTTGAGGTCATACTTCATGAGAAGACATTTGTAGGTTTTTCCAAATAATCACCTTACATGGTGGAATGTATGGTTCACCAATCACTATTTTGTTTACCATAAGAAACATGACACCTTTAACAATTTTGGATATACAGGGTTGAGATGTCATCCCTTTAAAAATGGACAATTGGGGCGTAACCTTTAGGAACATCTATGGGCAGTGGGGGTTTTTGGTATTACTTGTGTCCTATAGTTTCAGTGTACCTCCCATCCATCCATCATCAGCCACTTATTGGGTTTTGGGTCGGAGGGTCATCAGCTCCTGCAGGGGGCCCTAAACTTCCCTATCCTGAGCTAAATTGATCAGCTCTGACTGGGGGGCCTTGAGGCATTCCAAGGCCATTGTGGAGGTATCATCTCTTCACCTATTCCTGGGTCTTTCCTGCAGCCTCCTACCAAACTGACATGCCTGTAACACTGCCCTGGGGAGGTACCCAGGGTGCATCCTTACCAGGTGCCTAAACCACTTCAACTGTCTCCTTTCAATGGAAACAAGCAGCGGCTATACTCCGAGCTCCTCAAGGATGACTGAGCTCCCCACCCTGTCTTTAAGCAAGATGCCCCCCACCCTCCAGTGGAAACACATTTCGTCTGCTCGTAATCGTAACCTTGTTCACTCGGTCATGAACCAACTCACATGACCATAGACCACAAAAATTGTCTGCTCAAGAGCTTTGCCTTACAACTCAGTTCTTATTTTATGATAAAGATGAAATACAGAATGCAATGCTGCAGTGCTACAACTCCTCAGGCACTGTCCCAAAATTCCATGCAATATTGAAGAGGTGTGTTATCCACAACACCCCATCCTCATCCAATGTTTTCAGCATTTCTGGTCAGATCTGGTCAGATCTCATCAATTCCTTAGGGCTTTGCCACTGTGACATTGTTTGACTATCTTAGTGACCTCCGACAGGGATTTTGAATCTGATCTCCCATCAGCCGCTGGCTCAACCTCCATCCTAAAGGGTGAGGTGGGATTTAGGATGTATTCTGTGTGTTCCTTCCTCAACTTAACAATCTCCTTAGTTGAGAGCATTCCATTGTTGCTGTTCATACGACCTGTGGTGGTGGACTGTAAACCAGGAGCACCTTGGTGCAGACCTAAACTCAAATTCAAACGAGTGTTCAAAACATACACCCTCCGATCCAACTACACAATTACAAAATCAACCATCGACCTTCCGCCTGGGGTGCTCTGGTACCACGTACACTTTTGGGAATCCTTATCTTCGAACATGATGTTTGTTAAGAGACAGTTGCATATCTTTCCAACTTAAGTGTAAGTCTCAAAGTCAATGCCAGTAGTTGTCATTTTGGTATGTATGGGTAAATCCATTGACACAAACCTTTATTGATCCTGATACCCTAGACCCTTATCGTAGAGGATTATACAACAGTTGGATATACACAATCTGAAAGTTATGACATGACCAACTATCCACAGAAACTTTAGTAGCTAAATTGTGTAGTTTGTCGAGTCAAATGATATTTTATGTTATAGTGCCACTTGCTTAGGTAAAGGTGTGTGTGCATGTGTGCTCGTTGTTTTCTCAATTGTAGAATTGACACTTTATTGTCCCCAAGTCTTAGGGTTAGGTAAGTCCTTTCCACAGCTTGAATATGTCAGATAACAGTATATGTATACTCTGTCATACAGTTAAACACAAATCCTCCCTGTCACTTGTTCTGTCTGTTTCTCCCTTTCAGGCAGAATCCACTGTGACCATCACGTGCGCTAATGGCAAATGGAACAAGCAGGTGTCGTGTGAGCCAGTTGACTGTGGCCTACCAGACAAATATCATGTCCATCCTGCTCACTTTACCTTTCCAGAGGGCACCACCTTTGGTAAAAAGAGTAAATTCCAATGTAAAGAGCCTGCTCAGCTCATAGGTAAGACAATGGTTACACAAACTGTTTTGCATACAACAACATTCTCGAACAGTACAGATACACACACAATGAACTGAGGTCATGTAGGACTAGGCCCCTCTTTACATCCACAAACAGGATGACTAAATCATTTATAGACTAACTCATGAGGCACATTTTACCAGTGTTTACTAGATGCAACAATGCAAAAAGGTAGATGGCATAAGTTAACAAAAGATCATGGAAATTGCTACTTGAGGTTCAGTAAGGAGCAAGTCTCATTTGTAAATATTTAAGTATGCCCGATGAGGGTTTGGTTGCTGTGAAAAATGCTCTTTAATGCTCTTTTTCCCAATTGACTTTCTTCCCCTTTCTATCTTACTGCCCCTCAATCTCTTTTGCCCTTCTTGTTAACCCTGTTTTCCACTTATCTTTTCCCACTCATCATCCTTAACATCCTTAACACGTCCTATTTTTTCTTTATTTGTTTTACTTCCCCTTCCCCTCTCTCCCACTCTCTACAATCTCCTAGGTTCAAACAACACACTCACTTGTATGGAGGACGGCCTGTGGTCTTTTCCGGAGGCGCTGTGTGAGCTGCGTTGTCCAGCTCCAGCCCCTGTGCCCAACGCTGTCTTGCAGACTAAGCGCTGCAATGAAACTGGTCTCAAAGTGGGTTCCCTCTGCAAGTACAAATGCAAGCCAGGCTACCATGTCAAGAACAAGCCCAAGAGGTGAACGGAGGAGCGCTCAGACCAGTTACTGCTGTTACAGTTTTATTTTTCTGTAGACATACAGGAAGTCTTATGATTCAGGCCTGGATTCATTCATCAGTTCAATTTAACTAATTGCTTGTCTTTTGCTTAATAGCCAACAAGGGTAAGATTGGAGCCCAATACGTTTTGATGTCTGTTATAATTAAATTAAATTAAGTTGAATTGTGCAATTGTTATTGTGTGGTGCCAAACTTCCCAATAAGATTAAATACTAAATACGAATACAGTTACATAACCACTTTTTAATGCATACAACACTTACATTTACAATCAAATAGAGTTTTAGGGTATAGGAAACAGCCAACCAGTGTCCTGTTTTTTTGTGTTGTTAAATGAATGACTAAAATAATAAAGATGTTTGTGGCAACAATTGCCTATAACAGCTTGTCCTCTTGCCTTCCAGACGTGCGTTCAAGCGGCAGTGCACAGAGGATGGCAGTTGGCTTGAGGGGGAGTGCGTGCCGGTGACCTGTTCCCCCCCTCCACCAGTTTATCATGGCATGTTTGAGTGCACTGCTGGCTTCCGCTTCGACAGCACCTGCCGCCTCAACTGTACATCCCCCAGCACCGTTGATGCCACCAACCACACGGTGAGGCCACTGCACGCCCCATGCAAGCAGGTCTGTCTTTCACTCTCTCTATTCCTACCCCGTATCGTATGGTTTTTATCTGTTTGCTGTGGGTATTACAGAGAGTGAGTGAGTGTACTTGTATCTTTCTGTCTATTGGATGACAAATATATATATTAGGCGCTGGCATGCTGAAGGTTATTGCAAATGTGAAAAAACTAATTCTGTTCTATTGTATGAGGCGTGTAAATGCTACTTTACTCAGTCCTTGACCTCAGCAGTAGCTTCTAGCTGATGGGTTGATATGGTCATGCCAGTGGCAGCGTTCTAATGAGAAAATCAGTGGGTGTTCTGATCTAGATTAATAATTCATTCACAGAAATCATTCACACTCACTTTCACACAAATTCTTTGAATACACTCCCTCACTCCCACCCCACTCTGTCAACATTGTCAAGCATACTAAATGAGATAATTTACCAATGACATTGCAATTGATTTATATGACAGTCTTGCGAATTTTATGTACTGTAGATATCTTTTTATTTTACTTGAGACAACATCCATATCGAAGGCTGCTAGATAAGGCTTGTATCTTGTTTCATAGTGGTATTCGGTGTGTGATCATTGTCCTTGGCCTGTGTGTATGTGTGTAATTGTTTGTGTGTGTGCGTGTACTGTATATATGTGAATGTGTGTATTACAGCACCCCAATGTGATCCGCTGTAGAAAGGATGGCAACTGGACTGGATCATTCCGCCTCTGCCCTCTGGTCAAGGGCCAGTGTTCAATACCTCAGAACCTGAACTACAATGTGCGAGCCATCTGTAAAAAAGGACATGGAATAGGTCTGTAGATTATAAAACAACAATGAAGAAATACTGAATTTGCCAAATGTAATAACTACTACAACAATAAACATTTCAATTAAATAATATATGAATCTTTATATGTTTAAAAAGGTTTGCTGTTGGAAAATGATAAGAACATATATTCCCTTACTAAGTATATTAACTAGTTCTTTCTTGATAAGTTTGCTAATATCTAATGATGTGTAATCTCTTTCTTTAAAATAATTTCTCGCTTGTTTTCTCTTGCTCTCGCTTCCCTTCTTCCTTTTTCTCCCTCATATGCTCACAGGTGATGAGTGTGACATGATGTGCTCAGACAGTAGCAACGACATTGTGATCCTACCTAGCAACATGACATCAGACAGCGTTATCAAAGAGCACTGGAGAAATCCACCCAAAGTCAAGGTGTGTGAATGTGTTTCTGTTTTTGTTTCTTTCTCTCTGTGTATTGACAGTATGTTTGTCAGTGGTTGTGAGGGTGTGTGTGTTGCTTCACAAATATTGGCTGCTCATTATCCTTTGGAATTAGGAATTTGACAGTGTTTCGATATCTTCTGTTACTAATATAAATTATATCTGATGTTTCTGATATAAATTATATGTGCCATGGCCAGACAAAAACACACTGATTTACACATGAACACCATATCCTGTTTGAGTACAGACAACTATACTGGGCTTAAAACAACTCTGGACACATTGGAAATACTTGAGATATCAAAAAGAGTTGTTTTAAGGTTACATATGCACACTTACTATACACACTTTACTACACTTTAATATGCATACACAATAATATTATTTGTGTTTTCTTCTTAGCTCATGATACAAAAATACATAAACCACAAATCATGCTAGGAAAATAGGTACAGAATTGCCTGCTCTCATGCTCCACCACCACCATCATAACTACTACCACTAACCAACCAGCACAATTACCACGACGTGGAAAAATAGTCGGATTCCAGACTGATCTAAACTTGTGAACCACAAGGCCCAGGCTGAAGCCAAGTCATAAAAGTTAAGAAACCTGTCATCAGTAATCACTATACTTTTTTTTAATTACTCTTTTACAAACTTTAATTGCCCTTATATTTTTGACATATCCTGACAGGGCTCATTGTATTGATTTTGCTCCTGATTGTTCAAATTGTAGTGTAAGATTGGGAAAAGGGGGAATTTTAGTTGGCTAGAACCATCACCTTTTTCCAAGAAGACGCTGCTAACTCTTCAAGAAGTAGTGAAAAATAAAATGAGTAGTGTAATGTTGTTGCTAGGTCTTTAAATTAGTTTTTGGTTTCGGAAAAAAAACATGTACACATCTTAGTCAGTCCTACCACCCTCAGGACCTCCATTAATTGTATCGGCTAATTAAGCTTGATCTATTTTTCTTAGACAATATGTCTCGTAAGATGTACTTTCGGATACAATTGCGATATTGACCTGTGATAGTGATACCCAGAGGACAATCTATACTTTTTGTCACTCTGGGTCAGCCTTTTTTGTTATGAGAAGAGAAGGGGGTCAGTACTAAAATAATACAATTGCAATTGATTTGTTTAATTGATGCCATCTATACTCAATGGTAATTTGAAGCTGGACATGAGGAGAGTGAACAGGTTCATATAGAAGTGTATGGGGTTGGGGACAAGATGTACTAACAGAGGGGTTGGATGAGGTGAAATCAATAAAGGAGGATTTCAGCGGTGAGTGAGTGTGTCTTTGTGAGCTTGCCACAGCATTTTATGATTCTTCCATCAGCCAGTATCAATCTATGCTGATGACAACCCTTGCCTCTTTTTGGCTGCACAGTTACAAGCAAAGCAAAAATGTAAAAAAAATTTTTTTTTTAACTTAATCTTATTTGGTAATATTGTAAATATCATGCCCCGATAAGTGAAAATGTGATGTTCCAAAACGTTTTATATGGCATCACCTTAAGACTACCAGTGACTGATAAAGAAAGATATGCTTATACATATTATACCTTCACTCTGCAGTCATCTGTGATGGTCTTAAGTTGATCAACCTTTAGTTCTTACTGATGTCCAGATCCAGTTTAGGTTCTATACAGGTCACAATTTTGTTTATATATCATTCTTTTTTCTAACTATACTATTCTGTTGACAACTTTTATTTATCAATAGTGATGCATAACCCCCTAAGACCCATAAGTATTTGGGTCTATTGTATTGTTATATCCATTTACAATGTCTCTCTGACCTGTCCCTCTGATCTCACAATAGCACGTTAGTCCTCTATCAGCATTTTGCCGCAGTGTCACAAGGCATTTGTCATTTTTATATCAATAATATGCATTGGGGACATGACCTCATACTTCACCACACTAAATGTAAGAAGTTATTATTACATGGTATTAGCAAACAGAGGAGTAAGACAGGGCCAGCGAAAGTGGATAAAGTTGAAGTACTTTTGTTCTGGGTGAGTATGTTAATGACATTATGTTAACAAAGAAAGGGGGAAAAGAAAAGCAGACCTGATTACTTTTCATTAGCTTTTTGTAGATGTAAAGATCTCACATACTATTATCTGGGCTTTCATGGGCTGGTAGTATTGTACTATATACTATCCCAATTATGTAATGCTGTAATGTAGAATTCTTTTGTTCTTTTTACCTCGAATGCCGCGCTGTCCTCAGATGCCTCAGCTTTCTCTCACAACTCATCCTGGCTCTCTACCCCAAATCCTTTTTCTTTTTTGCATTGATTTGCTGACCACACTGAAATGAAAAATACCTTAGTTTGCAGCACCACAAAAAAACATGGCAACTTGTGTGCTATTATAACATTGTGGTGGCGGTGAAGGTAGTGGGGGGTGTAGTCTCATGGAGGTCAGTCAGTTCTATGCTGCGGGTGGCAGATTTGCTGGAGTGGGGCATCAGGCAGGTTTAGGTTTTGCAGCACTGCATATGCAATATACATATAGTCCTTATCCAGGAAATAATGTTCTCTCAGTATTAAAACTATTTGCTGGGTACAGCCACATAGATTCATTCTCTTATTTTATTCAGGCATAATTGGTTAAATGCACAATACCACATACTTGGACACATTCTGACATGTTTTATACATCAAATACACATTTATAGAAATATTGTATGAGTACATTTATTTTTAGTGCACAGCTATATGTCCCAAGGCCATAACCAGATCATTCATATCGAAAAATAAGTTTTAATTAGTTATATCATGTCAGAGTTGATGTATTCAGGTATTATCAGACATTCAGACTGACACGCTACAAATCAATGTGTGCCTTACTATTAAAGATCAAGGAACTGAGAATTTTCTCTATATACAATTTGCATTTTCTATAAATGTGCACTGAATTACAATTAGGGCAGTCTAGTTGAAGTGTCAAAGAAAATAAGTGATATCAACACCAGTAAATGTCAGTGGTGACAGAGTACAACATCCAAAATTTAGAGCACATTGTTATCCTAACAGTAAAAGACAATGTAATACATAATTGGATTATTTCACCAGGAATTTTCTTCCTACCTCTATAGCGATTGGTTGCAATTTCAATGCTAGCAACAGCAGATTTGTTAATATTGCGTTCAAGTGTTCCTTTTCTCTCTCCTTGCAGACCATAGTATGTACCATGGGGCTGAAGTGGTATCCACACCCAGCAGAACTTCACTGCATTAAAGGATGTGAGGTAAGGGCTTAATACAGTGATGAAACAATGTATGGAAATAGAATTAATCCAAGAAAGTGAAGTAAGGCTTTCAGTTGTTTGTTAGGAAATTAGCTCATGACTTGACCAGTTAAAAACCCCTTACGACATTTTACCAGTATGGGAATATTGTTGATAGGGGGATGTCAATTATAAAGTCCACTCATTTTGTAAGCTTGATCTTTATAACTTCAAATGAAACTTCACATCAACTGGCACATTACCTGGCATATAGCTTTTAACTTTCTTTGATCCATATCTCAATTTTCCTTTAACGCTAGAAGCGCCATGCCATTTCTCCCTATGTACAGCACCATCTGGTATTCAGACTGGGACGTTGTTATTGATGTAATGCTAGATGGCGCTTCTTACATAGAGCTAAATGCAAGGTTGGAAAATTGTCTCCATCAATCTGTCATTTATTTGAGTCCTTAGCACGAATGGGGAAAGTGAGTGCAGAGAGTGTGCAATGAGAGTTCATAACCTACAAACACTTCCTTTAGTGACGTATTTTCTTACTTGTAGTCACTTAAAGCAAATCCATTAAGCTTTTGGTCATTAAGGCGCAAAATGACATAAATAAAATACAAAACCAATAGCAAGTAACCCAGCGACCAGTTGTTCACAAGAGATCTGATGGGATTACGTTTTCTGGATGGGATGAAATAAAAAAAATGTGTTCTTCAAATTAAAAATAAAGGATTTTGAAATTAGATTAAATCACATACCCCAGTCCTGATTTAGATCTGGATCAAACCTTCAATTTGTGTTGTTCATAACTTTTTTGTAGGATCTTGGGAAACGTTAGATTAAAAAAAGAAATCAAGATCATTCTGATCTCAGCAGAAGGGTGGATTCAAGGTGGATTTTGTTACATTACAAAATGCAACAAAACGTTTAATTGGTCAAATAAAACTATATTTATATAAAATAATTTATATATTTTTATTTATGAGTAAAAGCAGAAGTTTATGTTGTTCTGGCAGAGTAACATGTCACTCTTCAGCAAGTCCCTCTTGAGAGCTGGCTATTGGATAGGTTCTACCTTAGCCTACAGGATGTGCTCCCATTTCTAACACTGGGATTAAAACTTTTGTGATTTTGGAAAGTTTGTATCTGAATCAAACATTGTTTTGAAAAACCAGCACAAATGTAAAATGGATTACCTGATCCTGGATAGGAAAACATTACATTTTGAAATCCAGATAATTCAGATCCAGATTATTATTTTTGAACAACTGTCCCTTATAGTGTAGGGAGGAGGGTCCATTTTCCCATTTCAACATCATAAAAGTAAAAGAGGGTGGTTTGCCTCATTCTCGCCTGAATATCTTAAAGATCAACAAACAATCAACAATATTTTGACTGTTTCAACGCACTGTGTTGCTATTGTACCCTCTCTGAAGCCCCACACTAGCTAGCTGTTAGATGTGAGGTTACATTCTCTAAACTGTATCTAGAGGTATTACTCCAGAAACAACACTTTCACTGACCAGTTCTACACTGACCAGCATGCTACTTATTCAGCAGTTAACAGTAGTTCCCACCATACAAAGAAACAATGCTTGAGGAACTAACAACAGTAACTAAAGTGTGCGTGGCTTAAGCGAAGTCAAGTACAATGAAATGACAAGTACAGACACGTACAGACAACAATCCTCTGTGACTCCTCAATTTGGTTGGATACTCTTCATTGTCTCCTCTGTCTTTGCACATGACTCCTTCCTTTAGCAATTCCTGCCTTCTTTACCAATTCCTGTTAGTCTTACATTATAACAGCCAACTCAATGAAATAGCTTACATTTTTTTTTATGAGAAGTATAAATGAGCATTTTACAACCTCTACAATGAATGCCTATATTTTGAACTAAGTGCCTAAACGTAACGATATGCTAAATAAAACGCACGGTTGTGCTGCTGGTCTTTTGGAATAATATATATTTAAAAGGTTGTATTGGTCACATTCTGTCGTTAATTGCCGTTTTTAATCATGTCTATGGTGTATTTTTCCTGGTCCTGTAATTTAGACATTTGTATTCTCATCTTTTTTCACCTATCTTGTTTTCAGCCATTCATGGGAGACAACTATTGTGACTCAGTCAACAACAGAGCATTCTGTAACTATGATGGAGGGGATTGTTGCCATTCCACCGTCAAGACCAAGAAGGTGAGTACTGGATTCTTAGAACACGGACTTAGTACTTTAAATTTTTACCACAATTTTTGCACATTTAGTTAAGATGAAGGTTGGGTAATCAAAATATGGTATGACTGCAGTTCTTGCAATGTGTATATTGCATTTACAGTGTCTTTGTCTAGGCCCTTTTGTATCAGTCTGCCTAACCATCTATCAATGTCTGTTTGTGGTGAAATTGCACTCTAAGAGTCTTCTTCTTGCTCTGGAGTCTCCTCATTTTCTTCTCAGGTATTGTGCCCACTGTGTCCTCTCTCCAATACAATACCGATGTTATCTTCTGTTTGGCTTTTTGACTGGACATTTTATATTTGAGTCATAACTATCAATACTACAGTTACAATATTCCTATTCAGAAAGGCAATGATCTCCAACTTAATTTTTTTCACTCTGCTTCACATTTACCCCAACAAGTGATTATGGTCAGGAAAAGACAGCAGTTGTGAAGACAATTGGATCATTTGAAATGTTCCCACTTCGGTTCTGTTCCTGAGTGTTGGTTGTTGAGTAGCTTGTTTGGCTCTAGAGAGAGCGGTAACTAAGGAAATCAGGTAGGAGGTTGAAACAACAGGAAGTGGTCTTTCATAATATGGTTTGTGTGTTTGTGCTTTGACCTTTAAAACTGCCACATGGTCATAGGAACAAAAGCAGTTATTTGTTTTCTGTTCAGAAAACCCCAATGTTGGCTAAAGCCTCGTATGACGCTGTAGAACATACTGCACAGACCATTTTTGCAACTCAACGAAAATGTCTTGTTGTTTTTTCATATGAGTTACTGGTATTGATATTGAAGGGAATGCATCTCAAGTCTTTAATTGAGGGCATGGAAGTAAATGCTATAGCCCCAGTGGGAAATGACCTCACTCCCACAGCAGTTTCATTTTATTGATTGACGCTATCTCTGCTCTACATCTACTGGCCAGACTCCAGGCCAAGGGCTTAACAGAATGTTGCGTAACAGAGTCTCTGACATACCAAAACGATGGATAAGTGTGTGTATGTTAGGAAGGGGTATGTAGTAGGAGAAGAACAAAGGGACAAGTTAGTCCCTCAATCATTCCTTGAACTGGGCTATGGGCTTATGGAAGTTTGTTCCATATCAAGCAAACATAGTACTGTAAGACAATTAGGATTTATTTAAATGCCCTATTGTTTGGGTCAATGAGAAAGCCATTCCTAGGCTTTAATGCAAAGTATGGAGGGAAGCTCTACAAAAATATGAGGTTGTTTCATTTTTTAAGTCTATACAGACTTTTTTCAGTCCATCTACATCAGACACTATTTATAAGGAAAGTGGGTAGTTTATGCTAAATTATATGAATGCTTTCTGATAAAAACATACCTAATTAGTCAGTTTGTTATCAGCAATGCATGCTATTGGTATCTCAGATATATTTATTAAGGTTCCTCCAGTAGGAGGGAACCTATTGTTTTTGTTAGTACTCTTATTATTATATTCCTCCATTAAATGACTCGATATCTCAAAAAGTTTTTTCTTCAAATTTTGCCCAGAGATACAACAGAGATACATTACTCCCAGATGGCTTGTGGCCCACGTACGCCCAAAGGTGATGTTATAAGCCACGCTCAAAGTCCTCTAAGTACGTTATTTCCCCAGTGCCCCATTACTCCAAAATGCCTCAAATTTGGTATATATGCCTTATTTCTCATGAGGAATTAAAAGCCATCAAGGACCCACAAGGTCCATCGTGATAGATTTTGCTGTACAGTAAAAAGTTTGGACAATACTTCTGAAAAGCAGCTAGCTCACAACAACATTGCCCAGAACTCACTGTGTCCACTTGAGCATTTTCATTGATTTATGTCAAAGTGGTCTGCTACATTCCCACATATATTTTGAGATTGCATAGATTAAATTTGAGCATATGCAACCAAAATTGAGGCTATTTCGAAATGGCCATGATTTTCCAATTGTTTCAACTATGAAATAGTTGCATCAAAATACTCCTTTCAAACTTGACTTTTTCTGTGTCAAATTTATCACATAATCCAACTAAACTTCACTATTTCTGTTATTGCTGGATACGAATGGTCGGAGACAAAAAGGATAAAAGCATTGTAATAAAAATGCATGAGTGTAAAATATAAGGCCTAACGTAATTTCACACTTACAGCAACATAAAGGGAACTTTGTCTATTTACAATAGACCCACCTTTGTGCTATTGAAAACTCACGTATTGAAAGGCCATGGATGTGCCATTACTGTAACTCTAGATTTTCCGAGATGGCTCCGAGGAGCAGCTAGTATTATACACAGGAACATTGCTGTCGAATCCTCCGCTGTTATTTCTGATCCCAACGGGCGATATCTGATAGTATCAGGCAAGTTATAAAGTACTCCGGTGGTCCTGGCCTCAAATATATGGCCAAGTTGGGATGCGGAATTTATAAATACTTTTTTCACTACTATTCCTACTACTCTACTAAACTTGACAAATCTTTCACCACACAACTTGCCCTCTCAAAATCAGCTAATTAATTACCCTTAAACCCTTAAAGTTCCATGTGGCATAACTTTGCCTAATAGATCCTTGGAGGACCAATTTCCCTACCGAAATTTTTGCTCTTTTTTGTCTTGCTTGTCCATTGCACTTATTCACAAATTTAAAATGTTTTACTTGACAAAAGGCTTCTGCACAACATCATTTTCTCCAATGACCACAGCTTTGTAATGTCTGACAACACCCCTACTTCCATAGAAATCCATCTGCCTCATGGCAGCCAGCATTCTAAACTTTGGAGATTCAACTCCCATTTGCTACGTAATCTCAAATTCTCTGAATCTCTTTCTTCACAATTTCAGTTTTTCTTTGACGTTAATGACACGCCAGGCATCAGTAACAACACACTGTGGGAGACCTTTAAGGCTTTTGTATGGTGACGAAGTATGTATTTTGCTTCCTACTTTAAGAAGTCAGAGCAGGCAAAATTTTAAGAAATATCAGACAATATCCAAAGATTTGACATCCATATCCTGCCAACCCCTCTTCTTTGATTTATAAAAAGCAGCTCCAACTTCAATCTGAATGTAATTTATTATCAACAGGTAAGGTCAACAGGTAACTCTTGGAGACAAAACAGAATTTTTGTGAGCTGAGGTAAACTGCTTGCATATCATACCCAAGCAGCCAGTGCTTCTAAACTATTCCATAGCATCAAATCTCCTTCAGGAGACACTCAACGTGTTTTCTGATTATTTGGCCAATTCCATTCATAAGTCCTCTCATGAATGGAAAGTCCTAATCCTGAACTGTTTTGGAAATAAAAAGGCTATTACATCCTCAGTTAACCTGGGCTAATGTCTACTACAAAACCTTTGGTTCTGTAATTGCCCCTTACTTGGTCAGAGTTTTCAATGAAGCAGTATTGAAGGGTCACACATGCCCCATGTTGTCAGAGGCTTCTATCACTTTATTATTAAAAAAGTACAAAGGCACTCTATTTTTTGCAGTTACAAGTCTATTTCATTATTGAATGTAGATTTCAAGATTTTAGCTTAACTTTTGGCCCGCTGCCTTAAAAATTCATGCCAGCTTTGATAGACCTTACTCAGACCGACCTTTTTCAAAAAAAACAAAAATGTCAAACTACTTCTAGATCTGTGTAAATCTGGTTTTGCCAGATGGCCCTCTGTCCCTTTTTCACTAGTGGGGCAGGTCAACCTGGTGAAAATGGTGGTATTGCCCAAATTTCTTTAAACCTCCTGATGCTTATAAGTAGTTTTTCTCATGTCTAGACCACACTCCTTTTTTTGGTGCAGTGGGGAATCCTCCAACTCCCAAGGGAAGACTAGCTTTGCCAAACATTCATCACTACTACTGGGCCTGCAACTTTAGAAGGTTTCTATTCTGGAACACAAATAAAGTACAGAGCAATTAACCTCAGTGGCCCTGTATAGAAACTCCCTCCTTGCATCTCTCACTTTGGTCAGTGATCTGCTCCCAGTTGCCACATCCAATATTGTTTTTAAGTACAACTGTGTCATCAGCGTAACAGCAATATGGTATAGTATGTTTACGGAGAATGGAACCCAAAGGGAGCGTATACAAAGAGTGTTTGATCTTGATCTTTCATATAAGAGTCGAACCACTGTAGAGCAACAGCCTAGATACCAATCCATTACCAAGAGATCCAAAAGGATGACATGATCAACAGTATTGAAAGCAGCACTGAGGTCAAGTAATATTAAAATAGCACAATTCTCAGATTCATCACCAGCATCAAATCATTCAGTACCTTAAGTAGTGTTGCTTCTGTGCTGTGGTGTGGTCTGAAACCTGACTAACAGTTGAGCAACACAACATTATTACTTAGAAAAGGAGAGAGCTGAGAAAGAACAGCCCTCTCCAGTAATTTAGACATCAACTATTATTTAGAAATGGGCTTAAAATGGTTAATTACCTGTAACTATGGTGTTAAAAACAGCAACTAACTCTTCTGTAACCAGAGAGGAGGTTGTCTCTGTAAGACTGGTAAATAGAGAAACTGGTAAGGCCTCAGATAATTGCCCAGCAGTGGAGTGGTCCAGTAACTGAATGTAGCAAACAGGCATATGAGGCTTACATAATGAACAGGAGAGTGATGCATTAAGAATAACAGGCGTATGGTCATATAGACAAGTATCATCTAACTCAACCATTAAGACAGGAAAACTAAAAGATAAAACCAGGTCAAGTGCATGGCAAAGATCATGTATAGGGCAGGTTACAGACTGAGTTAAATTGCATGAGTCCATGAGTTGTAAAAACCGGCTATCTAATTGCTTTTATGGACAACAAACATTAATATTAAAATCCACATTGATAGGGTTACAGAAGTACACAAAGTATACAAAGGACACACAAGCAGCGATACACAAGTACACAAAGCAGCAATCTGGCCTGTTCAACTTTGAATACTTGCACCTCGAAGCTTGAGTACTTGCCAACCGGCAATAATCAGGACATGAAATGATGTTTAAAAACTGCTGCTAAGCCCCCACCATTTTCCCATAGATGTGGGAGAACTGAAAAATGTTTTTTTTTACTGGGAGTGAAAAATACTGAAAAATAAAAGTCCAGATGATGTGATAAGTAATCATATAAAATGAGAGTTTTCTTTGTGATTATGCATCCACCAAGACCATTTTAATAAGGATAGTATCCACAGTAAGCAATAATTCTTTATGATTCTTAGAACAATCAATAAAACGGAGCTTACCGTAAATTACTCCTACACAACAGAAATATGGTTTTACTGGAATCTACAGAAGATTGTTCCGGAAAACATGTTGAAGACCGGTATGTCTGCTCCAGCGAGCAACATGAGATAAATCAGCTACACCATGAGTAATCCACCAATACAGAAGCTGCATGCTGAGGACCTTAGTAGAGGGGACTACAGAGTCTCCAGATCTTTACCAACAAACACGTTTTCCCCGTTGTCTGCAGCGTTTTGTCCCCAAAATTCATGCAGCATTGATTTACCACCTTAGTCTATATGTCTCAGAGAATTTGGCAATAAAGCAGTAGTATTGAGACACTCTGTGCAAACAGACATATAAACAGAAAAAACTAAAAAACACAGGTAATGCAGCTTGCCGATAAACTCTCATGCGCCATCATTGTCATTCTGATGTGTTAAAGTTCACTTCTAGCCCTATCCTCTTTCCATGAAGTACGCACTTACATAGACAGTATGATTTAATGGCCTCTGATGCTTGGTTCCACCCTGCCTCTGTGGGTTCATTGGCTTTAATGTGTCCTCTTTCACTGTGGCTTTCATGTTGCTCTGGGTGTCCTCTCTGGCCCCTCTGCTGGCTCTGAGACATGTATCCTGGGGGCCCCAGGCCTACATGCCCCGGCTTCTGCGTCCCAACCACTCTGAGAGCCTCTGATCAGGGCCAGATGTGGCAGCTGGCTCAGCCAAGCCAAAGGTCAAGGACAAAGGAAATCTTGTCAAATTTGCCTCTCACTATGACTAGCGAGAAAAACAACAGGGCGATGGGAGACGGAGAAAGGACAGAGACGGTGAGGAAGGAGGGGGGGAGACAGGAAAAGTAGACAAGATAAGCACAACCTGTAAAAGGGAAAAATACACTTTAGAATTGAGACTTAGAGAGTGCCAAATGGAACAGGTACCGTGAAAGAATGGTCGGCAATAAAGCTGGCAATAAACCTTTCTTACCCTGTGCCTGTGGCAAAAGTTAGAAGGCGTGTATGCAAATAATTGCCGCCGTTCTTATTAATGAAAACAAAAACTGTGGGTGAATCTGCATACCTCTGCACAATTTAGAAACTGAGTATATGCTATGTTTTGAGTCAGTGTGATGTGGCAATACTATGGCGAAAGATGAAAAGAGAGATCTTTATATACAATAAATGATCTTCAGTCTGATGGTTATTGTTGATTGTATATATATTTTGGGTGACTAAGTAATTATGCCTAAAATATGGCCAAGTAATTGCGTGTCTGCTTTTGGCAAGATTCAGGATACAAGATACACAATGTTGGTATCGAAATGTGTGTCTTGGTCCCAAAAGTGTTGTTTCAATTCGATTTTCCATTAGATGTTCCGTTGTACGGTCAAAAGTGTAATCAATGTTTTTGCGGAGATAAGTTAAGCTAACGATGGCTGACTAGCTAGCTACAGTCACTAGCATCACAACGCCAATCACAATTGCCTATAGTAGAACAATCGTTTATCAGCTTGTTAATTACTGGGATATCAAGAGAGCCAAGTTAGCTCCCTAAAACAGCAAGACACTTGCAGAAACAACATGGGGAAAGGCTAGGGCATGAAGCATGAATATGTAGCTAGCTTTGTTTCCAGGTTGTGATATCAACACCCTTTATTTTTGTACGCCCTTTGACTGGTTAGCTCCAGTGATTCCCACACAGCAGTATTCTAGTAGTAAGATAGCTCAGCTGTACAATTAACCAGGGGTATAGTCTGAAACTAGAACCAAAACGAGGCATAGCTGGATTCTACAGGAAAGGCTGTAGACCACAACCAAATGGTAGCATTTTGTTGTTGTTGTTGCTGACAATGATTACTTCCAGTGAACTTGTTATATTAGTCAGTTTTCCAGACACGCATTTCAAGCTTAGGCTATATTAGTGTTTGGGGCTATATTTTCTGTTTGCAAGTGGTACTAGAATCACGATTACAGCAAAGATACTGTCAGTGACAATGTTGTTAGAATCAGCTTGTGTTCAAAGGGAGTTCTTTATTAATGTCATGCAATATGCTGTAATACATCTTTAAAAATATCAGTACAAGGAAAAAAGCTTAAGGTTGAACTTTTTCAACTATGTGAGGCTGCCAGACAATACCATTACCTCTGCATGAAGGGAAATGAGAAGAGAACCCTGTTTCATTCTACATTTCACTCTTTGTATTGTTAAGAGTAAATGAGCAATTCCATGCTTTTTAATCTATGTAATCTCCATTAATAGGCTAATAGGTATTGTACGTCTGCTCATGATGATTAGAAAGTTTAATTGCGGAAAAAGAAATACAGTGTCCCTACCAACGCTTGTAATAACAGATTAACCGAAAACACAAACTGATGCGTGCCTGCAGAATTACATGTCCAACACAGATGTCCGAGTCAGAATTGGGGTAGGCTGAAAAAGCATCATAAAACTAAAGAAAGTTTCTAAATAATAGGCCTACGTATCATCTTATTTTGGCTGAAACATAATAACGACAGCATGTGCAACATTACTCCAATGTATTTTATTACATAAAGATCAAAAACTATATTTGCGCTAATTCGTTTGTGTGTGCATCATCAAGAACATTGAGATCCATTAAGGAAAAAATTTACATGCCAATCACAAACACACAGATCACAAATTTCTGAATACTCTCCTCTCCATACAAAGCTGTAAGGAGAGGTCCAGTTTTCCACCTATGCATTTCTGTAGGAAGGAATTTACACAGAAGATGATACATTTGGCCCCTAGGTACTACAGAGACGTGGCATGCTGGTCTCGCAGTTTATGCAACCGATAGCTATTTCTGAAGTGTGTTGCTCCCTCCTCTTTACATATAGGCCACATTTCCTTAGGAAACTCCTCAATGTTTAATTATTTGTTCAGTCTCCTACAAACCTGGTGCCCCCGAGACAAAAGTTGCTTAGTGCTTCCCTGTCTGCACCCTTATGTGCAATCCTTTATTATAGCCTTGACTCTAAACAAGAGCATGTGGAAAGGATGGAGGGACCTTATGTTCCCAAACATACGCAACTGGGTTACTCTACCTAATGTTGTGATTCAGTGTTTATAGTTTTAAATGCCGTTTTACAAGCTTTTTAAGATTTGTTTTTAAACTTTCTACCACCACTATGTTCCCACTAGATGTTTAGTTTATTGTTGAATGTTAACTTTGTTGACATAGTGTTGGCAACTCAGTGATCATGTTTGAAAAAGATGCTTTAATAGCTAATTGAACTAATGCTAATAGTGTTGAGGAAACTATTACATGCAGTTTATGTTTTTTAAGTTGCAACAAACCATTGCACATTCAGATGCACATTCAGATATATATATATAGCTATGGCAACTTCTTACTCAGTATTAGAGTCAGAACTGTGTTGTTACATGTTGTCATTGTGACAGTTGACAGTGATGCTGCTACTCATTCCTCAGAACATAAGCGATGTTCGTTACAAAGCCAGCTTTCCACGGGTAAAAGGCACTAGTAATATGAAAACGAGACACAAACAGCAGTACTTTTGATAAGCTATGAGGGGAAGAATGGAATGCAGACGATCCCTGATCTGAATCACTACTGGCATTGCAGCCACATGTGTTACTCATTTGTGTGACCCTGGGGGGGGATATTCAACGTGTGTACAGTACCAAAACAGCTGAAGCAGTTCCCCATGAGAGAGGCGACACTACAGCAGCTGGTGCCGTTGACGCGCTGCCAATGTGACGGGTGACGTCAAACACGGGCGCCCAATCCTATTCCACTTCTATTTTGGAATGTGCTTGCAGGCACTCATCTCTACTGAAAGGCGTTCACAACACTTATTTTTCACAAGGAATCTGTGACGGCAATGCTCAGATCAGAGCAGTTGCTGATGTTCTTTGTCATGCTGTCTAACATGTCAGTTGGGTTGGCTTTTAGGATTTACACTTTAATGTTCGGTTCTAATAGTTCAAATGATTAATTACCCTTAATGCATTGGAGTCATAGATTAACACACTGAGGATTTGACTGAATTTCATTCCATCCTTGTGTATTTAAAATGGCTTTATGTAATCCCAGGGCCAGATAATTTATCCTCTTGACATGTGAACCTTTTGGCCTGGCCACACTAACCTAACAAACCAGTACCAGTAAAAGAGACTATGTACTACTGTAAAGGTAACTGTCATGTTTCTTTGACTTTGTTTGTCCCCTCCAGGTTATTCCTTTCCCCATGTCCTGTGATATACTGGAAGACTGTGCTTGTCGAGACCCTAAAGCCCCAGAAAAACGTAATGGACGGGACTCCAGTGGCCAAGAGAACGATCATTCTCTGGGCTGACCCTTCTGGACTTCAACCAAATCTCCCAGAACCAACACCCTTGTCCCCCAACAATACCCGAAATCCATACTGGAACTGGGAAGAACCCCCCAACCCTCTCTTCTAACCTCCTGCATATGCTGCTTAAAGATGTACTCCTCCAGCCATACTGCACCCCAAGTCTGCCGCCGGCCTCTATGAAAGATTGTATACATTGATTAAATATTGTACATAGAAAAAGTCCAGACATAAGGTCAAAGTAAAATAATTCCAAACAGTAATTAAACCCTGTCTTTAAAATACTGACAGAAAAAAAAAATATATAAATTGCAACACTTTTTACATCTATTTGAAAAAAAAGACATTTAAAAATTATCCCCAAAATACATTTTGCCAAAATTGGATTGCATGCCTTGTGTTCTGTTTGTGCCATCTTTGTGAATATTTTAATGACTTTTCTCTAAAAGCTCATAACTTTCTTTGAAAGCAAACGAATGAAAATCTTAGGGGATCCTTCTCTTTGTTGTAAAATATAAAGTTTGAATCTGTGGTACTGAAAAAAAAAATAGAAAACAGACTATTACACTATTAGTATGAAAGTACTTGACGTCCTATGTTGTTTTGCTAGAAAGTTTTACACATTCCATTTCAGATTTTAGTGCATATTCAAACTGTCCTTTTAATATACAGTATATGCATTTTTTCAATAGGCATCGCCGCTAGAGGAATCCTATTATACAAAGATCTTAAATGAGGATGAATTAAGGGTTTGCTGTGTAGCCATACTGAAGACATAATGTTTAAACATAGGAGAAGTCTTTACTTTTATCAACCAGAAAAAAATACAGTTGTATCACAACACAAATTCCAACCAGTTGTGTTAACATGGCATGGCTTCTGCTGCCGTGTTTGCTGCTACTTTGTCATGCAATCTATTTGCAGACATTTATAAGAAGTGGAAGACCTGTCAAATGTATTTATGGACACGTTTGCTTATGCATGCACACTTAAACCGACAGTACACATCCCACATTGCACCACAGCATTGATAAGAGTGAAAACAGTAAATACGCACTAGAAACTTTCAAAAACCTAACACCTCGTTTCTCAAACACTTAAATCTATAAATTCTTAATGTATAGATTAGATGCTCCAGAACATTGACCATGACTTCAAGAATATGACGTGCACCTCATCTTAAATGTAGTCAATGTTCGCCGACCTGCTTCTTCAGTTCAAAGGTTTTGCTTAGAATGTGCAGGCACATGCTACCATAAACATAAACATGTTCTGCCAGTGGAGTGCATGTGCTTTGTGCACACAGTTCCCACATTTTATTAGTGTTAAACCTGTTCTGCAGGTTCACTTAAAACTGTCAGTATGTATGTTGCAAGTTAAAATGTAGAGCAGTAGGAGTTCTTAAACCCAATGGATCCAATCTAAAGACTGTAACTACTAGTATTGCCTCTTATCTTGTCTTTATTGTGGTGCTTGTGGTGCCATCCATGATGTCAAAGTTTTGTGACCTTAATATGTCACACCCACCAACCACAACAACATTTTACTTCAGTAGACCCTTTGGCTGCTATTCTGCATACTTAATTTCATATCCATTTCCTCTTAAACACACATCCGGCTTATTTACATTGAAAGATGAAGACTACTCGGCATGTGGTTCATAGTTTGCTGCTCCAATGCTTAACCATTACACATGGCAAATGTATGCATATCAAATGGCATGGACACGCAGACCATTCAAAGTCATAGCCATTTTAAAATAATACCTGTAGATTGTAATATGCAATCAGAAAACAAAGTTGAAGGTCAATGCTGTCCAATGCTGTGAAGATTAGTCAAAGACAATTGACAATACCACACAAGGCATGGAAAGAAGCATTCTCAGTCAATATTATGTAAATCGTATGTGTGAATTGAATACCTTTTAAACCCAGGGAGGAGGGATGTTTCATTGCTTATTTTCACATTTATCTTTTCATTTTGCAAACTATATTTAATCAGTATTGTTATTATTGACCTCAGTTACTGCACTTTTAGATGCCATTAAAGAAGAAACACATATTTAAGTCAAAACCTTTAGAAGCTGCTATTATTCGAAGGGGTTTTATAATAGTGTAGATGTCTGGCCATTTCACTCTCCTATGGTATTGCTACTATAATAGCTTTCTAGTTATTGGTATTCCCACTAGATTCCCACCTGACATTAAGACAAAAAGGAACCAATGTTAAGTATGTTTTGTATACTCATCTTTCTTGAATTCTGTACATCTCAAGGTGTGATCAAGACGTATTTGTGGCATTTCTATGTAGGGTAAAAAGGCTGCACATTGAGACATTATGTGAAGACATGAATGCATTTTGTTCCTCTTGACCAGGGCACAAGCTATATAATTTCTGTGGTTTATAGTTTATGTAATCCACCATATTTTGTGTGAATTGTGGAGCCTTAACCAATGACATATAAATGGAGAAGGAATGCTATATGAAGAGATAACCAAAAAGGGACTCAGCAAATACTTATATAATTTTTAAAGATATGAATAATGGATGTTTTTTAAGACAGCTTTGACAATTGCATGAAACACTTTATACTTAATATATCCGTGGTAAAAATTAATTGTAAAATGTAGATATTACTGAAAGGTATGTAATAATCCTCAAGATACTGCTGCTTTCATTAGAGATTGAACTGCAATCGCTACTTAATTCCAATGTCAGTACTGCATATTTTTCTGTCAATTGAACCTTTGGAAAGCCATTTCATACGATTTGTATGGGCCTATCTGTTAGTTATTTTGTGATTAGATCTTCAATCTTAAACTGGAAAGACTTTAAAGTTTGAAGACATGACATCTTACTTTCCATCATACATACCCCTCCCTTTAACACCATTCCAGGTAATCATCCCAATTATTTTTGGAGGCCAAATAACCATTATCATACAGAACATTGGGAGAAAGATACAGGCTACAGTCTAAGCTTGCTTGTGTTTAAACCATGTCTGAGTCAATATATGTTGGTTGTAGTTTTGGTTCTTTACATTGGACAATGTACCATTCTTAAGCCATAATGCAAATACTTTAATTGAATTGTGTTTTCAGATTAGATGTTTTGATTTGAGGACTTCACCTCTCTACTGTAACCACAGGATCCTTTGCTGTACCTCATGCCTGTAATGTTTGCTGCTTCTATATTTTGCTATGTTAGTAACTTTGCATCTCTTACCATTAGTGTAAATAGTAGAACTATTTATTGAGAGTGTTATACTTTTTTAAGTTTTATTTAATGTTCATGTAAGTTATTTTTTACATTGCTCTTATAAACAGACATTGGTTGTGAGTCAAAACTGTTTGTGTGTCACAAAGTGCTTTTCAAAATATACACCAGACCATTGGAGTTGTCATCTTGGTTGAGCCGGTGGGTGTGCATGGATGGATGCTAGTTTCATGCAATAAAAAGTCCCCATGCTTAAATGTGACTGGGTGCCAGTGCACAAAGGTATCACTTTTTGTTTATTTTTCAAATCAAAAATTTACTGTCTTTCTTTGTCATTGAAAATGTGATAAAAGTTTAGCATATTACACAGGAAAGTAGACCATCATGATAGAGTAGTGTGTTCTAGACTATATTTAACTCAGATTGACACTATGAGTGGAATGAACGTGAGATTCAAAGTGCCCAGGGACTGCATGGTGGCAGACATAAGGATGATGGGGGGTGAGGGATAAGGCTAGTGGTGGTACCCCAAGTGATGTTGGATAGGGCGAGTCATGCATGGCTTGCTTTTTCTGTGGAATGAGTATGGAAGTACTGTCCTTTGCCACAGGCTAACCATACCATGAGTCATTGTTTCTATCAGACTTTCCATCACCACCCTACCCAATTGATTTACTTGGAATGACCAGTAACAAGTAGGGTTTATGGATATCTGGAGGCTGTCATTCATACAAAAACCTCAAACTGATGTTTCTAAATTACATTTACGAAACATACTTTCTTTTACTCTGAAACTAGGTAATAAAGAGGGAGGGCTTTTCTTATGATGACCAGCCTTAAAGCGTGCATGGATGAGTCTTCTGGCCAAAAACCCAAGCTTCCAAAATCTATGTTTGCCTCTTGTGGCATATGCCCACGTGAAATCAGCAAAAAAGTTCAGCGTCTGAAGGACTACTGCTCAGAGAGGACGACTCAGAGAGAAAGTGTGAAAGTGTAAAGGTAGGTATCTTCTGCCAATGTGTTTATTGACTAACCATTATACACCAACATATTGATGTGCCATCATCTATAATACGGTTTTCTTTCTAAAACTATAGAAGGGCTCAGGGTCACTTAAGTATACTGAGTGGTATTATTGCCATTTTTGTACCCACTCACTCTGCAAATGTATTTTTAAGATGTACAAAAAATCTATGATATAGTTGTATTTGACAACCATGTTAAACCATGTTAACCATGTTAACAACTGTTAAGGATAGCTCTTCAAATTTTGGCAGAGTAAGAAAGAATCATAACTACATTGTGCATTGTGTACTATTGTAGTACCACCTGCATTAAATATACATAATACATCATCCTCTTCATACACTTGTCACCAGCATTTAAGCATTCGTAAAGGCTTTGTATTGTCCAAAGAGTAAAACATGGATTCAAACAATATTTATTGTAGATCTTAAAATAAAACAAAAACATATGATAAGGTGATTTACTTGCAGTCACCTAAAATTTGTCACCTAAAATGTATTCTAGTGGAATAAAGAATGTATTTTTACGACATTTTGTTTATCTACCATCCATAAAATTATTTATACCAAACTTGGTTAGTCAATATATCTTGGTTTTTTTTATTAATATGGGTGGTGCTCAGTCTTTCACCTTGACTTGGAGTTCACTATACCGACAGAGCCTATCTGACCCACACAAACTATCTTGCTGATGGTTGTTTTGAAGTAAAGCTAAAAGAACTAAATGTTTCAATCCCTTAAGTAGGAAACTATTGATAGTAGCAGTCAGTATGGAGTGAGAAAAAAATATAAAGCAAGAGGGATAAGGTATGTCATTGGGGTTATCGGAGGGGCACCCTGCTTCAACGACGTTTCGTTGATTGAAGCCCACGTCTCCAAAAGGCTTAACTGTGCAACCAGCGTCCCAGGTACACCCCCTGTGCCATACCCACTATATCCCTGATGGGCTCTGCAAGGCAGGGCCATCCTTCTTCCCGAGTCGGGCCTAAGCTTGACTGCATAACATTCGTCTCTACCTCGCTGCCCAGATAGAGTCCTTACGCTTGATCCAGAGCTGCTTTTTTCTGCAGTACTTGACAAGATCTTAATGGCCTGTTGGAACGAATAACCTTTCACCCCTATTTTTCTCATCAACCTGGTGGTAGATGTTGCAACAAATCCCCTGAATCCCACCTCTACTGGGAAGATACTGGTCATCCAGCCTTTCTGGAATGCTTCAGAATGCATGTACAGTGCAGTTCTTTAAGGCCATACAGATCAGACTTTTGTGTCAGTGGATGTTCCTCATTATGATCCTATTTGTATGGTTCCAATGTTCCAGTTTTGGAACGTGTTTTACACAGTTTTACACAATCACATTTTCAACAACTTTCAAAACAAGATGAAGGAAATGTTAGACATATGAAAAATAAATATACAATTTAGAACAGCAGACATTTTTTAATATAATACTTTGATTAATTTTCTGACCATTCTAGTGTCCATCCATCCATCCATCCATTCATTTTCGTCAGCTTTTCTGGGGCCGCAGCCTGAGCAGGGAGGCCCAAGCTTTCTTCACCACACACACCCCCTACAGCTGTTCCGGGGTGATCACAAGGCGTTCCAAGACCAGCCGAGAGACATAGTCCCTCCAGCGTGTTCTGGGCCTCCCCCAGGGCCACCTCCCAGTGGGACCTGCCCTGAACACCTCCCGGGGAGGTGTACAGAAGGCATCCGAAACAGATGCCCAAGCCACTTCAGCTGGCTGCTCTCAACGTGGAGGAGCTCTTCTTCAATCTCTTCCCATATGACTTAGCTCATCACCCACTCTGCCAAGGAAACTCATTTTGACCACTTGTGTCCGCGATCTTGTCCTTTTGGTCATTACCCAAATCCCATGACCATATGTGAAAGTAGGAACGTAGATTGACCGGTAAATCGAGAGCTTTGCCTTGCGGCTCAGCTCCTTCTACACCACAATGGTCCAAAACAGAGACTGTGTCACTGCAGATGCTACACCGCCCCCCCTGTAAATCTTGCGTTTGACCCCCCCCGCGGAGGCGAAACTCGGGAGTCGGGAGGCAATTCGGTAGGAGCCTGTATTGGGAAGGACTATCGGACGGTGTACGGGAAATTCTGGGGCCAACGCCACCATTATTGGTTTGGAACATAGCGCCCATGAGATTCTGTAGACAATCTGCTTGCACTTCAGTCAGCTATTCGTATGCGGTAGTCTATAACGAGCAGACTAGTCCTAACCGCCGTATTCTGTATTCTAGATAGGCCCCTATGAGGTATTGCAATTATTATTTTACCCAGGCTGAAAGAACGTATTAGACGCGTGGAAGTCGTCTATCTCTCACTTTGTCAGGAGAGTCTCCACCATAAAGCTATAAGGTGATCGAGCTGCGGCCAATATGTATTTAGTTCAGTGCGTAACGACGTGCATGTCTAGCTGCACTGCATCTCGATAAATGGATGAGCGGAAGAAAATGGATGGATGGATAGTAGTCCACCTACTATTTTACTTTCAATTGTATTAGTGAATATGCTGTCTATCAATGTAGCAGTATCTGTTGGGATTGTACTTGGTTTTGTACTTGGTTTTGTACCCATGGGAAATAGGTTGTTTCAGTACTTAGTATATACAGGAAAGTTGGGGTAGTTGCAAGCACAACATGACAATTTCCCCAGAAATTACACCCTCTCCTCTTATAAAGCATGGCTTTACCGCAGAATAGTCAGGGTGATGAATTGGTCTGCCTGCAATCCAGGTCTTTCACCTATAAAGAACTTTTGACACATCATCAAATGAAAAATATGTCAAAGACTACAAACACTTTAGCAGCTGGAAAGCAATGTGAGACAAAAATCGGACCAAATTCAAACACCTAAACTCCATATACTCATAACATTGATGCCCTGGGGTCTGTTCTTCATATGTTGCATATTGCATCCCAGATCAAATGACACATCCAAGATAACATAATTTTGCTAATCGTGATCATGATTAGGTTCTTCAGACACTATTCTTCAGACACTATCAGAGCCCGCTCTGCCAGACTGATTAACAGCTTCTTCCCCCAGGCTGTGAGAGCCCTGAACTCTTCCGGGCCTCTATGACTACCCACACAATAACCTAGACTATCGGAAAACTGGCACTAGTCACTCACCCACTGCACTTTTCATACACACTGCCGTGTGTACACAAACTGCACTAAAGACTCTGTAATAATATGTATCTATTCTTCGCACATGTACAATACTCTTTGCACATGCACATCGGTAAGTATTCGTACAGTTTGTATAGTTTGTATCCTGTTTAGTTTATGTATAGGAAAAATGTTATATTTATTTTAAATTGTTTGTCTGTACTGTTGAATCTCTGTACTTATGTAGCACCGTGGCTCTGTGAGGCACGACATTTTGTTCCACTGTATGCACCCGCATGTAGCGGAATGACAATAAAGCACAACTTGAACTTGAACTATTGTTGTTCATGATTAGTATAGCTGGATTGAGTTGTCAGGGATAATTTCACATTTATATGTTGGGTTAAAAAGGGGATGCGCCGGCCTATCGTTAGTAGAAACCTTGATCAGCAACTCTGCTACTGGCTACTTACAATGGCCAAAAAGAGCACCCGATTTCTTTCCGCAACAGCACTAAACAGAGCAAGAGCTGGCTCAAAGGTTACTCAGAATTTGATGATTTAATCAGAACAGCTGAGAACACCTCAAAGTCCAGGTGAGAGGCCTGGCAAAAAGGAGCAGACAAATTAAATGTACAGTGGTGACCACATTAGATGTTTTACTGCTTATTACTGTAGGCAAGATCCAGCACTAAATGTTGTAGTCATTTCATATTTTCATACTTACTTTGTTTAGTATCTTTAATGTCATATAATTTAATATGGTTCCAACAAATTCATGATGTAAATGACACCCTCACAAGAAAAACTACATCTGTCAAAAGGTATAGTAGCACATCATGCCGTGCTTAATAATCTGTCTATCTCGCAATGGTATCACGCAATAACAATAATAATAATAATAAACTTGATTTTCTATAGCGCCTTTAAAAGTGGCATCTCAAAGCGCTTCACAGAAGGAGAAAAAAAGCATGCAATTATACAAATAATACTTTAAAATAAGTGAGATATAAAGTGTAAAAACACACAACTAATAAAAACTTACTAACAAAACAATTAAATAAAAAATGCAATATCAGTATAATCAAGTCAAAGCTACCCTAAAGAAATGAGCTTTAAGGGAGGATTTAAAATTACTAAAGGATTCTGCTTGCCTAATCCAACAGGCAAGTAATTCCAAAGTCTTGGAGCAACTAAAGAAAATGCCTTATCACCCATAGATTTGAAAAAGGTATGTGGTACGATTAAAAGGCCAGTTTCTGAAGAACGGAGGGCACATACAGGTGTGTAGCAGTAGATACTAATCCTGCTCTGGAGTCTTTCATAAATTAAACAGCTGTCCTGGTGGGCATAGAAGTTGAAATGTGATTTTTATTCCTCTAGGTTTAAACCTTATTCTGACTTGATTATAACTTTCTCTCATGTACAATTTGTTATGTTTTTTTCCATTTAACATACATTGTATCTATTGAATTACTTTGGTCTTTTTTATTTTTAATTATTAACTTTGATTATTTTGTGTTTGCATTATTGAATGCTCTGCACTTTGAGATTGCTGTGATGTAAAGTGCAACACAAATAAAATGTATTAATAATTATTATTTTTATAAATTTTTCTAAATATTTAACTTAAACAACTATGACAGAGCTTTCAATAGAACTGTAGCCTACATACATCTTGATTACTTCAACTATACTTTATCTAACTATTTTTGAAGTTATGTCTTCAATTTAAGGAAAAAACCAGACGGCCCATGATTTAGTTTTTGCAAGGCTTTTTATTTTCTCCTGACTGATTTTAATTAATATGTTAGAAGAAATGGAAGGAGCTTATATCTCTGTGCTAAAGCCATAATGGTAGTTAATTGAAGAGATGGAATTGTGTCAGATTTGTAGGTGGCCCTCTAGAGATTCAGGCCCAGGTATTCATACTCCAGTTTTTTCTGTTTTCTGTCTTTTAGAGTGGTAGACTTTAACTGAAAATGAAATGTGTTTGAGGAGACTGAATGACATGCAGAGGCATAAATGAAACTATAGATGAATTACATTTCAGTAACTAAGGTATTTGTTTGGCTTTGTTAATACATAAAGTGACATCAAAAGTATTTAATCTCCTAACTAAACACTCCAGGCATGTGATATTTTTAATGCCAATCTGAATGATCAAATGTTAGTAAAGTTATACACAATGGCTTTGGGACTCTCCTGCACGGCAGCAAATGTAATGACCTTTCTACTGTGATTCCAGTCATATTGTTTATATAATGTCTCAAATTAATTGAATCAAAATGTAATAATTCAATACTGTTAAACACTTAATTTAGAAGTGTTTAAAAGTACATTCCAGACAATGTGTATCAACTAATATGCATGGAAAACTAATCTTGCAAAAAGTAATGAACTATATATTTGATTTAAAAAATTGTTCCATATGATAGCAACAAAAATGCATGGATGAGAAAAGTTCAGTGATACTTCAGCACTGCAGCATCACTGAAGACAGTGGTAAACTCAGTTTTTACTGATAAAGTAATGCTCCAGGTGGATACCGGGGGAAAGAAAAAGTGTGTATGTATAATTTTCTTAAGTTCCAGTGGTAGAATAGGGTGGATCTGGTGAATGATTCCTAGAGTATTTGTGGCCTTCCTGTTCTAGAATGTCTAACCCCCCCCCTAGTCCCTACCTGGGAACCACAAAAGCCATCACTCTTATGCAGAGCAGGCAAACAGGGAATTAACATGATTTCTTTACTCATGATTTATATCCTTTTGCCCCAATCGATACACAAACGCAGTTCAACAATGACATTTAAAGTGGATACTGCAAGGATGAGCTTTGCTTCACTAAATGTACATTGAACACACCAGAAGGACCGCAGAATATATGACCTTCACAATTAATTTCAGATTAGTAATCAGATTTGTGTGAATGTGAAGTATATACTGTACAAAAACAAACATGTGTGCCAAAATAATGTAATTATTATCACTTCGAAAGATATTTGGGTTGAATTTGCAGGGAGAGAAAGAGAATAACTATATGTGTGGCATGCCAACAAAAAAGAATGCCTTTGGCTCTCTGCCTGCTCAGCAATCTGCTGATGGTGGTGAAGCTTGTGATGAGGAGGTAAGAGGCATCCATTTTTAGCAATGAAGTCATTCTTAATTAACAAAACAAAGAGAGCAAATTGTGTCACTCCAATCTGTCATCTGCACTCATGCTCAAAGACACAGTTTATCTCATTTAAATAGAATCTTGCTGTGGTCCGTTTGGGGCTATAATTGGGTTGTTTGATAAATGGAAGGGGAGTGCCCAGAGTGGAAGGGATATTGGGTAACCCATGGAAGATAAGGGGTATGAGGTGTGGAGGAGGAAGAGAAAGAAATAAGGGTAGAGGCATGGGTACAATTGAACTGTGACATCATGATAAGCTGTTATGGTGGGGTGGGAGGATAAAAATAAGAGCAAATGGCTCATCTACTGTCTGACAGTGCAATGACAGGTGCCATCATCAATGTCTGATGTGTGACCAATACCTTTGCCTTTTTCTGCCTCGCTTCACTCATCCTTACATCTATTTACCCCTTCCTCTCCTTCTTTAATCTGTCGCCATCCCTCCACTCCAATATTCTGGACTCCAGTATTCTGGAGTGGAGGGATGATTCTATACATGCATCCACGCATCCTTTTCTTCCTAATTTTAACCATAATTATTTTACCCTTTATTACTTTCCGTATGTTCTTTACCTCTCATACATGCACTTCCTTCCACCCTACCCTTCTCAACAGTATTACATCTTGTGTCAAACAGGGGTGATTTAGCACACATAGACTCAAATGTTTATAATTTGTGACAAGAGTGTTGTTTGTTACAATGACAAGTAAGTTACAGGATCATATCACAATGCGTAACCTGGGTCTAATTTCAGGACAGACAAGCCAGAGGGAGTGTGATAAGGTACAAGAATGAAGGCATGAAGGAACCTTTGTGTAATGGAGGGGGTTGATTTACTAGTAAAGTTGGATTAATGTGTAGAGCTGGAAGAAACGTACTGATAAATGTCTTTCACAAATAATATGAAGCTTATCTTAAAACAATATATTTGTTATGGAGAAAACGAGATACAGTGTAAAATATTTCAGAAGAATCAACTATACATTAAGCAATGATCAAATATCACAAATGTTTAATTATATTTCAGTTTTTGAAAGGGATTATTAAGCCTTTGTCAACTGACTGAAGCTATACATTGGGTCTCATTAATTACAGTCTTGAAATCTAACAGAAACCCTCCATCTGCATTAGTGTGCCATCTAGAGGTCTCTGGAGGTCTGGTTAAATCCGTTCCTTAATCCTTCATTTCAGATGAATGTAATGGCATGTACTGCACTAAATAATACTGAATAAACAAAAAATGAAAAAGATGATACAATTAGTCCATTTTTTACAGTATGTCAAACTGAATGTTTTATGTGGCAGTCTTATACTCTGTATGGTTTCAGGTGGCGGGGTGGGGGCTCTCCATACTGACTGATTCTTAAAAACGTTTAGAAATACTGTACACCATTCTAAAAGTTAAAACTAATATGTATTTTTGAAGTTTCTTAAGAACTACAAAAGCAGCTTTAACTAGCTGAAAGACTAGCACAGGGCCTTTGACCCAGGATATTAAGGAGCTGTATATCAGAAGAAAGCCTGAGTGATCAAACATTTCTTTAAACGGAGTAAAGTGCAACAGAGAAAAGAAAAAAACCCCATATGTATTAAGAGGTGAATGAGTGAAAAAACAAAAGTACATGGGAAAGATGAAGAGCCAATACAGAACTAGTTACAACACTTTTACCCATAAACAAATACGAATTACCAATAAAAAGAGGAGGACTGAAAAGGACAACTTCCCACTTTCAATAAGCCTGTGCTGATTTAACTATTTAACCCCAAAACACACAGGGTAAGGGTAAGTATTCTTGTGGCTGCTCAGCTATGGAAGCTTGGTTTATTGTATGTGGAGAAAGAGTACTTAAATGATTGAAACAATATTAAAATGAAAATTTGACAATTAATATGTATGTATCTTTTGAATACAAATATACTTTCATTTTCATACTTTCATTCTTTCATTTCATTTTTGTGGCATAAATTGGTTGCATAAATTATATAACATACGTTTGTTCCTTCTTCTTTCTGATTCAGAGTACTAAATAAAACTATAGAATGACACAGGGTTTTCTTGCCTGAGTTAGAGTTAGAGTTAAGAAGGAGACAACTATCTATACAATAATCTAAACTTTTACAATATAGTAAGTCAATGGTTTCCCATGTAGTTTTGTTAATATGTAATTTCGATGACAATAACCAAAGCTGGTCATACCTAACAGTATCAAACAGCTGTTGTTATGCCTCGTTCCTATCAGAAATCTTTAAAGCCCTCAAGTCATGTTTACTGACCTTCGTCAGTGCTGAGGCAAACAGATCACCTACATGCCTCGACATCTGAGGAGAAATGTAACACAGTCAAACCTCCAAAACTACAAAAAGAACCCCTGGCTTAGCATTATATGATGCATTATACAGTTCTTTATCTCTGTAGGAGCTTCAAAGGGTTGACACAAGAACCTTTGTCTCCCAATCTACAGGGGGAGAGAAGGGGCAGCCAAATTACCAATGTTCCTTAGCCTCTCCCTACTCCAGAAAAACTGCAGGATTTATCCCAAACTGACCTTCAAAACTGAAAGCAGCAAGTTACTATGACTACTTAAAACGCTGTTAGAGCATGAGTCTGCAAACAGGGACGTTGTTACTGACATGTAATGATTTATAGATGGCACTTCTAGCACGGAACTAAAAGAAAGGTAGGCAAATTAATATGCCTTCTTCAATTGTGATTAATTTCTGTGTTGTTAGTCAGTGGCTTTCATTGCAACATTTGATGTCCAGCCGTCAATCAAACAGCATAATTAAACTTATTAATAAAGCTCCAAGCAGTGATGGCAGATTCCTCCTCAAATAAACAGTCATTTCTACGTTTTATAACCGAAAGACCAGAAGACTCGAAACCGTTCTGTGAGAAAAAAAGCCTGTTGAATCTATGATCGTACGATCTTCAACAAAATAGCTCATCTAATTGAGCAATTTCAGTACTTAACTTTATTGTGTTTGGCTGGATGATAAACTAAGACGTTTCTTCAACAAGAATTGTTGGATTTGGTTCACACAGCTGTAATTCAATCATATTTTCACATACAAAGGTGAAACCTTGCACTGTACTGGAGAGGAGTGTCACCTTAAACACTATTAGGGTTGAAAAACCATCCCTCAAAACTACATTTGATTTGGTGACACAAAAGTATTGAGGCAATGTGGACTTTTACATTCTGCACCCCTTTCAGCCATGTTGTATTTGATGAATTTTTCCCAAGATAAGTTTTGAAAGACATCAAATTTACAAACCTGTACAAAATTTGAAGCCAATTTGACTTTTGGTCTAAGAGGACATGCATTTTTAATGTTTTCGCAAAATGTCGCTGTATGTTAAAATCTGTAGGGCAGACTTTATGGGTACTTGAGGCTTTTTTGTAAATCGTGAAAAATGAGGCTTGTACACCAAGTTTCAGAAGAATTGAAGCAATGGGGTTGCAATGCCATCACATTGAAAAGTGGACATTCGGGTGTGTCCCGTGGCATTCCCTATGGTCTGATGTGGTTCATTCTTGGTGAGGGCATTAGTCCTTACATTTTGTATCAATTTTCCGAATTTCAAAACTTTGAATCCATTGCCTCATGAAATTAGTTATAATAATAATAATAATAATAATAATATAGCTGCATACAATGGCGGGATCCACTTCAGAATTGCAAGCCATCACAAAATAGACATGACACAGACATTTAATCCATTCATGTATTACTTACATTTCATGTATTTCATACATGTACACAATGTCTTACATGTATACAACAATTTAAGATAGATGGAGCAATGGCTGATTTGAAGTTGTTCCAATTCTTAAAAAATGGTCCCCAAAAAATCCATGCTTCTGATATCACAGGGTTATTGAGGCTTTTTTCTCTCCCAATAAACAAAAAGGCATGCGTACCAACTTTTAGACATATTGGCCTGACGAGGTAAAAATGCAGCCTTTTTCAAACTGACAATTTTGAAATGTGTTCTGTGAGGTCGGCTGTGTCCTGTTCAGGCCCATCATGCTGCAATCCATTGTTTAAAAGCTTTGCATTGGAACTTGTTGACCATCCTTCCATCCATCGATGTTCTTTCGCTTATCCGGGGTCTGGTCACAGCGGCAGCAGTCTGAGCAGGGAGGCCCAGACTAGCCGGTATTGCTTGACCTCTCGCACAAGCTCGGGCTCCTTCCCCGCCAGCGAGGTAACATTCTATGTCCCCAGCGCTAGAGACCATGTGCATAGCCTCGGTCATCCAGGCACCTGCCCCTGACCACCGCCCAAAACATACTGCACTGGCCCCTTAAGGACTTTCATGTGGGTGGTGGGCCTGTGGGAAGGTGGTCCCACGTTGCCTTTTCAGGCTATACCCGGCTGGGTCCCATGGGCAAAGATCCGGCCACCAGGTGCTTGCCTGTGAGCACCTCCTCCAGGCCTGGCTCCAGGGTGGGGCCCTGGTAACGCCAATCTGAGCGATGTAGCAGACCAAATTTTTCTTGTCTTCATAGGGGGGTAGGTGAACTGCGCTTAGTCTGGCTAGTCACCTAGGACCAGTTTGCCTCGTGAGATCCTACCAGAGGCATATTGCCCCAGACAACATAGCTCCTTGGATCATCCAAGCACTTAAACCTCTACCATGTTAAGGTGGCAGTTCAAGGAGGGGTTGTTTTAAACAGATGCATGCAACAATGCGACATGCAACAAATCATATGTAACATATTACAACATGCATATTGGCATACAAAAGAAATATTGTGAAACTGTACGTGTTGGGCTACTCACATACAGCAATTTTCTCCCAATAATTGTTTATTTTTTGGCAGCAACAGTGTTACTTTTAGCTTAAATTATGTTCTTAAACTCAGCATTTTTGTGTAAAATTAGACTTGTGTGAACTACAGCACTCTAGGCTTGTTCACGTTTGTATTTTTTCGACCCTCTTTATTGAACACGCCACTGAAGTGGGGATACCTGAGATAAGTTGAGAAGTTTATAATCACCATTGTGATACTTCTTATCACAATTCCGGTTGTTAGGCGTGTTCAACTTGCCTTGACCACTCTGCCTGTTCCCAGTTTTGCGAAAAATACACCTTTATGTTATTGGAGTCCTGTTTGCCTCTCTCCTTGCATTTGGGTCCTCCTCCTGCCCACATGCCCTTACAGAATGCTCTACATTATGTCCATTCCATGACAGCCTGCAGGCAGGAGGCCACACAAAACCCTGTATTGAACAATGGTTGATCATGTCCTTCCCAGAACACCCATAGATCCACAAATTATATGTGGCATTCTTGGTGGAGGGATAGAGATTGGGATCTGTGGAAGCAACAATACACTTTGTGTTTTAGGATGGATAAACAATTGTAAGACAGATTGTTATCAGGTATCGTGCAGGAAGGTCACACTTTAAGATAGACATACAAGTACTGGGTTGGGTGAATAGGCTTTGAGAAAATGTATGTCAGTAATGAGAATTGTGCACGAGGAGCATTTCATTAGGTTCTAAACGCTTTTTGAGAAAGAAATACTGATCAAAATCTGCTGATCTTGTCCGTACAACTACTTGATCATTAATCTGGCCATACCCATCCCCTCTATCCCTTGCTAGGATAGAATATTGAGCACGCAGAACAAATTATATCACAGAGTCCCAGACAATTTGACCTGTCAGACACTCTGGCTCAAACCTTTCATTTCTGTAGACAAATATTGCCACTTACAAGAAGACGGGTGGGTGGGTCAGCATGACCTGCTGTATCAAACCTGTTCACTAATGCAAGCCAGCTGTACTATCAATCACATGACAATTTGAAAACAATGGCCAGCTGGCTTACAGCATTGATTTATCAAATGATTGTAGGGTAGCAAGATTGCAAGGTATATCTGTTGGCTACAATGTTGAGTCCAAAGGTTAGATGCAGTGACTCAAGATCTAAGGATGTTCTGAGCTAACTTGATTCTTGCCTTGAGGTGAGATGAATGGTCTCTATGTAAAGTGTGAGACATACTATACACCTATTGAAAAATTACAAAACATTTTTGTCTAAATCATAAACCCTTTTTACATAAATCCCTCCATCAGCCAATTTCCAATATCTGTGGACATGAACAGGTTACCTGACAGACATTTTAGGGGAAATCCAACTGCACAGGATATTTTCAATAGCGATATCCCATCTCAAAAGCTAAACTGACATCTGCCCATGAATTTGTTAATTTCCTTTAAGCCATTAGTTTAATACGTTCAAGGAGGCATCATGTCTCAATCGTGAGTGTGGCAGAAGCCACTCAGAAAGATATCCAGAATTCTGAGTCATTACACTCACATCTAATTGGTTCAAACAGCCTGCAATAATTCAATCACAGCCCAAGACACAAAGCTGCAAGCAACCATTAACTTATTTATTAATACACCGAGGTATTTATCTTCATCACAAGAATGAGGAGGTCTATTTATGTGTATGTATTTGACTGCGACTGAAGGTGACTAGCTCCCATGAACAGGTAAAAAACAAGGCTATTTTAAGGGTGTGTGTGGGGGGTTATTGAAATGAAATACATAACAGAAAAACAGACAAGGATCAGACACTCCAAAAAAGCTCATTAGCTGACTGACAGACAAACCCTATGCAATGTGTTGTGTTAAATCGCATTAAAGACCATTCTTTTGTTCCTAACTCTTCTTGTTTGCAAATGTCTGGTTCCTTACTGTCTATTACACAAATCACAATTATACCAACATAAAGGCGCATACATTCTCCTTTCTTTTCACTCTTGTTATCTGAAGCATATGCTAAGGTGATGGAACAGAATCGTCAGCGAAAAATGGATAAAGCCTTTAAACAAGATACTCTGAATTACTTTCTCCACACCCAATAAAAGCCATTTTTAGATAAATAAATTTTGAATTTAGAAGGAATCAGACAGGATCATTTGGTTCAGTAATACAATACCTGTCCAGTTAAATAATGTGGACATGACAAGCCATGTAAGACAATCAAGAGTCTAAAAGCCAACATGGAAGAAGGTAGCTGGTCTGATACACTTTTGTGCTTCTTTTTAAGCAAATATACAGGATTACTGTATTAATACTTTTTACTATTTATTGTTCTAAACATAAAGTTGTAAAATATAATCCAGTAGAAAGTTAGATCCACAAAAGGTACTGTTCATTCATGAAAAGGCAGTTTTACTTTGTAATTCATTAAAACTACATTTTTGGTTTGACAAGAGAGACAAATATCTACAGTAAGACAGTAAGCATAAGAGTGTGTATGCAAGAGAGAGAGAGAGAGAGAGAGAGAGAGAGAGAGAGGAGAGAGACTAGAGAGAGAGAGAGGGAAAAAGGCACGGAGCTTGTTGCATCCCTAGCTCCCCTCCCCACATCTCTAGAAGACCTGGAAGAAATAGAGGATGAAGAAGTTGTGAAAGAGAAAACAGGACATTTTGTTCATTATCACATGTATTATTAATTATGCTTGCTGGAGTCTTCAATTGTTTGTGTTATTTCATGTGCTGCTTGTTTTGCGTGTATGGACTGGGGTCTCGTGTGTGGGTGAGTGTGTTTGTGTGCTGTCTTCTCCACAGTATATTCTAATTTCCGCTGGCAGAGTAATTGAATGCTTGTTTGTCTGGGACAGAAAGAAATCTTGTTCACATGAGGTGCTGGTGTCTCAAGTCCAAAGTCCATATTTATTTTGCTTTCGTGCACAGTGAGGAGAATGGTAAGAGAGATAGAAGAATATCCTCATGGATCGCTGTTGGAGAATTACTAAGGAAAATATAATTTTGTAGTCACCAAGTCTCCCTAAACTACCATTAGATGTCATCTCCATGGCAACAAATTATTTGGAAGGCAAGCAAGACAAAAGCCTTTCCCGTCATCTCTCCACAAACAAAAGTGCCTAGAATAGACTACTTAAGATGGCCCATAGCGATGTATGGTGGACTTTCTGTGATGTGTGGCTACATATCCTCCAAAATCCCTGGGAACCTTGTTAGGACACATGGCATAATGAACCTTATGAAATGACATTTTACTGAAACAACACAAAGGTGGTATCACTGTTCCTTTGAGAGGCTGTGAATGCCTTTGAACTACAAAATTCAGCTCACCGTAGTGACTTGAGAACAACCAATACTACAAGGGGCAGCAATACAAACTTTGCAATCACACAATGGCCGTGTAGGTGTAAGTCAGGTTTCGTTTTAACTGCAGACCGGCCTTGATGAGAGGTCTGATGAGGGACGCAGTTTAATGATTGAATTGTGTCCCTTAAAGAGCATGGTGACTTTTATTTTTAACTAGATTGATATATTTATCAAGTTGAGGGAGATACTTCTACTTTGAGGGAACAAGTAGAACTGACTACACCGTCAGACCGATGACATGAATTTCACATTTTTCTCCATCCACATGAAAAAAAAGGAAGTATTAAGTTGTTTTATGGTTTGTGTAAAAAAAACAAGATAGCAAAATGACTAGTCCAATTTTAATTTACATTTTCAGAATTGCATTAACATTTGAATAGTCCGGGTACAGGTCTATGCTAACTAAATGTCAACCTGTTAATCCATTATAATTTGAATATCGTTATAGAACCCTCATATGACATATGAAAATGCTATTTTGATTATTGCACTTTCAATTGAAATGGTCCTCTATAGGAATCCACACTGTGTCCATCTAGTGGTCATTTGGTAAATGGTATCATATTGTCACGACCAGAATGAAAAACGTGATAGATTGTATTCATTTCTCTTTTCACTACAAGGCACTTATAAATTAATCATATTATTAATTTACAGCATTATTTAGTACATTATTCAGTTATTAAATTACTCTGACATGTTATGAGAAATATACTCGTTTCTTGACCAGGTGCAGTTTGTACTGGGATGGTTGATGGAAGTCTGCGCACGTAGGCAATTGTGGGTAGACTATTGTTCTTTGTGTGCATGTGGATGGCTGACACCATATGTGCGTCATCTATATTTGTACAGCAGGTAATTCGTCTCAGGATAAATCTGCCTCAAGTACATCATTCTTGGAATCAATAGTTAAGAGTTAGTAAAAGTAAGTAAGTAAGTAAGAGTAAGTAACAGACGGTTGGCATTTTTTTCGTCCATACAAACATCTATGGAAAGACCCATCAGACTATGTTTTGGATAAAGGACTGGTTTAATTAACAACTTGCTTGCAAACTAACCAATGATTGGTGGGGAATATGAATTTGCTAGCGCTGCGTCAGCATCCGCAGTATACTGTAGCAGCATCAAACCCACCACATCAAAGACCCAAACAACTGCCTAGAAATATCTGATATCGAATCAAAGGTAAGAATGAATGTGGCGTGTATAGAATATATATACATGTAAACGTATGTTGAACAAATGTATTTTAGTGTCAAAAGATACACGTTAACAACTCTGTTCTACTGCATTGCACTTCATCGCTCATCTAAGGCCTACTGTGATTAGCCTCATTAGCTAGCTAGCTAGCTAGCATATCATGGTACGTCACTAGCTAAGTAACAAAGTAAACAGCAGCTAGTTCTGCACGCACACGGTAAGAGCTTTCCCCTGACAAATTAGTGGTTTTGAATCAATACATTATTGCTTCTGACTGTTATACATTTAGCTATGTCATGCGTTTGCACATTTTGGTTTGTTAGTAAATACTAGTACCTACTATGCTTTACTATTTAGCTAGCCACCATCAGCGCACCGAATCCAGAACTTGGGGCGGCTCAGCAGCTTATTTCCTAGACTAATTTAAAGGCAAAGTAGGTTGTTGAGAAGCACCTTTTGTCACGTTAATTTCACGTCTTGATAGCAACTAACATATCTAAAGGTTAGACGGTAATATTACAAGCTGTTTATCTGTTTACAAGCTGCTATTTATCAACATCTCTATTATCTTCTCAGAAGTGAGCGGCATCATGGCAGTCATGTCTCCATCTCTGGACCCAGATCTGATGCGGGAGGTTCTGGAGTGCCCCATCTGCCTGGAGACTTATAACCAGGACAAGATGAGGCCGAAGTTGTTGCAGTGTGGTCATACTGTCTGCCGACAGTGCCTGGAGAAGCTATTGGCCAGCACCATTAATGGTGTTCGCTGTCCCTTCTGCAGCAAAGTGTCCCGTATGAGCAGTATCTCCCAGCTGGCAGACAATCTCACTGTACTAAAAATCCTGGACTGCACCAGTTCTTGCAAAACCGCTGCTGCCCTAATGTGCAAGTCCTGCTGTAACCGCCTCCCCCGCCACTACTGCTGCGACTGTGGCTCGGTGCTTTGTGACCTTTGTAAAGTGGAGGGGCACCAGCAGCAGGGCCACTCCGTCAAGCCAATCAAAGCAGCTGCTGAGCACCTGCGTAAAGAGCTGGGTGGGAAGCTAGCTGCTCTCCGTGAAGCCATGGGCCACATCCAGAAGAAAAAGACATTCATCAACACTGTGGCCAAGTCACTTAGTTTCAAGTATTGGTCGGTACAGCAGGACTATGCCAAGGCTGAGTTGCGTCTCCAGGAGGAACTGGGGCGTTCGCGCCGAGCCTTCTCTTCATCAATAGCAGAAGTGGAGAAGTTGAATGGACAGATCTTAGAGGAGCAGACCTACCTGCTGAACATCGCTGAGGTGCAAGTGGTGTCCCGCTCTGACTATCTGACAATGCGAGTGAAGCAGAGTGACATCGCCTTGTTGGGGGAGAATGGAGGGGACAATGATGAAGAAGAGCTGGATCTAGGAAGCAGCCTGAATGTTCTCCTCAAGCTCCAGGAACCTAAGCTGGTGAAGACAGAGCATACCAAAGCTCTAGAGGTAGGCCACCTCTCCACTGAACTGTGCACCGTCAACACTGACGAGGAGGACAGTAGCTTTGAGCTTAGAGATGGAGCGGTGGGTGGCATAATTGGAACTGAAGGAACTACAGGAATGGCTGAGCTACCTTTGGATCTATACAGAGACATAGACATGATAACTGCCATAGAGGAGGCTGTCTGTGCCTCGCCCGGTAGTTTCAAGTCCAAGTCGATGGATGGTGGGGAGGCATTACCTGTACAAAGTGGGACAGGGACCCCTGCCCAGCCCTGCCAGTTTGTGAAGAAAATGGGCTGCAAAGGCAACCTACCAGGAATGTTTAACCTACCTGTCAGCATCTGTGTTACACCACAGGGTGAGGTCTTGGTGGCTGACCGTGGCAATTACCGCATACAGATTTTCAATCGCAAGGGCTTCCAGAGAGAAATCCGACGCAACCCCAGTAGTATTGACAATTTTGTCCTCAGCTTTTTGGGCGCTGACCTGCCTAACCTCATCCCCCTATCTATTGCCATCACCGCTCAAGGTTTAATTGGCGTCACTGATAACTATGATAATTCTGTCAAGGTGTATACCACAGATGGTCACTGCGTGGCATGCCATAAGAACCAACTCATCAAGCCATGGGGCATTGCTGCCTTGCCATCAGGCCAGTTTGTTGTCTCTGACGTGGAGGGTGGCAAGTTGTGGTGCCTGGCGGTGGACCGTAACGTGGGCGTGGTCAACTACAATCGCCTCTGTTCAGCTGTACGGCCCAAGTTTGTGACTTGCGACGCAGCGGGCACTGTGTACTTTACCCAAGGCCTGGGCCTGAATATTGAGAACCGCCACAATGAGCACCACTTGGAGGGTGGGTTCTCCATTGGCTCAGTGGGCATGGATGGGCAGCTTGGCAAGCAGCTTAGCCACTTTTTTTCTGACACAGAGGACTTCAGATGTATCACAGGCATGTGTGTTGACATCAATGGGGACCTACTGGTCACAGACAGCGGAAGGAAAGAGATCCTACAATTCCCAAAAGAGGGTGGCTTCAACATCCTTATTCAGGATGGCTTGACCTGCCCCGTGGGGGTGGCTGTCACCCAGAAAGGACAGCTGCTCGTGTTAGACTGCTGGGATCACTGTGTGAAAGTCTATACGTATTTACAGAGGCGACACTCCTCAGCATGTTAGGGCCATAGACCAATCTACGAGTGTGATTGTGTGAGAGAAGTGAATGCATGTAAAGTGAATTACCTGTTTATATGTCACTCTGTCATCATATCAGGAACTCTTCTGAATCATTGTTAACAGGTCATGAAATTAAAAGCATATGTATATTGGTCACTGATCAACTGTGTCAGTTGGACTAAAAGGGGATAGGGGATGAATAACCGCAGTATAACACTTTATGCATTGTTTCTTAAAATGGTTATCAACATGTGAAAATGTAGCCTATAGAAATTAACAGTTGTACTGTATTTTTCCACAGTGACCCACACATTTTAACTAAAAAATTGCACCAAAATGAATGTTTACTGGTGTTTAGCATCTACTGCTATGTTATTGTCAGTTCAATTGAGTTCAAGCTCAGTTACTATGGAGCCTCTACTGCAAAACTAACCTGGTCCAGAACAGACTTTTATTAACATATTTACTTCATCAACTGGCATAAGTAAAACATTTTTTACATGTATAGAAAATTGACTTAATACTAAGGCTTTAAACTGGTTCAAGGTACGAGGAAACTAGAAACGTATGGTAACCAGTAAATACATGTTTTTGTTCTTTTATGTGGTACAACTAGTATGTTCTGCTTGCCATAACTTTGGTACAGAGTTTATCTCCTGTCTTCCACTGAACATAAATCACATATTTGGATTGCAGGTTTCAATTTATAAACTATATATAAAACAATTTATAAACTTAACAGCAGCATGCTGTGGCCTCTCTAACATTCAGCAACCAGGAGGCTAGTACTAGGCCATATTGGTTTTAGGCATGAATCTCATAAGTTTGATAGATATGCTACAATGTCAATAGAACCTCTTGGAAATGGCTAGCTAGCTCCAGTTACACAGCAAGTTACCCTTGTGGGTCACGGACGTCCCTGTTACTCATATTATGCATTGAAGAAGAGTCACACCCAGTTGTGCGATTGACCACAATTATGCTTCAAACCTATCAAATGACCCGATAGCCACTGTGGGTTTCGGCCAATGGCAGATTGGAATAGTGCTCATAGTTCATGATGCAGTTCGGTTTTGTCATGATTTGTGACATTGATAGAGGCTAAAGCCTCCAGTCATATCACACAGCCCTACATGGAACATTATCAATTTGTATGTTATTTGATTCTAACCAGTTTGTAAACAATAATTTTAGGTGGAATGTCCATCCATCTATTGTCAACTTTCCCAGAGTCAGGTGGAATGCATAAGTGGAATATGTAGATACAAGGTCTACTCGAAATTAAAGTAATTGAATAATAACGTTAATAAATTATGATTAAATGCAAATCTACATACATATTAATTATATTAACGTTTATGGTATACGTCTAGGATTATGCTATATAAAATTACAATCTAAACTACCCCAATATAATGATCCTAGCTACATAAACAGTATTGTATTAAATAGCACACATTTTTTTAAACATAAATTCACACAATTCTATCCTATATTTTTCAAATACAAAAAAACTTGTTAAAATATGTATTGGATCATAGTCTACAATTACAGCACTGAGATGTATTAAGTTGGTATATGGTTTTAGTACCCAATGAATTAAAGTTCCTTAAGAAAGGACCTTAATCTATGTATCGTTCATGTCGATACTGGCATGTCCTTTTATTGATTTCTTAGTGGAAAAAGGAGCTGTCATAGTACATAGTTTAATAAGAACACAAATTCAGGGAGAGGTCTCATGGTTGTGAACATTGATATTTGCTGTGGTGGATCTATTTGATCCATGTTCTGTCTTGGGCTGTTTAAATGTTAAAGTGAAGCCACAGTTATCTTATCATGTAAACCTGTCTTGAATTACACTAGTGCAAATTTTCCGTGATACAGTTGATGGTAAAGATAAAGATGTCAGTAACACAGAGATTCCTGAAATTATAGATTTTTTTTGATAGTTTATCAGACATTTAGATCACAATTTAAATTCGCAAAACTACTTGTTCAAACTCTAGTCATGTATGCTCATCATAAAGTAATTAATCATTCTTATTAATGGGGTGATTCATTGAAAAACCAATTTTAACTTGTCATAGTTGAACAACAGTAGTTCAAGGGGTAACATAGACGTACAGTGAATCTCACAACCCATTGACACCTCTTTATGATGTAAATCTCACATCGAAACTCCTGTAAATCGATAGGTTTCAGAAAAGCTACATTTGTGACATCACAAATGCTCAAAATCACCAGGTGGTACGATTATTTTTGTGATTTGTGTGAAACTGGCAATCAGAGGGAGATTAGCGTCCCCGTCACACTGTTTTGAAGTAAGCCTCAGAGTCAGACCTGGTTCGCACACTGACTGAATTTCACTCCATTCTACGCCAAAAACGTCAGGGACGGCTTTTCCCCTGCCCAGGTGACCAGCATCTGACATCTACCAACTAGTTAGCTTTGTTTTCCCTTTATTTGTCCTGTTGAGTTAGTATTCTGGTGGGGCTGATAGAATATTAAAGCAATTAACCGTGATGGGGGTATCAAATGATGATCATTAGTCTTGTGGAGCAATCTAAGCTATTTAATATCAAAAACATTGGAGTGGATAAGCATGAGGCATTTTTCCCAGCTTACAGCGCAGATACAGATCACATTACCTCTGACTTAGGTAACGATCAATTCTAGTGAACTTGTTATAATTTATTTTCATATTTTCACTTAATACCACTAGAAGGAAACTTGAGGGGAAGTTTAAGTCATAGTAAGGGTTAGGACCATTTTTTCTTTGTTTAAACTATGTGAGGCTGCAACAATAGCTTTTCACCATTTTCTCTTGCACTATTCTACACTTTACTCTGTTTAAGTGTAAATAAGCAGTACCAATCATATACTTTTTGATCAATTTACTCTTGATAAATACAAAGAAATATCAGTTGTAAAATCTAAGTATAAAACACAGCCACCTGCAACCAAATGCAAGCAGACCTCACAATTTCCCCCCAAAGTGTATCCTTTCTAGTAACTGAATATCATTCTAAAAAGTTGTTGGTGCAAATTGCATGTTCTGAAAAGTGCCTGAAAAATGTAGCCTGTTCACGGTTTACAAAGTCAAACCAAGAAAATGTATCTGTATACAAACCAATACCCGAGATTAGCCTATTCATCCTATTTAGTCCATTGATGTAGGCCAAAGCGAATGTATGACAAAAATGTACTGCAAGGTCATGCTAGAAAGTTGAGAAAACTACCTGTGAAGCATTTAAATTTAAGGGTACTTGACTACAAACCAAATCTGCCAATTCACTTCTTGATTAGGAGGGGGTATGGGATCATACTTTGTACAGACAATCCCAACCTTCATATGGCTCCATCGTGATACAAATCAAATTGCATCACTCGTGACGTGCTCAATCAACTGGGAGTTTGGGTAAACAAGATTATTGATTATATTAGACTATTTAGTGATTGTAAATATGTTGTTTATTATATTGAGTGGCATGTTCAGCACAAACCTTTGTAATGTGCAAGACAAATAAAACAAACAAAAAAATACAAATAATACTTATTGTGGATAATTAGTAATGCCTACCAGAAATCCTTTTCACTGTACCATGTCACACATTTGCATTGAGAAGAAACACATAACAAACATTCTATAGCTTTAAAAGTGTGCTTTCAAAAATGGATTGATTTGTTTTATTGTTGTTTATTGTTATTGTTTTATTTTGTTTTATTTCCTTCATTCCTGTCCAAAACTGTGTGTTGCAACAGTGGAATTTCCCCATTGTGGGACAAATAAAGGATCTCTTATCTTATCTTATCTTATCTTATGCTAGTATGTAGGGATGTTGTCAATACTGAAGATACTGAGGTCAGGGTTTCATTATTTGACTGTTGGGTTGGAGGAGTGGTGCCACAACTGAGAAACAACTCATTTTGGTAAAGAGTGATGGGGAAGGGTTCAGCAGTAACCTCAGAACAGAAGCCAGGGAAATGAGCTAGTTCTCCTTAACTATCCGTGACCTCTTATTGAAAAAACTGAACAGAGAGAGTAGGTTAAGCAGACATTAAAGAGATAGAGAGCTCATACACATGACAAATCAGGAAAAGGGGAACTAACTGTGGAGATTGTGGAATACAATTGGGGAATTCCTGTATGAAGGGGGGGGGGGGCATTTCTTTATGTTGATTGTATATGTGCTTGATCTTAGAAGTCTATAGCTTCTTTGTATTACTTTATCAACGGCTGCTTTGCTGAATAAACCATCAAGCTACCTTGACTTCTATCTCAACCCAAAACCCCAAAAAACTTCAAATGGACAAACACTAGACTACTAAGCAATGAAAGAAGATGGCCTTGTCTGATTAATCACATTTTCTTTTTACATCCTGTGAATAGCCAGGTATGTGTATCGCTTGCCTGGGGAACACATGGTAGCAGGATGCAATATGTGAAAAAGTAAAGGCTTTGTGATGTTTTGGGCAATGCACTGCTTGGAAATCTTGGGTCATGTCATTCATGTGCATATTACTTTGTCTCATACCACCTATGCATTGTTGTTGACCATGTACACCTTTTCATGGAAACTATTCCACGATGGTAGTGGCATCTTTCAGTGACATTTTTTTTCAGCAGGATAATACACCCTTTCACATTGCAAAAATGATTTGGAATGGTTTGAGGAACATAACAAGTTCAAGGTGTTGACTTGGCAAAGTCCCAAGATCTCAATTCAATCGAGTACCTGTGGGATGTGCTGGACAAACAAACCACAATTAACAGCACTTGACCCTTGTGTCCCCTTTAGAGGTACGAATGACCAGAAACTATGTTTAATGTACACACATGCACACCCACAATGAGACATTTGGATTGTATAAGCCTGGTTGAACTCAGACAAAACTAAAAGTTTCTGACTCATGTGCAGCATGGCTGCACATTTCAGTGCCCAAAAGGGTACAGGGTAAAACAAATTAATTAGTCTGCTTCATTTTATTTAAATCGGGGTGTTTATGACCCTTAGGACAGGATGATCTGCAGAATACACAGAGAACACTAGAAGTTAAGCAGTAATTCACTAGGTTTTTAGGTTAGCGTTACTTAAGGTCTCCAAATAGGGTATATATAAATATATATATATATATATTTGGTATATATATATGCTATTTATGCACCCTAATGCAACCATGGAAAAAAACGCTTCTTGGATGAACACTCTGTTTTCTGGTATGCTCATTAATATTTAGATAAGGTGCCACCGATTGGTTGTTGTACAATGGCCAAAGCTGCAGAGTAGGGACATCCAAACATGCAACGTGAATTGTAGATTTACATGACAACAGGTCACTTTCTCAGGCAAATGATGATGAAACAAGCTCAGTTAAAGAAATCAAAGATTCATAAACAGGGTGGTATCTTCAAAAAGCAGTCGTCCCTGACATTTATGGCGTAGAATGGAGTGAAATACAACATCGTGAACATGTTATCAGTGAGTGAACCGAGTCTGACTCTGAGACTTTCTTCAAAACAGTGTGAAGGGGATGTAGTCTCACTCTGATTGCCAGTTTTACACAAATCACAAAAATAATCGGATCATTTCAGTGTCCAAAAGGGTACAGGCCACAAATTGAATAAACCTGCTTTATTTCAGAGTCAAAGGTGGGGCCTTTTGACCCTTAGGACAGGGGGAGTTGCAGAATATGAAGAGAGCACAAGGTTTGAAGAATCTGCTGCTATAGGGGGCCTACTCAAAATTAGGATGTTGTCGGCCAAAAGGTTTTGGGCTGATAGTGTATAATATATAGTGTATATTCAGTTTCGAGTATAGTAGTTAGACTCAGAGGTGTCAAACGTATTCACATTCAACACACAAGTACAAGTATAGAATTACTCAAATCAAATTGGTTGGTTAAAAAACGGCTTAAAGCTAAAACTACTTTCTTAAACTACTTATAAAAGAAATGTGCGGGGAAAAACTGCCATCAAGGACAAAAGCTTAGGCTGCACCATAAGGGACTATAGTGCACTACTCCAAAAACATTTTTCTGAATGCCATAATAACTATAATGTTGTATTAAAATGTTAATGTTGAAAAGATTGGGATGCACCTGTTTCAGCCCCATTTGTGCCAATTGAAAATAAACACATTTTTGTGCAATGCAAATACATTAAAGAACCATATATGTGTAGTACCAATAGGGTGTCAGAATGGTATATATTTATACTTCTCATCCAACCACTATTAAAATAAAATATTTCACAATTATATTCACTTCATCCGGATGGTGCGATTTATCTAGTTTGTTTTTCGAGTGGTCAAGCTAAGGACCTACCGGAATTATAACAAGCCGAACTGAAATAGGTGTAACGAGGCTATTTCCTTTCAATATAAGGAGTACAAAGTACAGATAATTTCATGAAAATATAGTAAAAAGTCAGCAAAAAAATATTTACTCTAGTAAAGCCAATACCCACAATTCCTACTTAACACCTCTGGTCTAACACCTCTTGACACCTCTGGTCTATGATCTAAAAACCATCTCTGATCTATTCTCAAAATGCAAACATTTTAAAATAAAAAGATCCTTATGGCTGATGCTTTGACTGTCAAGCCAACATATTAGTCAGTTGTTTTTATATATTCATTACAGTATGCTTAAGAATGAGATAGACACAGATAGAAGAAGAGACACTGTAATCCATAGGCTACATCGCAAACCAAAGTGAAAAATTTAGGAAGATTGATGACTAAGTTAATCATCAAAGTAAAGAAGTAGCCTAGGCCTACATGGAGTTGTGTGCCCCACAGCACATATTTTACAAAGAGTACAGTAATAAAAAGCCAAATGTTGCAACAGCATCCTAACATAATGTGGTTACAGCTGTTGGAGAAAGAAGCTGTAAAGAAGCTTCACTTTATTCATCGCAGGTGTCTCCTTATTGAAATGAGGCACAAGTTCAGTCAGGCAAGACCGAACATTGCACTCTGGCACACACATGACAATGTTTTACTACTTACTCCTTCTGCTATAAACGCTCTTTCCTTTTCCAAGTTCTCATCTATATTCAGTAGGCATTAGTTTTGGTCTCAAATGGCTCTCTCTTCTATCAATTAGCAGTGAAAGAACGTTCACGCCTGCCAGCCTATCATAAAGATGCAGTGCCTTTACATGTTACTCCCTGTTAGTTTGTCCATGCTTCCAAGAGTGCAACCTCCCACCTCCCCATCGCCACCTGGTGACTTTGGTCCAACTCCTTTGGCTGGGTCATCTGCTGCTCAACCAACACCAGTGTCTGGACTCAATGGGGGATTCCTCTTCAGAGACTGGGCAGACACCCTTAGATCATATAATTCTCCATGTGGTCTAAGCTCCCAACACTTGTGGTACATTTATCATTCTGTACATAAACATCACATTACTCATCCCAGGTGTCTGCTGAAATACAAATCATAAAAAATTACAAAGTAGAAAAAGCAGAATGCATAGTTAAAATTTCATTTATTTATTCATTCATTTTCTTGTGCCAAACACTGGAAGGGATTACAGTGCCACTTGTCGCTGTTTGGGGTCACGGGTAACTGGAGCCTAAACCAGTAACTTCGGGCCATAGGCGGGGTATACCCTTGACTGGGGCCAACAAGTCGCAGGGCTAGTTAAAATTTTAAACATCTAACACTAAAAAGCTAAACACATCCTAAAGAGCTAAATAATATCCTAAAGAGCAATGTAGAAATAAAATGGATATAAATATAAAATACAAAATGTTACAAAGTTACAAGATATGAAAAGAGCCATATAGTGCAAATATGTGGTGAATGGACTTATATCACCAATAATCAGACTCATCCCCATCAGAGGTGAGTCAAATGAGGGTGGGGTCATCAGCAAACTTCACAAGTCAGACGCATGATTGGAGGTGCAGCTGTTGGTGTACGGGGAGAAGAACAGAGGGGAAAGGATGCGTCCCTGAGGAGATCCGGTGCTGATGGACCGGGAGTCAAAGACGTGTTCCAACTTAACGCACTTCTTTCTGTAAGACAGGAAGTCTTGATCCACCCGCAGGTGGAGTCTGGTACGTTAACCTGGGAGAGTTTGTCCTGGAGTAGAGCAGGGATTATGGTGTTGAAGGCAGGCAAGGCAAGTCCCTAAACAGGATCTGGGCATAGGTGAGAATTTCTAGGCAAAGACAGGGGCTGGAGGGTGTCTGGTTTGGAGAGTACTGGATCTCATCTCTGCTATTCACAGATGATGGCCTGACAGCTTTATCGAACCGGGGCCTGCAGCACGCACTGGAGCTGTTTTCAGCCGAGTGTGGAGCGGCCAGGATGAGAATCAGCACCTCAAATTTCGAGGCCATGGTTCTCGACCAGAAAATTGTGGCTTGCTCCCTTCGGGTGGAGGAGTTCAAGTATCTTGGGCTCTTGTTGACGAGTGAGGGAAGGACGGAACGTGAGATTGACAGGTGGATCGGTGCAGAGGCTGCAGTGATGCAGTCTCTGTAACGGACCGTTGTGGTGACGAAGGAGCTCAGACGAAAGGCAAAGCTCTCGATTTAGCGGTCAATCTAAGTTCCTACTCTCACCTATGGTCATGAGCTTTGGGTAATGACCAAAAGAACAAGATTATGGATACAAGTGGTCGAAATTAGTTTCCTCCGCAGGGTGGCCGGGCGCTTCCTTAGAGATGGGTTGAGGAGCTTGGTCACACTGGAGGAGCTCGAGTAGAGCTGCTGCTCCTCCAGGTCGAGAGGAGCCAGCTGAGGTGGCTCGGGCATCTATTTCAGATGCCTCCTAGACGCCTCTCTCTGGAGGTGTTCCGGGCATGTCCCACCAGGAGGCGGCCCCGGGGGAGACCCAGGACACGATGGAGGGACCATGTCTCTCGGCCAACCTGGGAATGCTTCGGGATCCCCCTGGAGGAGCTGGAGGAGGTGTGTGTGGAGAAGGAAGTCTGGGTCTCCCTGCTCAGACTGCTGCCCCTGCGAGCCAGCCCCGGATAAGTGGAAGAAAATGAATGGATGAATGAAATTTAATCCACCAGTTATCACAGAAAAACTGAGTAAATAAAATCTATCAATGTATGGCTGCTTAAGACTTTTGTTTTAAACAAAAACAGTCCAGCTATTTTTTATCATTTTGCTATTTACACTTACATGAATAGACAGCAAGTTTAACCAAAAACACTTTGGAAACTCTGTTTACTGCCGGGTAAACCAATGTTTAAACAGATGGTAAACAAAACAAAAGGTAAACAAATCCCTGGTAAACAAACCAGGCAAAGGCCACTATCTGCTCTGCCCTGTGGGTAAAAGAGACAGGCCCTTTCCTTATGGTGATTGAACGTCTGGTGTGTGTATGTCTATTTCTGTGTGTTTGTGTGCTCCAATGAGAGTGCATATGTGATTGAATAACTAAATAGGGTGTTCTTCTATATACTCTGCAGCTGCTTCCCAGTTGAGACTAGCACTCATCAAAACACCCTCATTACTGTAGGGGGTGGAAAGCCTATCAAGTTTACCCAGATTACACAAAGGCGGCCTTCCCACATTCTTTCTGATGTAACAGCATGGGAATGTGAATCCAGTCTGACTCTGCAAGTAAAAATAGGATCTGTTCCACTGTTGAAAACCCCCCAAATAATTTCTGTACTTTCTATGGCTCAACAAGGCCCGTTGCCTTTATCTCATATGACAAGAAATGAGGTTCTGTCTATATAACATGAGACCTGGTGTGGACTATTAGAGCAATTACAGTTTTTCTCAATTGCTAACACACAAAAATTATATGTGTGAGCCATCCTCACCACTTCTATGCAAAAAACGTAAGACACAATTGTCACCATTATGTAAATTGGACAAGAATGTCACTCGAAAAGTAAACTTGTGCTTATCTTTAACAACTAGTTAAGAACTAACATGCAAAATTAACTCACCTAGCAATCAGGGGTTTTGAATGAACAAAAATGTAAACTGACCTGTACTTTAAAATCAAATATCAGAGGAAGAGGCAGAAGTGTTCAAATGAGAGGAGGTGGACAAGGGAGAGGCAGATGAAGTAAAGAAACGACTATCTCAAATGAGATCCATACCACACTATGACAGAAATACAATGACAAAATACGTCGAAGTAAAGAACAACCTTTTTCAAGGCATAGAAGAAGCTTGTGGGGATATTGTTGTGGAGTATTGTTGAGGAGGGCTCAGGCATTCAAGGGCATTCCCCCTTGTTGTTTGGTTAGAGAAAACAATGCCTGTAATGTTGATTAAAATCTCTGGCCTGACCCAGGGGTCAGAGACAAGATTCTGACCCAGAATGGACAGACCTGTAGCTTACTTAACCCCTTACCTAGGATAATATATAATTTATTACTTTTGTACTTTGCCTTTATTCTGCAAATTGCAATTGAAAGTAATGAGTTTGTGTTATTAACTAACAGTATTAATATTTACTGTATCCTGTGGTATACAGGTGAACAAGGGAGTATACTGTGGTGTAAACTAAATAGTACATAAGACATTGTTTTTCAGAAGGTTGATTTTATTAAGGGCTTCGTGTTTATTTTGAATGCAGTTTGGTTTCTACGTCTGTTCATGGTTTTGACAACAATGTTTGAAATAGGTTCAAAAGTCAAAGGTTCAGCCAAAACATTGTAAGGATAAAAATGTGTGTTTAGAGTTTGGAGGAAACAGTACACATTCAAAAAAAAAGTTTTGTTATATTTTGTAAAATACATATAGGATCCTAAGTGTCTAAATTCTGTGAAGAAAAATCTAAAGAACATAACAAATACTGCGAAATAGTATCTTCATAAATTTTCGATTCTACATGTATTACAATGATTAGACAATTTGTTTTCAGATTTTCTTTATTAATTGGATTATTTTTAAAAATGCCTGTACCAACACAGGAGCATCTCAACATAAAGTTGAGATAAATCTCGTTTCATAATTAGTTGAAATTTATGGACTATCATTGCTTTCTATTTTTAACAGATATTAGATATAGCAAAAATGTAACCATTTCAAATTCTTCTGATAGAAGTGAAGTTCACCCAGAGAGGATGTGCTTGACGAAAGAGGCATAGTTGATGCATCCATTGGTATCCTCTTGTCCAGCCATAAGTCTGTCAACCTCATCCTCTGTCATTCTCTCCCCCAGAGTGGCCAGCACATGCCGTAGTTCGGCACCCATTATGGTTCCATTGCCTTCCTTGTCAAAGACTCTCAGGCCTTCAACAAAGTCCTCAAAGTTACCTTGGTCTTTGGAGCGAGAGATGTGCTGGAGCATGGGCAAAAATGTCTCAAAGTCCACCAATTTACTGCTCATTTCTTCTGGTCGAGGCTTTCCCAGGACCTTCAACACATCTGCATTGGTGGGATTTTGGCCGAGTGCTCTCATGACATCCCCACACTGTGCAAACGTAATCTTCATTTCTCCCAAGGGAGTGCGGTCAAACAGGGTGAAAGCCTCCTTGAACTCTTCTATTTGATCAGTGCTGTATTCAAGAGTAATGTTTTTTGGGTCAAAGTCAGCCTCCTTTGGGGCCTCTGGCTGGGGCTCAGGGGTTGGTGCCAGCTTGGCAGCAGGGAGTGCTTCTTTCTTGGTTTCTTGCTTTTTAGGCTCAGGCTTCTTTGCTTCCACCTTCTTGGGGGCCATGCTGCTAGACAAGGTGAACTGGTGTTGTGGAACCAAAATCTCAGGGTGGAAAAAGTAAGAGTGAGTAACAGGGAGGACGATTGCAAGTCCCACAGCACAGATGGTCAGAGCTTTTATACAAATAAGCCTAGACAGGGGAGATAGGGATTATAAGCATGTGCTATGGGACACTATATAAGGAAGACACCTGAAATAGATCTGCTTGTCTGTGAGGTCACAATGAGGTATTGTTGTAAACTGCTATCATGCCAGACTTAAGGGATCAGAGCACAGTTCTAACGTTACTGGATCACAAACCTTGACCAAAAATAGTTTGGTGTATTAGTTTTTGTACACAAGTACAACTGTTCAAGTATTCCATTTAACAAAACACAATGATATTAACTTTCCTGAAGTCCAGATAAAGTATTACTTAATAAGTATTATATAATATATATAGACCGCGAGGAAAATACAAGTATTTGAACACCCTGCTTTTTGCAAGTTCTCCCATTTGGAAATCATGGAAGGGTCTGAAATTGTCATCGTAGGTTCATGTCCACTGTGAGAAAAAATAAAAATAAAAATCACAATGTATGATTTTTTTTACTATTTGTGTGATACAGCTGCAAATAAGTATTTGAACCCCTGAGAAAATTGATGTTAATATTTGGTACAGTAGCCTTTGTTTGCAATTACAGAGGTCAAACGTTTCCGGCATTTTTTCACCACGTTTGCACACACTGCAGGAGGGATTTTGGCCCACTCCTCCACACAGATCTTCTCTAGATCAGTCACATTCCTGTCCTGTCGCTGAGAAACACGGAGTTTGGGCTCCCTCCAAAGATTCTCTATTGGGTTTAGGTCTGGAGACTGGCAAGGCCACGCCAGAACCTTGATATGCTTCTTACAGAGTCACTCCTTGGTTATCCTGGCTGTGTGCTTCGGGTCATTGTCATGTTGGAAGACTCAGCCTCGACCCATCTTCATTGCTCTAACTGAGGGTTGCACCCCAAAAGCTTGCAAGATATGGCCCCGGTCATCCTCTTCTTAATAGAGTGCAATTGCCCTGTCCCATGTGTAGAAGAACACCCCAAAACGAACTAATAGTTAATAATTAAAATAGTTCATAACTAAGGAACATTTTATTGCAAAAGCCAAACCTTATAACCAAATACAAATACGCATGAGGAAAAAAAGAAAATCTAAATGCGTCTAGTAGAGGCGTGGAGGGTACTACAGCTGTTATACACGTAGTGTACACTACGTGTATAACAGCCGTAGTACACACGTATATACACGTAGTGTATAACAGCCAAAGAATCTCCAGCTCATCTCCGGTGGGGATGAATCTTATTACTGGAGGGAAGCTGACAACCTGGTGATCTGGTATAGCCATAAGAACCTTGAGCTAAATTCTCTGAAGACAGTGGAGATGGTTGTGGACATCAGAAAGGACCCAGCCCCACTCTCCCCCATCACCCTGTGCGACTCCCAGGTCCACACTGTTGAGTCCCTCCGTTTCCTGGGCACCACACTATCCTAGGACCTCAAGTGGGAGCTGAACATGGCCTCACTGGTTAAGAAAGCCCAGCAGAGGATGTACTTCCTGCGGCAGCTGAGGAAATTCAACCTGCCGAAGACAATAATGGTGCAATTCCATTCGGCCATTATTGAGTCTATCCTCACCTCCTCCATCATTGTCTTGTACGCTGCTGCCACTGCCAAGGACAAGAGCAGACTGCAACGCATCATGCCGCCAAGAAGGTGATAGGCTGCAACCTGCCATCCCTCGAGGACCTGCACACCTTGAGGTCCTTAAGGCGAGTGAGGATGATTGTGGCCAACTCCTCCCACCCTGGACACTCTTTGATTCAGTTGCTCCCCTCTGGCAGGAGGCTGCAGTCCATCAGAACCAAAAACCTCTCGCCACAGGAACAGCTTCTACCCCACTGCTATTTCCCTCTTCAACAGGGCCAAGGACCCAGTATGACATTGCCACAAACTACACAAACACCCCCACACCCCCATTCCGGGATCCTCCTACTGCACTTTCCACAAGCCACTTTGGCACATGACATGACAACTTAAAACTTACCACTGTGATTTTGCACTACTGTGTATATACCCCCCTCCCCCTGTATAACCCCCCTCCCACTGTTGCACTACTGTGTATATACCCCCCTCCCCCTGCACTATATATACCCCACTTACTATAGTTATACTAACCCTATCTGTACATTTTATTTGTATTTTATAATAGATTTGTATCTACCTGCATTATGTTTCATATATGTTCTATGTTTGCACTTCCCTGCCACAGTAAATTCTGTGCTTGTTTATCTTGCATGGCAAATAAAACCAAATCAGATTCTGAATCTAATTCTGATTCTGATAATTGCTTATTCTTTAGCTTGGATAGAATATTTCTGTTGAGTACCCACCTTAACAGAAGTAATGTCTGTAAATGGATATGTCTCAGACTCTGTAAAAATTGTATGTACGAGAGTCTGGTAGGACCAGGCTATTGATTTACAGTTGTCTTTGTTATTTCATAATGTTCCTTAAGGTCTCTGAATAGAAACTGTTCTAAAGAAGTCATAAACAAATCATGCCATTTCACCTATAGGTGGCGCTGCAATAAGTAGCAAAGCTGATAAAAGTCGGTGGTGAAGGGGCCAAAACAGGAAGCAAGATCATATCTCAGGAAGTCTGTGCTGCATTGTCATAATACTTGGTACAGGGACTCAAGACCCGGTTCTAAAGAGGTCCACAAAAGGTTATGTCATCAGACCTCTAGGGGGCGCTAAAATAAGACATAAGATTTTAATAGATTATCTTCAGACCAAAGTTAAGAAATATTATCACATGGTGTTTTGATTTTCAACTTTTGTTGGATAAAGCTACAAATCGAAGCCGCAGAGCCCTCAAACAGAAAGTTGTGTCATATTTCACCAAATCTTTGATGGATTCACACCAAAACTTGCTGCATGCACTCTGAGCCCTGCTATGAGGATGATGATAAAAGTGTCTGCTGGGTCATCAGATCTGCTAGGTCACCCCATTGCTGCTTGCAGCTATAATTGATATCGAAATGCTCACCCAAACGTCAATTGCTGTAGAGTTATGAAGATGCCATTTACAAGATATGAACTTTGTAGAGTAACCAGTTCCTTTTCTGATCATGGGAAACTAAACCCATTCTAATGTATACATACACACAGATATTCCTGGCATTAATTAATAGAGAGAAATGTCATGCACTGTATGCAATTTACAGGAACAGAGATGGTGCTATTGAAAACAAGTGTCTCTCTATAGAATAAGTGATCCGATTCACAACTAAGTATTTTTGCACATCATGCATTGTATCAAAAAAGAAGCAGCCATCATGTAGCCCATAGTTTTTTTTTTGCAAACAAGGTCACAGTAGCTGTACATGAACACAGATATGCTGAATTATTAAATGGAGGCTACTCACTGCAGCATCATCTCATGCAGTTCAGCTTTAGAGGCTGTGACTGCAAGAAACAAGGTATCTTGTAAAGAAAGCTATTTTGGAGGGAGGCATTTGGTCATCCTATTTCTGTCTTGTTTAGTCTCTGTATAGACAGTATGTAACTGTATGTTTGTGTGTACATGTCTTTGTGTAGTTGATCACGAACACAATGGCATCATTTCTTCAAACTTGAGTGAGTGAAGGAAACATACAGATGTTCATACGCAGTCTAAAACCATCTCAGATGTATACAATAAGTAAATGTTAACCTTTTTTCTCTTGTAGCAAAACCTTAGTTGTACACTGTTACAACTGGAGGGGCTTCTTTATCACTGGTAACAAGACAACAGTACGCAGAGTTCTGGCATCCAAGCGGTTTCATCAAGAACTGCATGTAGTTGATGTTCATTGACATCTTTTATCTCCCATAGTGCATCTGGATAAACCCCCTATGGCATGCGTGCATAGACAAACATGATATACATCTCCTCCCCTCTTAAATGAGTTGTTTCATTTTTTTAAACAATAGGTTGAAGCATTAGTGCTTAGATTTCAACTATTCGTGACACCATATTTGAATGAGAGCATCAACACTCATTCTATACATAACAACAAAAAGGAGGTCATGAGGGTAAACTGTCCCAACCCCAGACTGTACCCATGGGGATTATTCTGCCCTGGCAAAAAAGGGTACATAATTAAAAGCCCAAGTGACTTGATAGGATACCTGCAGTCAAAACTCTCTACTGAGAGTGATGGGTGATTTCCACGCTCCATGGAAGCCTGATAATGACCATTCATTAGAATCAGGTGTGCTAGGGCAGGGAAACATCTAAAACTGTGAGGACAGGGGCCCTCAAGTGATGCTTGTGATTCTTTCGTGGTTGCATGCGGCGGGCTTCTGTAAGCAAACAGAAAGCTGTTCAGACATTGATGCAGGGTCCCTCCACTTTGCAACGCTTTTAAGGCATGCTTCATGGTATGTACAAACCTCTTGACCAACCTGTTGGTTGATGGGTGGTAAGGTGTGGATCTGAAATGCAGTGCATCATTTACCTGGAGGAATGTAGCCAGTTTCTACGACATTAATTGTGGTCCATTGTCACTCAAAAGATGGTCTGGGAAACAAAAATGACAGAACATTTCACCCAATATTTCGATGGTCTTCTCAGCAGTAGTAGACCTCATAACCACAACCTCTGGACACTTGCTATGGGCATCTCCCACTACCAAAAACATTCTTTCTTCAAATAGACCAGCAAAGGTAACATGTAGGCGTTGCCACGCCTCCTCCAGCCAATCCCAGTGATGCAAAGGAGCAGGTTGGGGTGTATTATGAACATTCTGGCATGCGGGGCATTTTTTTTTGCCTTCTTCTCTGTGTTTCCATCTAAACCGGGCCACCAAAAACAGCTCCAAGGGATCTCTTTCATGCGGACCATGCCACAATGGCATGAGTGTAACTGTTGCAGTACTGGCTTCCTCAAGGAAAGCAGAATTATCCCTCTTATCCTCCACAACAGCATCCAGACTGCACTGTAACAGGTAATGTCTCCAAGAAAGGTATGGTTTTAGCTCAGGCATGGCTCCTGTCACTTTGCCTGTGACCATTGTCCATCACCTCGGATAGCAATGGGTTGTTTGTTTAAATCTTCATACTTGTCTTGAAGTTATAGGCACATTTTCCACTTATCTGAAGTAAAAGATCAGCTTGGCCATGTGTCTGGTTTTCCAAGCCAACTTTTAAAGCCCATCCGTGTTGCAGTGAAGCTCCAATATACGGTATTTGACGTCATAGTCGTGTGCAGACAATAACAAAGCCCATCTTTGCATCCTACTCGCTGCAAATGATGAAATCCCCCTGTATGGCCCGAATGTACTCGTCATTGGGCGGTGATCTGTCAGAAGAGTACACTTCCTCTCAAACAGATATTGATGAAACTTGCGAACACCGAAAATTATACCTGGACTATACCTGGATTATACCTAAAGCTTCTATTTCTATCTGGGTGCATTTTCTTTCGGCCTTGCTCAGCGTTCTTGTGGCAAAAGCAATACGTTTCTTCTCATCGACATGACATGATGTGAGAAACGACTGCTACAACACCATATAGTGACGCATCACAAGCAAGCTGTATTGGCAGGGATGGCTCGAAGTGTGTCAGGGCCTCCAACTTCAGGGGTGCTTCCTTTGACAAATGTGAAGAAGCATTCGTTGAGACAGTCCATGTCCAGGTTTTCTCATGACATAGTTACGGATGTAGCATCTTTAACATTGTTGATAAATTTTAGATAAACTGTCCAAAATAGTTCAGTAACCCTGGAGCTGGTTGACGTTCCGAGGCACTGGAGTGTCCAAGATAGTGTTAGTCTTGGAGGGAGCCTTGTGAAGACCTGCGGTGTCAATCACATCTGAGAAATTAAACCGAGGATGGAAAAAATCTGGTTTTGTCTTTCCGAACATGCATTCAAAAGTCCTACAGCCTCTGTAAAGTTTCATCCAGTTCCGGAGATGGTCCTCATCGCCCTTCTCAGTAACCAGGAATCCACTCAATATCTGATCCAAGGCCCTCTGGAACAACGCTGGTGCTGAAGTGATTCCAAAAGAAAGATGACAGTACCTGAACAATCCCTTGCAGGCCGAAATGGTCAGCAGTGTTCTTGATTTTTCATCCATGTGCATTTTCAGGTAGGCTTGGCAGAGGATGATTGTACTAAATTTCTGACCCCCAACTAGGCCCTTCAAATCATCAATGTGCGGTAGTGGATACTGATCGACTGACAACACAGGGTTAAGAGTCTTTAAAATCTCTATGGAGATTTTAGGGAGCCAGTACTTCCTCCTTCATCAGCGCATTGAGATATGCTACCACCTCTACTCTACTCTCTAGCATTTGTTTTCTATATAGTGACAATTTGTGAAGTATTTTACACGCTTTAATGGTTTGCAAAGTTTTGGAGAAATCCACCACTGCTGCTTGCAGCTATATCTATCTTCTCCTTGCGCCCAATATCTTTGACTATATCTATGTCCCTAGTCAAAATGTTTCACATTGATACTACAGGCCAGTGTATGAGCCAGATTTGACTTTAGGGGGTGCCACAAGCCATGCCCACAAGTTCAATTTTCAAAGTGATGGCACTACCACCCCATTGCTCCAATTTAGAAATTTAATGCACTTACCTTATTTCTCAAGCAGAACAAAAAAGGTGGTTCGTGTTGTGCAAGACGGCAAGTGTAGAAAGCCACAATGGGGCTTAAAAGATTCTTACTTTTGGTGCTGTGTATCAATGAAATAAGCATATTTTGATCGTATTGTCTAGGTTAATGATGTGGAAAGTAATGAAGATAGGCTATGTTTATGGATTGATCTGACTAAAATGAAACGTCAGTCACCCCTTTTTGGACCACCCCTTTTTGAACCACCCCTCCTTGAACCGCGACCTCCCCTCCTTGAGCCACCAACTTAACGTGGTGGAGGGGTTTGAGTGCTTGGATGATCCAAGGAGCTATGTTGTCAGGGGCAATACGCCCCTAGTAGGGTCTCCATAGGTAAACTGGTCCAAGCTGACTAGCTAGACTAAGCGTCGTTCACCTACCCCACTATGATGACAAAACCAGCGAGATCCGCTACGTTGCCCGGAGTGGCGTTACCAGGGCCCCAGCCTGGAGTGGGTGCTCGCAGGCCTGGTAGCCGGGTCTTTGCCCATGGGATCCGGCTGGGTATAGCCCGAAAATACAACGTGGGAGCACCTTACTGCAGGCCCACCACCCACAGGAAGGACCATAGGGGGCAGATGCAGTGTGTGTTTTGTAGTCAGGGGCAGGTACCTGGACAACCAAGGCCATGCACACAGTCTTTAGCGCTGGGGACTTGGAATGTCACCTCACTGGCGGGGAAGGAGCCCGAGCTTGTGCAGGAGGTCAAGTGTTACCGGCTAGATATAGTCAGCCTCGCCTCCACGCACAGCCTAGGTTACGGATCCATTATCCTCAAGAGAGTCTGGACTCTACATCTCTCTGGCATTGCCCGTGGGGAGAGGCAGCGAGCTGGCGTGGACTTGCTTATAGTGGCTCAGCCACCATGTGTTGACGTTTATCCCAGTGAATGAGAGGGTTGCGTCCCTGCGCCTTCCAGCGGGGGATAGGTCTCTCACTGTTGTGTCGGCCTATGGGCTGAATAACAGTGCTGAGTACTTGGCCTTCTTGGAGTCCCTGGGATGGGTACTGGACAGTGCACCAACTGGGGACTCCATTGTTCTGCAACGACAGTGACACCTGAAGATGAGTGATTGGTAAGAACGGCCCCTCCAATCTGGACCCGAGCGGTGTTTTGTTATTGGACTTCTGTGCTAATCACAGTTTGTCCATAACGAACACCATGTTGGCTCCGTCTGGCGGAGCCCTTTGTCAGCAGGTTCTTCATCTCGCACCTCCAGGAGAGTTTCTCACAGCTCCCTGGGGGAACTAGGGACATTGAGTCTGAGTGGACCATGTTCTTGGCCTCCATTGTCGATGCGGCAGCACGTAGATGCGGTAGTAAGGTCTCTGGTGCCAGTCGCGGCAGCAGGAGCCACTGACCTCAACTGGGCAAGTTGTGACGGTGGAAGGAATACTTTGAGGCTCCCCTCAATCCTGCCATCACATCTTCCGAGGAGGAAGCAGAGGCTGGAGACCCAAAGGCAGACTCATCAATCACCCAGGCTAAAGTCACCGAGGTGGTCGGTGGGCTCCTCGGTGGCAAGGCCCGGGAGTTAGATGCAATCCATCCTGAGTATCTTAAAACTCTGGACGTTATGGGGCTGTCGTGGCTGGCACGGCTCTGCAACATTGTGTGGTGGCTTGGGACCTCTGGACTTGCAGACCAGAGTGGTGGTACCCCTTTGAGGGTGTGTTATAACTACGGGTGGATCACACTCCTCGGCCTCCCTAGTAAGATCTACACCAGGGTACTAGATAGGAAATCCGACCAATAGTCGAACCTCGGATTCAGGAGGAGCAGTGTGGTTTTCGTCCTTGTTGCAGAACACTGGACCAGCTCTATTACTCTTCATCGGGTACTTGAGGGTTCATGGGAGTTTGCCCAACCAGTTCACATGTGCTTTGTGTCCCTCGTAGTGTCCTGTTGGGGGATTTTCAGAGAGTACGGAATCCGGTGCCATTTGCTCAGGGCCGTCCAGTCCCTGTATGACCGGAGCAGGAGCTGTGTTCGCATTGCCGTTAGTAAGTCGGACTTGTTCCCGGTGCATATTGGACTCCGTCAAGGCTGCCCTTTGTCACCGGTTCTGTTCATTGTTTTTATGGACAGAATTTCTAGGCACAGCCAGAGGCCAGAAGGTGTCTGGTTCAGGGAGCACAGGATCTCATCTCTGCTATTCGCAGATTATGTTTTTCCCGATGGCTTCATTGGACCGGGACCTGCAGCATGCACTGGATCGGTTTGCAGCCGAGTGTGAAGAGGCTGTGATGAGAATCAGCACCTTCAAATCCAAGGCTGTGGTTCTCAACCGGAAAAAAGTGGCTTGCTCCCTTCAGGTGGGTGGGGAGTCCTTGCCTCAAGTGGAGGCAAGTATCTCAGGGTCTTGTTCACAAGTGATGGATGGACGGAACAGGAGATCGACAAGCGGATCGTTGCAGCAGTTGCAGTGATGCAGTCTCTGTATCAAACCGCTGTGGTGAAGAGGGAGCTGAGCCAAAAGGCTCTCGATTTACTGGTCAATCTGCGTTCCTACTCTCATCTATTGTCAGGAGCTTTGGGTAGGGACCGAAAGGACAAGATTGTGGATACAAGTGGTTAAAATGAGTTTCCTCCGCAAGGTGGCCGGGCGCTCCCTTAGAGATAGGGTGAGGAGCTCGGTCACACAGGAGGAGCTTGAGAAGAGCCACTGCTCCTCCAGGTCGAGAGGAGCCAGCTGAGGTGGCTCGGGCATCTGTTTCAGATACCCCCTGGATGCCTCCCTCGGGAGGTGTTCCGGGCATGTCCTACCGGGAGACAGCCCTAAGGGAGACCCAGGACACGCTGGAGGGACTATGTCTCTCGGCCGGCCTGGGAACGCCTCGGGAAGTCTTGGCCCCCTTGCTCAGACTGCTGCCGCCACGACCCGGCCCTACATAAGCGGAAGAAAATGGATAGATATATTGAACCACTTGTTCAGTTGTTGACTAATTAGCACCATTACTGCATGGCAAATAGTGTGTATTGAATGTAATTTATGGGTGTCATGGGACTGAGGAGTGAGACAATCAAGTTACAACTGAATTCCATTGTAGAGATGGGTCTGAACCACAACTTAAAATGTCAGAAGTGAGGCCTAGACCAAGAGCCTTATCTGCCGCAGCCTTCTTAAAAGGTGAAGGGCTACCCCGACTAGGGGGATAAAAGGCCTGTTTATACAAAGCTGATCAACCTATTTCCAATGAGACCTCAAATTACACAGATCCAAGACAGAGCCAGTGTGTGATTTAGAGCAACAATTGTCAGGTTCAGATTCTTTTATGGGCAACTCCTTTACATGGGTAGTGAGAAATTCTAAGGAGAGAGGGACCAATTGTGTAAAGAAGCATAGAAGTTGTGACCAACAGAAGTTTTTGAAAAACAAACTTTGTTTTTAAATTTCTTTAAATAAAGCCATAATGAAAGAAGTTGTTTAATCTTCAGAAAATATTTTTTGCTCACCTAATCCCATTATCTTTTTATTCACATTCACACCCTGTTTGTAACCCTGTTACCAATATTTAGGTAGGAAGATAGATCATTCTTAAAATTATATTACAATATATTTGTTTTTTTTTCTGTATCATTTTAATATAAATGTTAAATGTAATCCTTTTAAATTTTTAAATATAAGGTGCAACCCCCCAAATTGCAACCCCCCAAATTTCCCTCAGTTCCCTCACTTTTCATTGCTTGCTAAAGACTTAATTAAGTTATTTTTTATACAGACAAAGACAACACTCCAACTGGTGAATACTTGGTAATGAAGTTATTGCATTGTTATTATAGTAAGCCTAACTGTAAAGTCTGTGCAAAGTACTATTTTCATTGTATATGATTGAGTTGTCAGTGTTGAACAAAAAGGGTTTTGATGAGTAATAGGTGTAAAGAACCTTGGCGTTGTCTTAGATTCTGACTTATTATTTGATAAACAGATCAATTCTGTTGTCAAAGGAAGCTTTTTTAATCTCAGGTCCATCGCCAAATAAAACAGTTTCTCGAAAAAAAGACCTTGAAGTAGTGATTCATGCACTTGTTACATCTTGGCTTGATTACTGCAATTCCCTATACATAGGTCTACCTCAATCCTCCATACACCGATTGCAATTGGTTCAGAATGTGGCAGCTAGACTGCTGACGAGAACTAGGAAGAGAGAACACATCACTCCTGTTCTGTCCACCTTACATTGGTTACCAGTCAGATTCAGAGTTGACTTCAAGGTTCTGCTTTATGTGTATAAAGCTTTATATGGGTTAGCACCACAGTACATTTCCGATCTTCTACATCCATACTCCGCTATAAGATCTCTCCGCTCTTGCAATAAATTCCTCCTCTCGGTTCCCCGGTCTCGCTTAAAGACCAAGGGTGACCAAGCTTTTGAAGTTGCGGCTCCCAAGTTGTGGAATGCGCTTCCAGTGAACATGAGGTCTTCACCCACTTTGGACACCATTTAAATCTAGTTTAAAGACTCATTTATTTTCTTTTGCTTTTGGTGTCGCCTGAATTTTATAAGGGATTTTGTGTGGTTTATGGTTTTACCCTGCATGCTTTATATGTTATCCTATGTATTAGTTTGATTATCTTTTATATCTTGGTGTAATATTGTACAGCACTTTGGTACAACACACGTTGTTTTTAAATGTGCTTTATAAATAAACTTAAACTTGAACTTGAAAATGCCTTGGCAACAATTCATGCATTTATGCATGTAGACGTGGTTAAGAAAACCTACTGAAGTTCAAAGCAATCCTAAAAATGGTGAAGAAAGGAGATTTAAGTGACTTTGAACATGGCATGGTTGTTGCTAGTCCAGCTGGTCTGAGTAACTGCTGATGTAATGGGATTTTGACTCACAACAATGTCCAGGGTGTACAGCAGGGGTCTCCAATCCTGGTCCTCGAGGGCCGCTGTACTGAAGGTTTTAGATGTTTCCCTCCTCCAGCACACCTGATTCTAATGAATGAGCCATTACCAAGCTCTGTGGAAGCTTCATAATGACCCTTTATTAGACTCAGGTGACCAGGCCATCACAGCTCCCTATTTGGAGCATCCTCATGTATCCCCCCTAACCGTTATGAAATAAAAGATGCTAGGAGCAGGCAACTTTATTGTGTCACCCTTTACACTCTTGTCATAACAGAGACTAAAATAACATGTGTGCTGCTTTGCTAAGTCTAAATTAAGTCCATTAGTTTGACCCGTCTGACAGAACGGTTGCTGCTAGCTAGAACTCTAAATATCAGTTCTGCACGATAAGTGCAGGACAAGTAGGACAACGAAATACTTACCTAAATAAATACAAAAATACATACGTAACATATTATTTCATACAGTTATTTTTTACTTTTATTTTTGATGTATAAATGCATTTATTTATACCTTTTAAATTATGGCAGGTTTGATCCTCCATAGCGCACAAGCTAGTGACATGTAAGTTTCGCATACGGACACAATTGTACAGCACAGAAATGCATGCAAACACCTTTTCACCTAGATGCGTGAGCTATCAAGCTATCAAGGCAAATTTTATATCACTGTTTAAAATTTATGTTTTTAAAAGGGGTGATTCACTGGATTTTTGGGCATTTTCAGTGTTCCTTACATTCCCTGTTTTCTCCGTATATGGTATGCTTATTAATATTTAGGTTAACTGCGCGCTGATTGGTTGGTGTTCAATGATCGAAGCTGCAGACCAAGACAGCCAAACATGTATGGTGGACTGTAGATTTACATGACAAAACAGGTCGCTTTCTCTGGCAAATGAGAATTAAACAATCTTGGTGAAAGAAATCCAGGATGCAAATTTGGTATGAACTTTGGAACAAGACATGGTTGCTGCCTAAAATTTTGCGGTCTACCGGGCAACATATTCTCCCTCAAATTTCAAGACTTTCGTGACCCAAATCAAAATTCTGACCAGATCAATAAGGAATCGCTTTCCTTCATAAGGGCTGTCATCTTTTACCTTTTTGGTGCACAATTCATAGAGTGGAAAATTGTCAATATCACCAAAACACATTAGCATTGCTAATAATTGTTAACAACAAAATCATTCAGTTTGCAATTGAAATGAGGACACGGTCAAACAACGCCTCTTTTTTCAGCAAGAACTTCATAGAAAATCCTGTTTTAAATTGCCCCAGGTTTTCAAAACTAACCTCAGTGAGATGCTTTAAGCAAATAATTTAGTGTCAAACTTCACAGGGCTCTTCCAATAGACAGACATTAGCCATGCTTGGCGACTGTTTGGTTCCTTGGGACATTGTGGAATGTGTCAGAATTCCCTGTACAGCATGGAAAACTGCATTACTTGTTTGTGAGGTCACATACCTAGATTTTCTGAAACCGATTGTTTTACAGCAGAAGTTTGGATATGTGAGATTTACATTGTACAGAGGGCTGTGAGATTCACTGTACGGCCGTCTTAACCCACTAACTGCAGTTATTCAAACATGACAAGCTAAAATCAGTTTAGCAGTGAACCACCCCTTTAATGCAAACATCACCTGCCTGTGTACATGCCTTATCAAATGTAGTATGCACAAATAATGGATGTTTATACGCACACCAAGTTTTCGACCTAACTGTAAGGTGCATTGTTCATTCGGCTCTTCCTAAATCTCGCCAGAGTAGCCCACGCATTACTTTATATGTTTTGTGTATGTGTATGAGCAACAGACTGTCGTGAAATTTCCCTCTGGATTAATAAAGAGTCTGTCTGTCTGCATATATGTCTGTCTATTCACCTATATCAGCATATCATCAAACCAGATTAGTACCCCAAAGGACCCCAGGTCTCTAAAGTTCATGCCCCCCCATCAAGATACTTCCTTTTTAAACAACATTTCATTTTATTCTGATAGGATAATCATCAAAATCGAGGGACAAGTAAGCCTAAAATTACGGAGGGCACCTTCATGCCTAAGGGCACAGATTGCCCATATGGTAGATCTGGCCTTGCATATAATGTAAACACAGTGTGCAGCTATGCTGACATTGATTACACCCCATAGAGACTTGGTGTGTGTGTGTGTACATGTGTGTTCCTTCCTGTATGTCACCATGGGCAAAAGACAGAAGATACTCCTTTCTTGTGTATGAGATCACAGACCTGCAAAAGGTGGGATGAATGCCTCGTTTTAGGTCAATCTCACGCTGATCGAAAGGAGCTTTGGTTCATTTTAACTCTGGATAAATCCTAAATATCAAAGAGAAACACTGCTCTTCAAACCCAAAGGCAATATTTCCATGACACATATTTGAAACAAATTACTGTAACAAAGAGGCTTGGGGTTAAGACTCAATATGTGTTGTGAAGCTACGTTAGACCATGCACCTGTCTGCTCCATCAACGGAACGGATCTTTAGACCATGCCTCTGCTCTAAAGCCATGCAGTGCCATGGCCTGTGCAGCCATGACGCATCAGCACAAGGTCATCACGTGTGTGAGTGTGTCTGTTTCTGCGAGCGAGAGAGATAAAGAGCGAGAGCGAGACTGCACCTACATTATGGCCTAGGCGTATTCTTTTATGGAACGGTTTCTTGAGGTTTAACTCGGTTATTGTCTTATCTCAGCAGCATTCAATGTCGCTTGGAGCCTATAGTGTTTCACGTTTGTAAATTTTCTGATTTAGGATTTCTCGAATGCTGACAATCATGCCGTGTTCTTGCATCAGACAACATACGTTTATTCACCTAAAAAGTCAGTCACGGTCTCGTTCATTGAGTCAGTTCACCCTCCTCCTCTTTCTGCCTCGAGCCTCATGTGGTCCAGTCCCGCCCATCACTGTCTAGAATAACCGTCCTCTACAATACAAAACAGTATTCTCAGTACCTCCCTCTAGTTTCGCTCCCTTTAGCACTGCACTGGCATCAGTGTGATGCTCTGCCTATCTTCCTAGACCACCCTTTTGTCTAGCTGAGAAAAACGCATAGGAGCTTGCTCGGATGCCCCCAAAATATCGGAATATATCTTCCGATTAACGGAGCTCGCCAGCTTTCACTCCTTTCGACATCATTAGGCTACTCTGTTCTCTGTGTATCGATGCTTACGACCTCGTTGATCCGAAGGATTTCTCTCGAGCATGATAAGGACTTCAAACTCATCTGCAATCCAATATCTACGTTTGACCAAAAGCAGGATCACTGGATACATACGATCCAGCAGAAGTTTTCATCAAAACTAAAACATCTTGGACAGCATCCCAAACAGAGGGGAGAATCAGATTAAGGTAAACCTGTAATATTATCATCAGAATGGTCTCATATTCATCCGAGTTACTGTAATCATAGACGTTAGTTAAGAGATGAAGGCTACATGGAAGCATGCTTAGTGCGGCAATGCTGCATGCTCAGCAAAGTAAAATGCAATTTTATACAAAATGTAGCCTTTCACCTAAGCTCAGCTCGGTTTTGCTTTCTTATACATTGCATAGGGGACCTGTCTTCTGTGAATCAACGTGCTCTTGTGTGTTGTTAATATTGTGCTTTAAATCTAAATTCCGTGTCGCGAAACACAAATCACCTACTTAAAGGCTGGATATGAAATGCCATGCAAGGTGTTCTGCTGGGTGCGTTTCCCTTTCATTCTGTCAGAAGCGCTGTTATGGTAAAAGAAGAGATGCTTTGGAATGGAACGGGAGGGGTAGGTGAGGGGACGATGGAGTGGAATAAAGAGAGAACAGTGCGAATTCGTTTTCTGTTCACGCACAGTTTTCTTTCACACAGATTCTCGCTTCAATGAATGGCCTTCTGAGTCAGACCACATTCAAGTTCGAGGGCGTAACGGCATACAAGAATGTTCAAGGCACAGGCCTAGTATAAGGTGCATTTAACCCAAAACAAGCGACTAGTCGTTAATATAGCTTCCGCATCGCGTCTTCTCACACGGATCGATCCATACGTTTTAAAACCGGCCTCCTCTCAAATTATTTTAGCCTACGTGCGTTGGTGTTTATTAGCCAATGATTACTGCGCATTCCATTATTTTTTTATTTTTTTATACAATATCCATTATTTGTCCTCTGTAGCTTGTATTGTGAATCAACCGATTTAAGAAAGAATGCACAATAATATAAATATATGGCCACATGAGGTGTTTGTGTGTGTCTGTATGTGTGTGTACATATTTTCCATCAAATGTGCACGTAATAAATTAGTCGTCATAGGACTGCAGGCCCAATAAGAGGTAAAGACGTTCAATTTGGTTCGGGCCTCTACAAACCTTCTTTCAAAATTAGCGATTAATAGAGGAACATCTATTTTATTTATTGTTAATCTTTAGTAGGTAAAGTTCCCCCCTCTCTTGCTATCTTTTTGAAATCGAATTGCGAATTGCGTTTCTGTCCAGCAACTGTTGGGGGAGCTCTCACCCTTTTCTGCCAGGTGTCACGTTTTCCTCTAGTGTGAGGCATATGCTGATAGCTTACTCCACAAATTATTGATGCAATTACTAGAATTCTAATCAAAGCAGTTTGAGCTTTTACTTGTTGCTTGCAAATGGTGTGTAAAGTTTGTCCATAAAATGTGTTTGGTAAAAGAAAACGTGAAAACGAATGGGTTATCAAGTATACATAATGCCTGTTTCAATTCACAATGATTTGAGTATGCTTTTGAGGCATAAGGCCAGGATTGATTTAATAAAAAATAAAAAAGGGGAATTCAGCATGGAACAGCCATTGTTGTTGCAAAGATTAGAGTGAATATAGTGATATTGCATAATCGTCTATGACATGTAATTGTTAAATCAAGCATGTCATCTTATCAATGTGATCTTACTTATAGAGAATTCAGTTGTACATGTCTATCCTATCTGACACCATATTTCAGTAACAATCAATAGGGCCTGTCCAGGTCCTAAAAATATGATACTGTAGTTGTCGATAGAGCCAACTTTGTGAATGACACACATTTGTCATGGAAATATTGTCAGCGTGCCTTTAACACTCAATGACAGTATGCCGATACATTGTATGACAATGTTCTGTCTCCACAGAGGAAAAACCTATGATGGGCAAATATTGCTAATTTCTGATCTGAAACGCCTAACTCAATCTGTTGGCCTTTCCAATGGAAACATGCTTGCAACATTCTGTAATAATGTCAAGAAGGAAATGCCAGCAGTAGCTTGAGGCTGCATTTGTGTCCCACTCTCTGACCCTGTGTTGAAAAGCCTTGAAATCCTTGGGGAACATGCAGCAGCATGTTTCTGTGTATTTGTGCAGTGCACCTCAATGATGAATTGAATGCAGCCTTCTGTGTTGCCATCGTTCATAAAGGCAAAGAAAGAAGAATGTGCATTTATAGGCTCTAACACAAAATACACAAACATGCACACAGACACAATAAATGACTGCCATGCTTTACGTCTTTGCACTGGAAGGAAGGCAATATCTGGTGAGAAGAATATCAATTACAAACCTTTCTCAGTGTTGCAGTGAGTTTCTTGTGACTTAACAGATTGGATTTCTTTTGAGGCATTTTTATTCTCTCAGGCTGTGTTCTTTGTATTTATAGGCCACATATCAACAAATATGTACAGTAAAAGATTAGCAACTCAATCTCTCTCATTCAAGTTGAAAATGACTTGGAGTAATTTGAAAATGTGAAAATGTAAAAGATTATAACATTACATTCATAACTCTGAAGCACATTTGACTCTTTGTAAAGTAATTCCAATTTCTAAACATGCACAGTACTGTTGCATCAGGTTAGTTGTGCAGTAACTCCAACCCACTTGGCATTGGAGCCTGAGTTGTTGATCAAAGGGTGCAGGAATCCACGACCATCCCCCATAAAATATCAGCATCCTACACCATTTTGACTCAATTAACCTCAGTAATTAATGGACTTACAAACACGAGGGTTCCCATGATTCCCTTGGTTCTATAAAGGTGTCATAGAATGCAAACCGAGTTTTGTTTGTTGACACCCCTTTCCTATGCAAATCTCACAATTAGAAACTGCCGCTGTAAAATGGTAAATTTCCAAAAAGCCACCTTTGTGACTCCCCATTTTTTGGCTCTGGTCTGTACCTTTGTCACACCCCAACATTTGCATGCAGACCAGCATGACACCTACTGACAGACACAAGTAGAAATATTGTCATTGACACGAGTGGTACTTGTTTCACTACCAACGTAGCCTACAAATTGCTGCAAATTCAAGTAAAACAACTAAATTTAACACTCTAATGTAGTAATTTATTATGGGTGACTAGTTGCTCCTCTACAGTAGGGTCTTCCTCTGATTCAGGTTCAAATTTGTAAGGTTCAATACCTACTGTGTCCATGGTTTCAATGAGTGCTGTCAGCCATGTTGTGTCTTTACTTAGCAAATGTGCTCATTGTAAACCAATAATCAGTGCGCAGCTTATCTAAATATACATGAGCACACCCTATAAGGGAGAAAACCTTTCGGTTCATTGTAGGGCTCAACTCAGGTTCAGTTCAGTAGCTTTTGGGAGATGGCTAGCTAGACAATACTACAAAATGACACCTGCAGAACACAACATCACAGGCACAGTTCAGGCTGATAATGCATTTTATGTAGCAGTCTATGTTTTCTGTAGTATCAACATCCCATATTTTTGTCAGTTTTAACTAAAAGCTGTGCCAGAGCCAGTGAGAGTTGGGCCTAGTGACGTTTGTGACTGTGGCAAGTGTCGGCAGTCAACAAATTTAATATTTATTAAACTCTGCTATGGAACCTTCCAGAAAGTGATAGCTACGTTTGGAACGAGATGCATGTTTTGACACCCTTCATGTCTGTGTAGAGCAGAAACTGAGGGAAAAGGTGTTCAAGAAGATTGACTATGTATGAACAAATTTGTGATTTTTAGTGCTGTCCCTGACTACAGTTTTCAAATCGACCAAGACTTGACACTTCTGAAACAGTTCTGAAAATGGACTAATCTAAATTTTCAACCTCGTATTTTTCCCTGTAAATGATCTCAAAGAAATACATATGTAAGAAGGGTGATTGACAACTAGACAAACATAGTTGTACAAATATTATCCCGATCTGACTCGATGTTGCTGCTGAAAAATCCAGGTTCAGACGCTATAAAATTAGGTATTACTAATAATAAGACTCATGTTACCATTCCAGTTTTTACCGAATGCCATTATTATACAAAATGTCTGATTGGTTATTATTTATCATTAATGTACTACAAATAATAATAATAAAAATCTAACATGCAAATCAACATCAGTGAGCGCCAATTAAAGAGTGCATACCAAAGACTTTTTCAGAACCGAGAACTCAGATTAATGTCACGGAAAACAGTGAACCCTTTAATTAAGACGTTTTTATAGAAGCTTTATTTGTTCTAATTAATATGATCTACAATTTCTGTAGAACATTTCTTTAAATTAGTAGGCTAATGGTGACACAAGCGGGAATCAGATCGCACACGGCCATAGAGCTGGTCGACTAAAAAACATTGTAGTTAACCAACAGCATAATGATCAGACAATCAACCAGTCAACTGAGTGATAACAGCACTAGTAACTTTGATGGTTATTGAGATAGCTTCTAGTTATCTTTTAGCTAAGACACATAGGGAAGTTGTTTACCTCTTCGCATACGCACAGCACATCAACGAAATATTAAAGGTATCCATCGCAGATGCCAATAGATCGATACATTTTTGGAAAAAGCTATGCATATCGAAATCTTGATTAACCTGGAATGCTCTTGCATTGGAGTCCCCTTAAAAGATTCTAGACCTTTTTGCGTCTTCAGACTGGTTGTGATTGTTTTTGTGTTACTAATGCGCAGCAGAGTGCCAGTCATTGCTCAACAGTGAAGACAGAAAAAAGAAAATTCTTTACACTTGGTCAAATTCAATAATCCTGTGTTCTGATTTATTCAAGATATCACACTCAACATATTTGTTATCACACTGGGAAAAGCTCATTTTAAATGATTTTCTTCCTGTTTCAGATTCAATTGTGGCAGGCTGTGCTTTAGAATTTTTTTTCTTTCAAGGCTACAATTCACCTTTCTATCAGCACATGTCATAATGGCTCCCTTGTACTTAATAAGATACATGCATTTCTGAAATATCAATTGGCATAAATGGGTGAAGAGTGCAAGGTAAAGGAAATATAAGCATATTTAAGGTGGTAAAAGAGCTGTGTAAGCATTGAAACGTTTGAAATGTTGACAGTAACTTGATTTTAGACTATGCTTTGAAATGAACTTGAGGGACCAAATCCATTGATTCACAATACAATCAATCATCAAAAGGAGGATGGCATGTCATCCTTCCAAACAGCCTGAAACACGTATCTACAGTTTACCTGGTTCAACAAAGAAAAAATCATCCTTTGCACAATGCAATGATCAAAATTAGCCTATTCATTCAATAAGTCTGTGGACATTGGCTAAATTGAATGTATGACAAAAATGTAAGACGAAAACGCAGAAGGCATACTTGACCAAACTGCTTGTGAAACATTGTATGTAAGACTACTTGACCAAATCTTTCTTTTTGCTACTTGTTGATTAGGAGGGGGATTGGATATCGTACTTTGTACAGACAAACGAAGACTACATACAAAACAGCTAGGCTGGGAACTGTGCTAGAAAGACAGCTGAAGGGAGAAATAGGGGTTGAGTTCGCATCTGTGTTATAAGACATTCTTAAATTACTATTATCTGTCATTCTAGTTGTTGTAGGTGGGTTGCCAAATTGATTTATCATATGCAAATTCCATCTAGACACACAATGCTCTACTAATGAACGAATGTCTTTATTGTCATTGTTCATTGTGTAACAAAATTGGATGTTGCCATTGAGATCCACACTGGAACCTGGAGTCCCGATGTTACAGAAATATATATACACAATATATATACAAAGGTTTTTAACTGTTTCACATGTAAAAATAATAAAAATGCTCAGTTGCACAGAGTGCATTGGTTCGTTCAGTCCCCTCTTGCCCCACCCCTGTTCATTCTCACTTAAAACGGACTCATCTATGAGTAGGCGTTTCTCTTTGTCCATACTCTGAATTAATGTATTGCATAAACACATTTTTCTGAAAATTGGCAGAAGAATCATTCCTGAGTTTACGAATGGTATGAATTCAAATTTTCTCCACAAATGTGACCAAAATGAAAACATTTACATTCAATATAAAATTTACATAAAATATAAGAATGAGTCCAATGTAATGTTCATATTACGTAAAGCTCCAAAAATGGGTGCATGAATACATGCAGAAGATAAAAATGTATGCAATGTCACGTGCAATGTGTGCTTAGTCATCAATCTTTCAGTCCCTATCTACACTCACATCTAATTGATTCTAAGACATAGCTTTGGTCCAAATTCATGACATCTAGGTCTGCCTCTACCTGTGACCACAAGTGAAGTTAAGTGACGTATTGTCAAGTATGGTAACCCATACTTGAAATTTACCTCTGCATTTAACCCATCCAAGTGCACACACAGCAGTGAGTAGTGGGAAACCGCACGCACACACTGTGAACATACACCTGGAGCAGTGGGCAGCTATTGCTCCAGCGCCCGGGAAGCAATTGGGGGTTCAGTGCCTTGCTCAAGGGCACCTCAGTCATGGTATTGGCAGAGAGAATGCTTTGTTCACAATCCCCACCTTCCAATTCCTGCTGGTGTGAGAATTGAGCCAGCAACTTGCAGGTTACAAGCCTGACTCCCTAACCATTAGGCCACAACTTCCCCCAGTATAAGTATAATCACATTCTGTTGGAAACTGTGAACTGCAGTCTACAATGTGCTCAATGATTGAAGGGGCAAACAACAATCACTCTAATGAATTAGTCACCAAAGATCAATACACAAATGAGTGACTGATTAACTTCAGTTTCCGACCTTGCATTGGCTGTGTGCTAGAAGTTAGTCATGCTGCTCATTCAGAAGTTAGCCACCTAGTGATCATTAGAGGACCATTGACCCCCTATCACCCCCCCTGGCACCAATAATTTAATTGCAAGCTTAGGTAAACTAAAACAAATTGCGAGTATTTAGTGATCCTTAATATGTTGGTTATTACATTGAGTGACTTCTTTAACACTTCAACTTTTGTAATATGCAAGAAAGGGAAAACATAAAAAATTTAAGTTTGGCTTGTAGTTCAATAAGTGAAGTGAAGTGACGTATTGTCAAGTATGGTCACCCATACTCGAAATTTACCTCTGCATTTAACCCATCCAAGTGCACACACAGCAGTGTGTAGTGGGCAACCGCACGCACACACAGTGAACATACACCCGGAGCAGTGGGCAGCTATTGCTCCAGCGCCCGGGAAGCAATTGGGGGTTCGGTGCATGGCTTAAGGGCACCTCAGTCATGGTATCGAAGGCAGAGAGAGTGCTGTTTATTCACAATCCCCACCTTCAATTCCTGCCGGTGCGAGAATCGAACCAGCAACTTGAAGGTTACAAGCCCGACTCCCTAACCATTAGGAGACGACTTCCAATAGGGCTCTGCTCCACTCAGAGTTGTCTCCTTAACAATCGTTCTTCATTGTGGAACTCGACACGTTAAAGTAGCTCTGCTCCTAGTGGTGTAGGTGAAGTGACGAAACACAGTTATACTGAGACCTAGAGCAACCAGAGGCATGTCTCTCATGTAAAATATATTGTCAACACTGTGTAGGTGCTGGGTCTTTGCGACGCTCAAGGTCCTTGCACAAGAGTCCAAAATCTGTGTCCAATATTTTGCTTGTTAAAAAATAAATACATATTCACATCATTAAGTTACATCCGTCCAAAAAAAACAAAAAAAAATTGAGTTTTTACATCTATAGCTACCATTTTGAGATGTATTTTAACAATTTGAGCAACATCATTTTCAGATTGATGAAAACAAAAAGAGCATTCAAAGATTTTGCACTCAGTGTGCAAGGGCCTTCACCCTTTTACATTTCCTCATCAACAGCCCAGCTGCATGTAAAATACAAGTATATTTTGTAAAGCAGATAGACATAGCAAATAGTTAATGCATGTCTGAAATATCTTCATTCATATTCACAGCTACATTTCTTCGATCCAATGATTTACATGATTCATAGAAACACCGCTCAAATATGCCCTCTGGCCACAGCTGTTGACTTGTACATTTCTTTCACCTCCATTCTGGTAACCATTCTGCAGTTACTTTTGAGGAATCATGCCGTCTTTGGGCACTCTATCTTTTGGCCTGTTACATCATGATTTTTAAGTAACTAGCCAATGTTTCCAAATTTACATCAGGGGAAAATTGTTGCAAAAATACTCACCAACTTAGACTTTATAGCCTGTATGTTTTCCTCCCGATTCCAACAATGCCACTTTTCTTCTCCTTCCTGGGAGCATTCAGTTTGGCTTTGGGCTGAGCAGTATCCCCAGTTAACTGTTTACTCGCTTCACTATTCTGCTCTATGTCTTAGTAGCTGTCTCCAATTCTGTCTCTCGAGACTTTGTTCGTTGCTCTGGTACCTACAACCATATATAGAGGTACATGCTTGGCACAGCCCATACTTTGGATTTTGCTGGGAAAGACAGCAAACATGAGAAAAAAAATTCTCAACACATTTGTTGATTTTGTAAAAAGCTCATTCTTCAATTTATAGAAAAGGAAAGTGTCCAGCTTGGATGACTGCAGAGGGTAAGCGAATAGGTCTGTTTGGCTCCTAAATCTTTTGTACTCAATGAAAATATCCCCTATTCTTCTTTGTCAATGTTTCCCACCAAAACAACACTTGTTCCTCAGCTGGATGCAGTTGTTGCCAGGAAGCCCTCTGTATCAAAAAACTGTTGAACTGTATTTTATTGAGTTTCACCCATGGCCACTGTTTCTGACAGTCTCTGAATAACCTGTTCTAAAGGCTTGTTGTTTTTCAAAATACATTTCTTGAAGGGGAAGCAGGGGTATTTTAAGGACACCAAATGTATGTTTTTCACGACTGAGATGAATTGGCCGTGCATGTTATATATGACATTCTCGTTTCTATACAGGCAGCTGCAGTGGTCAACAAACAACACAAAGAGGTCTTTAGTATAGGTAGCTCAATCTGCACACAAGGAAACACTTGAGAAGAATGGTCATGGTGGTAGCAAGCAATAAAAGTTCCCATGCAGCTCAGCTCTTGGAAGACGCTCTTTAAGGCTGACAGGACCAGTGGACAAGAGAAAAGTACAAAATGATGTTGCTTTCCATCAGTCGGATTATTTCACAGATCTAGGTTTTCTGTTAAATTCTGATGGAATATGTGGTCTTTGTTTAATCATCTGTGTGGATGTATTCAAAACGATCGGGACTTGAAGGTGCCCTTTCTGTCATAAATGCTACTCCATCAACCCTACCCAAAGGGGCTATGTGAAGATAATGTGGGAAACATGGTTACTTTGAAACACGTATTCAACACTAACAGTGAAACAGCTAGTAATTCAGTGTTCCAACATCCACACGCAGCAACTGCCATCACAGTTTGGGAAGAGCCCCTGATGAGGTACAACACAAATGTGGAGGTGAGATTGTAAAACGGACCATGCCATTAAAATCAATGCTATCACTGTATAGCATTCCTGTCACTTAGTCCTTAGTAATATAAACTTAGTCCAGATAGAACACGTTCCACATTTGACACATACAGCATATACATTGTACTTTCCCCCTGCTTTTAGTATGACTGCTTAAGTATTGTGTTGGATTGAAGAAACCGTAAACTTGAATATCTGGTTCCTCTGTGGTTGTAGCCTGGCAAAGAAAGCTAGCTTTAGTAGGCCTTTATATAGGTTAAGATATATTGGAAATTATTTCAACAACTAGAGCACAATAGAGGTCTGTTCTTCATACGTCATTTATTTTGTCCGAGATTAAAGGACACATCTAAGATGACACCCTCTTCTTAATCATGATCTGGCTAATTAAGTTGTTTGAACACCTGATCACTGTACTCTTTCAGGACTTTATATATTTCTACCTTTCCTACCTACCATCAACACTTTTATTTTCGATTTTAAATTTAACTTGCAGGGGCTGCACTGGGACAACCAAAGGGCTGGGTGTGGCTTGCAGGTCATGCAATGCCCCAGCCTGCCATACAGGAAATAACAGTCTGGATGGCTGGATGTGGAACGCTAACGAAACCTATGGTTTCATCAACATCCATTCTCCATATGCATCCATGTATGCAACAAGGCTTGTGCATTGCTCTAACTGGTTTCCCCATCTTGAAGTGGTCTCTCCATGAAAGCTGGGTTTATTAATACGCAATGGCAACCTGGTGGGGTCACTTCATAAATGTGTGTGATAGACAGACAGAGAGAGAAAAAGAGAAGAGATAGAATAAAGAAGAGGGCTTTCCGGAGTACTTAATGCCAGGCTGTGAAAAATGTAAAGCTTACTAAGAAATGCCACGTGTCTGCACCATGGTTGGACCCTCTTGCAAGCAGATTTCAAGAATTAGTAGTGTCTGATGATAAATCACTTGTTCAAAATGCGTCTCTTTAAACCCACCTTTTTTTCTGAGATTGGCCCTCTATTGTGTCTTGGGGAATCATTATTAGGCAATTTGTTTTAAAGAAAAAAATATTTTGTGAGTGATACTGTGAGATAACTCTTCCAGTTGCTCTTCCTCTAGTAGAGAGCGAGCCCAAGACCATTTATTTGAGTTCTGTGGACCCGACAGCTCTGCAGTCTCAGGGTTGCACTTTGTGACATTTCATAAAATTACGCAGCAACACCAACAATCTTGTAGTGGCAGGCCAAACCTGCAAAATGTTTATATATCTGAAACACAGCATTCAAATGTCTTTACTTCCTAACTTTTAGCATCTCTCTCTGAAAGTGAGATTTTCCAGATGCCAAGGTGTCAGTTAAGCTCTCAATCTGACATCACTATGCCCTGAGTTTTTCGGCTTTTTCAGAACACAGTGATAGGTAGAGAGTCTGACATCAAAGAGGGACTATTGCATTAGAAAAAGCCTCGAGTCGGTCTGTCGGTCCTGAATCCTCTAACAGTTAGAGTAACTAAGCTGCAGCATTGGCAGCAGGAAAAGCATATTCTTCAGCAATCCTTTTTTGCCACTTACTTTTTTATTTTTTATTGAATCTGCACACCCAACTCTTACAACAAAAAGCCAGATAGAGACAGAAGGGGAAGGAAGAGGTGGAGAAGACAGTGTGCTTGATTTAACAATAATTACAGAGTTCTATTTCCCTTCTCTTTGGGTCTGTAAGCAGTAGCCATTCTCTAATCTGGTCACCTCATTATTGTGTAATGGGAGAAAGTGTGTAGAAAATATGAAGGAAAATGTAAGGCCTCTCACTAGGATTTTCTTTTTGGGGGGTAAACACTTATGCCATCCAGTTAAAAGAAAACATAGACTGCAAATGAATAATGTTGTGTGGATGTACAATTTGATGATATTTTTGATAATATTATATTCTTAATTAAACTGATCATATGTCAGCCATTAAATGATGAACAGGGCAATTTGAGCCAATAAAATATCAATGTGTGTCATAGATCACCTCTCAATGTTTTACATAGTAGACGTGACAAGATAGAGTGGAGTTGGACCATGTGGTGAATTTGAGAGGAAAAACAATGTATACGCTTTATTAGGAACCAAGCAGCAAAGCCACTTATTCTGCCTTTTGTTAGTAGGGTTCCTCCGGTAGGAGGGAACCTATTGTTTTTTTAGTATTCCTATTATTATTGTATTTCTCCGTGAAATGGCTCAATAGCTCAGAAAGTCCTTGACATGTTTTTTATTCATATTTGCCCAATGATACAACAGGTCACTCACCCATAGTTAGTGCTATACGCCCACCCCACAGCTGCGCTCCTGATTTCCCCTACACCCCATACTCCGAAATACCTGAGAATTGGTAGACATGTCTTATTCCTCATGGGTGGGGAACAAAAAGCTTTAGGATCCATGAAGTCCACCATGATAAATTTTTCTGTACTGTCCAAATTTGATACAACCTTCAAAACCTCTTCTCGTAAACCATTGATCCAATCCACTTAAAATTTGTTACATGCAAATTAAATTTGAAAGTAAAAGGAATGCAATGCAAAATGGCTGAAAGGGGTCTATTTATGTAAATATCTTTGTGTTAATAAATCTAATATAATTTTGACTGCTTTTTCAACCTAACAGGGTTCAAGACAGCATCCCTATGAGGTACTATTAACAATTTCACCTTCAATTTCACTTCCATAGGATCACTTAATTACAGCTGTTTAAACTTGGACTGAATCTAACAATGCTTGCCACAAAGGAAACTTCTTACTTTTTTATACAGTAACTGACTGCAGTATTTCCCAACACTGAGAATAGCTCAATCGGCTTCTGCAATGTGCAAGGTCATAGGTTTGAATCCAGCCATAGCCATCAAGCCTGTCTGATACTGATTGTATATTTAGTTAAACAGTGATTCAG